>CM053413.1:32428386-32483545 GCA_028644305.1 Xerus rutilus
TCTAAACTAGGGGCCCCCTGAAATTGGTCCTTTTGATTTTTTTTATGGAAGCTTCATCATAAAGACATGATTGATTAAATCATTGACAGTTGGTTTAACTCAACTTTAGCTCCTCTCCCATTCCAGAGATCCGGGGATGGGGTTGAAATCTCCACCTTGTAATCACATGTTTGGATCCACCGATAACCAGTCCCCATCCTTAGGCTATTTAGCGACCACAGTCACTAGTCATCTCAGTAGCATACAAAAAAACACTCTTATCACTTTGGAATTCTAAGAATTGGTCAAGACCAAATATCACACAAGGAAATACGGGGAAGGAATGTAAGTCTGAAATAAAACTAGTTGTGTAGCTCTTGTTTGGTTCAATTCCAATTGTTCTGTTCAATCTTCCTTTGCTTTTTTGTCCTTTGTCAAATTGTCTTTTTTCTTTTGTTTTGGGAATTGAACCCAAGGGCACTTTACCGCTGAGCTACACCCCCAGCCCTTTTCATTTTTTGCTTTTTTTTAATACTAGAGATTGAACTCAGGGGCACTTGCATCCCCAGCTCTATTTTGTGTTTTATGTAGAGACAGGGTCTCACTGAATTGCTTAGCGCTGCGCCTCGCCATTGCTGAGGCTGGCTTTGAACTCAGGATTCTCCTGTCTCAGCCTCCCTAAGTGCTGGGATCACAGGCTTGTGCCACCGGCCTCGAATCTGCAATCCTCCTGCCCGAACCTTCCAAGACACTTGGGTTGTGGGTGTGCACCATGCTCTGGCCTAATTGTCTTTTGTTGAATGAAACTATAGAATGAATAATATGAATGAGTGACATTAAGTGCTCCTGAAAAAAAATCACATAAACAACATTACATTGCTAATTAAGCATGTGAATGAATCTGTAGTTTAAAACCAGTGAACCACAAATTTAGCAAATTGAACAACTTTTGGCAAATATGATTTATATTGTGGGGAAAGGCATAGATGTTTTTGTGTGCCTGGTATTTATTTGACCTAACTCTTTTTTTGAGGGATTTACATCTATGATGTACACACAACGGACAGAGTGAAAACAGATGTTAGTGTGGTTGGGCTTGTTCTTCTGGCTAAGCCAGTTCACAGCCAATTCTGCTTTTTCTATGAAAGCAGAGTGCTACAGGGGAGAGAGGATAGAAGCAAACAGACAGAAATGAAAAGGAAAGAGAAAGCTCAGTCTTGAGTGGAAGAGAAGTGGGGGTTTGAATACTCTTCTTCCTAAGGGCTCCTTTTCTCTTTTTTGGGTATTGAACTCAGAGATGCTTAACCACTGAGCCACGTCCCCAGCCCTTTTTAATATTTTATTTAGAGACAAGGTCTCGCTGATTTGCTTAGGGCTTCATTAAGTTGCTGAGGCTGGGTTTGAATTCATGACCCTATTGCCTCAGCCTCCCGAGCTGCTGGGATTACCATGTGCCATCATGTCTGGCAAGAGCTCCTCTTCTATTTTTTTTTTTTTTTTGTACTCGGAATTGAACTCAGGGGTACTCGACCACTGAGCCACATCCCCAGCCCTGTTTTGTGTTTTATGTAGAGACAGGGTCTCTCAGAGTTGCTTAGCGCCTCGTCATTGCTGAGACTGGCTTTGAACTTGCAATTCCGAGCTCCTCTTCTTAAGAGTATAATCATGCCATGTGTCTAAACCTGAGTCTTTTCTCAAGCTGAGGTGATCTTGGAATTTACTGTATGTTAGAAAAGATAGCACCATGCCTGCCGTGTGTTATGTAATAGAACAAATGAATGCACAGTCGATTTTTTTTCTAGTTCCAGTGTCATATTTATACCTCCCAATAACATCCCAGTATTTTCTTTTGGGATATCCTGATTTTAGGAGCAAAACTGACTGGGAAACAAAAAGATTTATCTAGCCACTTTCCACATTTTACTCACATTTGACCTCTCTCTGCTCGAGAATCTGCAACTTCCCGTTATGAAGTTGGCTTTCCTCGGCTCCCACCTCTGCTTTTCTGTGTTGAGCAGTGGCACTTTAGCAGGCTAGGATCCTTAAGTCTGCATTTGTGATAAAGGAGGCAGCAGCTTCTGCTAAAGTGGCTTTCTCTGTGTGTGTGGAGTCTGCCTGACTGATAACAGATCAGAAACAGCGAGTGGCCTTTGAAATTGAGGCACTGAGTGTAGTGGGGAAAATGAAAGGATCTTATGTTTTTGATCAAAGGATGATATCTTCCAGCTTGGAAAGGGGGTTATTCTGCCTGCCAAGGCCTATGATACTCTGTTACTTACTTACCCTGGGGAAGAAGATTCAATTTCATAGCTATTATATTGCTATATAGTTTAAAAATATATTTATAGATAGACAATCCCTCGGCCATTTTGCTTTCCCTTTCTGACTCCTGTCTTCCAACTTGGCCTCCAGGTAAACTACCCTGTGATTCTTAACCTGAATGGCAATTAAATAATTCTCTGGCTCCTTGATCTTTACTGAACATTCATTCTGAAGAGATGACAAGCTTTAAGTAAAGAGAGGGAATTAAATAAACTGAAGGATGCCACGTTGAACAGTAGGTAGTTAGTGGGATAATTTCAGGTGTGACTCTATGGGATGTGGTTTCCCACTAGTTATAAAACTGGCTGAGGGAGAGGTATGGCCATGGGAAGGGCAAGGGCAGTGCCAAGCAAGTTGAGGATCCATGCGTTCATCCAAGGGGTGTCTGAATGAGAGGACAGATGCTCAAGAGAATGAAGAGAAAGGGAAAAGACATACAGGGGTCGGAGGCATCAGACTGGAGAGGAAATTCCATAAAATTCAGAACTGGGAACAGCATGACTGGGTTGGAAATATGTAAGACAAGACATCAATTCACCAAAGACTATATTCTATTATGGAACTGTGTAGGGGAGATGGTAACTCTTCATTGACATCAAATTGTGTCAGTTGCTGCCTCACCAAAAATAAATGCTGAATACAATATGTGTGTGTGCATATATACCCACATGCACACACACAAACATACATGTTGGTAGAGGTTTATATTGTCTTATTTTGTGTAGACCTGGCTTCTACTTGTCAGTCTTATTACCCCCAACTACTCAAGACAGATAAATCACAGATATTACAGACTCCTCCTTCCTAAATAAACTCATCACTGTAAATATCCTTAATTCACCCTCACTTCCTGACTGATGACTACATAATCCAATATGGTAGCCACAGAGTACTTGTAATATGGGTGGACTAAATTGGTAAGTGCTGTAAGTTTAAAATATATCACGAATTTCTAAGACTTATCTGAAAAAAATGTAGAATATCTCAATTGACATAATATTGTTAAAACAGTATTGATCAGAATATTGAAATTATAATATTTTGGACATAATGAGTTCAATTACAATTAATTTCCCTGTTTTTTAGGTTTTAAATATGGCCACTAGAAAATTTAAAATTATTATGGGACTCATATTTGGGGCTCATATTATATTTGTATTGGACAGCAGTTCTGGGGACCTTCTTGCCTTTTCTTTTTTTTTTAATATTTATTTTTTAGTTGTGGGTGGACAGAATATCTTTATTTTATTTTTATGTGGTGCTGAGGATTGAACCCAGTGCCTCACACATGCTAGGCGAGCACGCTACCACTGCACCATAACCACAGTCCCTTGCCTCTTCTTTTAAGGAAAAAAATTGGGATGACCCAGAGTGAGGTCCCATATGGCTTACCTTAGTCTTCATGTCTACATGCTATGTATCCACATCTGTCCTTCATGGATAGTTGCATAGAGTGGTTAAAAGCCCAGTGTTAGAACCAGACCACCTGGGTTCAAAATCTAGATTTGTCAGCGTCTGTTGCTAAATCTCTTTGTGAGCTATATCATCTGTAAAATAAGATATAACAAGTAAATAATTACAGAATATTGTCTCATAAAGTTAGTATGAGCCTGAAGGGAAAGAGGGACAGGAATAGAGGCAGGTATGTGCAAGAGTGTGATTAAAATGATAAGCCATGCTTAGACTGGGTAAGGAGAGTGACAACATGAGACAGATGTGGTTCTGATGAGGTCAAGCACTGGGATGAAAGTTAGATGGAAAGAGAAGAAGTGGCCATCAAAACAGGATTCTTGGGCCAGGCTTGGTGGCACACACTTGTAATCCTAGGAGACTACGGCAGAAAGATCTCAGGTTTGAAGCCAGCCTCAGCAACTTATCGAGGCTGTAAACAACCTGAGAGACCCTGTCTCAAAATAAAAAAATGAAAAGGGCTGGGGATGTAGCTCAGTGGTTAAGCACTACTGGGTTTAATCCCCAGTACCTTAAAAACAAAATTACTTTGAAGATGTGTTAATACCTACGTTGTGGGACCTGGCCTGCAGAAATCTTGATTTAGTAGGTCTGGAATGGGGCTGAAGAATTTGCATTTGTAACAAGTTCAGAATTGGTGCTGTTACTACTGATCCTGAGGGAACACTCTGGGAAGCACAGCTCAGCTCTACAGCATGCTGCCCTAGGGTAGACTAACTGAAACCTCCAGAGGAAGTGGTTGACTCCCCTGCCCCCTAATTCTTTGGCCCTCAGGTGCAGGGCACCTGAAAGCCATTGCAAATCTGATCTGCTGAAGCAGCAGCTGTAGCCCCTTGGTTGCGCAGATCTGTTGTTTCCTGGGAGAGGCAGACAAAATGTAGACAGCTGCTTACTTGCTTGGAGTTGCTGAGTTGAACACGAGACTGACCGGTCAGTCTGGTTAAGGGAGATTGCAGTTTGGTGCTCATTTGGGTATCCAGTATTTTTCCTGGTATGCTACAGAGCAGAGCTATGCCTAGGAAACATAGTACCTTAAGAACGAATCACTTTGAAGATGTGTTAATACCCACTAAAGTTGTTAAGGCTCTTCCTATCTTAGGATGAGATCAGATGATAACAGGAAACAGAATAGTGACCAAAGATTCCACAGCTGAGAAGGATCTGGGGCAGCTTGACATCATTTCTTCCTTTCTTTTGCTAGCTCTCACCTACCTCTGCTCCCAATAGTGGCCACTACGAGACTCTTGTCTTTGTTCCTCTGCTCTGCGGCACATTCCTTCTTTTACTTTCACAGTTTCAAATTTTGTTCTTTCTTCCTTCCTTGTTCTACTCCACTACCTATCCAGTCATTTAATTTTTCCTCATCCTAAATATATAAGCCTCCTCCCCAGAACATCTCAAACTAAGGCTCTCACTTGCATCTTGCTGAATTCTGTAGTGTGGGGCAAAGCTTAACCTTCCCTTCCCTTCCCTTCCTTTCCCTTCTCTTCCCTTCCCCTCCCTTCCCTTCCTCCTTTCCTTTCCTTTTCCTTCCTTCCTTCCTTCCTTCCTTCTTTCCTTCCTTCTGTCCTTCCTTCCGTCCTTCCTTCCTTCCTTCCTTCCTTCCCTCCTTCCTTCGAGCAAAGTCTCAGGCTGTTTTTGTCTAAATCTATTTTGGGAAACAGGCTCAAATCCTGTGGCCTTCAGGGTGCCAAATGGTGGCTTGAGGTGGTTTTAGCCTCTGTAATTTTCACTGGCCTCCCAAAGCCACCTCACTTAAACGTATAATCAAGTACAAAGAGCAAGTTTGCTATGCAATACACTTACACATTCCTTTGCCCATACTTATAACCAGATAGCATCTCTATGCCCCTCTAGGAGAAATTCAGGAGCTCCTTTAAACTTGTCTATGGTTTAGGGCTGTCCTTTCAGGCTCCTATGGAGGCTGAGTCTCAAGTCCAGATCTTGGATATCCCAGTGTATGTCTCAGGAACTCAGGCTCCTCAGTGCGATGAAGGCAATCTACTCTAATCTCCTATAGTAAGTGTTTTTATGACTTTTCTGATGATAAAATTGATCTGGCTGGATGCAGTGACAGTGGCACATGCCTGTAATCCCAGTGTATTGGGAGGCTGAAGCAGGAGGATAGTGGGTTCAAAGTCAGCCTCAGCAAAAGCGAGGCACTAAGCAACTCAGTGAGACCTTCTCTCTAGTAAAATACAAAATAGGAGCTGGGCATGGTGGTGCAAACCTGTAATCCCAGCACTTTGGGAGGCTGAGACAGGAGAATCACAAATTCAAAGGTGCTAAGCAACTCAGTGATTTGAGTGAGACCCATCTCTAAATAAAACAGAAAATAGGGCTGGGGATGTGGCTCTGTGGTCGAGTACCCCTGAGTTCAATCCCCATACCAAAAATAAATACATAAATAAATAAAATAAATAGTAAAATAGGGCTGGGGATGTGGTTCAGTGGTTGAGTGTCCCTGAGTTCAATCCCTGATATCCCCCCACAAAATGGATCTGGATGCTTATTAAAAACAAACAAATGAACAAACAAGGGCTAGGGATGTAGCTCAGTGGTAAAGCACTTGCCTTGCAAGTGCAAGCCCTGGGTTCAATCCCCAGCATGGCAAAAATAAATAAATAACAAATATACTAGACACCTCACCTGTAATTTGAATTTGTTAAGTCTGAGAAAGATCCCAAGTGGGATCTTAGGAATATTCTATAGTATTTAGGACAATATCTGATACAACTCTCATACTCAAACATTTGGCAAAGTTTAATTTGAATATGTCAATTATATTACTTTACAGTGACTTCCACTTTTGTATTTTCAATGAATCTTATTTGTATGTTTTTAAAGGATCACATCACTATGATCCTTTAAAGTATACTATACCTGCAAATTGTATCAGGTACTGAGTATTAGATTCAATACTCATCTTTTATGATAGAATAGTTCTATAAATTCCTTTGTTGGTTATATTCAGCCTTTATCATTATCTGTCAGAAATTTATTGCTTAATCTTGCTGGGGATACTTTATCTTATGGAATTTTATTGATGTAAATGGAATGTTTCATCATTTACTGATAATGAGCTGTGTTTGCAATTTACCCTGGAAGCATATGCTTTATTAAAATCATGATATTAGACTAAGCTTCCTAAATCATTTTATGAAACTAATGTAACATTAATAACAAAACCTAACAAAACGTCAAAACTCTAATGCCATAGGCTGATTTCTTTTACAAACACAGATGCAGAATTCTTAAATAAAATACTAGCAAGTAAAATCCAGCATTATATTAAAAGAACAATATATAGGGAGGCTGAGACAGGAGGATTGCAAGTTCAAAGCCACCCTCAGCAACGGCAAGGCACTAAGCAATTCAATGAGACCTTGTCTCTAAATAAAATACAAAATAGGGGGCTGGGATTATGGCTCATGGTAGAGTGCTTGCTTCACACATGTGAGGCACTGGGTTTGATCCTCAGCACCACATAAAAATAAAAATTAAGGTATTGTGTCCATCTATAACTAAAAACATATTTAAAAAAATAAAGTACAAAATAGGGCTAGGGATGTGGCTCAGTGGTCAAATCCCCCTGAGTTCAATCCCCTTCTCAAGAAAGAACAATATGTAATTAAGTAATAACTTCCAGAAATTCAGAGATGGCTTGGTGTGAGAAAATATATCAGTGTAATTAATCATGTTAATAACTGAAAGGAGAAAAACAATCAATGCTGAAAAAGGTTTTGATAAAAACTAACATTTTTAACTAGACTTAGGGTAGAAAATACTTATCAACAGTTATGGGCTGTTTATAATTTTAATTTTTTGTGGAGCTAAGATACAACGTGTGACCTTGTACCTGCTAGGTATATGCTTTACCAACTGAGCTACATCCCCAGTCCTGGACTGTTTATTTCAAACAACAGTTAATATAAGTTATCCTCTCAGGCATCTCTGTCAAGGTCAGAGTCAAAAGAAAGAGCTTCACTAGCTGCTCTACCATGTAACATTCATTTAGAATGTTTAGCTAATGCAGTTAGATTAAAAAAAAAAAACCAATAAAGAAGCATAGGGCAGATGACTGGTGGTGATTTGATTACTAATTCTAAACAGTCCACTAAAACAATTTTGAAATTAGTAAGATGATAATAAAAAACAAGTTTTCTTATAAATTGATAATAACCTGAAGGGAAATGTATTATAGTAACTTCATGAAGCCCATATAAATATCTAGTTAGAAACAAATTAAGAAGTATATAAAACTCATGTAGATTTTGCTAAAGAAGAAGCTGAGCAAAATTTTCATTATATATGGAAAATTACATTACCATTTTTGATCAAAAGATTCAATATTAGGATGTCAGCTAGCCCCAAATTAATTTAAAAAATTTGATGTAATTCTCCTGAATTAGTATTTGTAGATTTGAGTGTGAATAAGACTAATAGTTTCGTTAAAAAGTTCATGTGAAGCTAGACATGGTAGGAGGATCGCAATTTCAAGGCCAGTCTCAGCAATTTAGTGAGGCTGGAAACAACTTAGACCTTGTCTCAAAATAAAATATTAAAAAAGGGCTGGGGATGTGGCTCAATGGTTAAGCATCCCTGGATTCAGTCCCAGGTACCTCCTCACCCTCCAAAAAATTCAGATCAAAAAATAAGTGGACACAAGGATCCGAGAAAAGATTTGAAAAAGAATTGAGTGAATGTGAGAGTCTGTCTGTGTGTACACATCAGTGTAGACATAAAAGTATACTTTAAAGTTATAGTGCATAAAACAAAAGGGCACTGCTGAAAGAATAGATGACCAGAATAAAATAGAAAGATCAAAACAGGCCCAAGTCAGATAAGAAATGAAATATAATGGTGACATTTCATTCTGTAGGGGGGAAAAAAAAGATAAGTGATTTGCAAATGGGGCTCTGTGGAGTCTCGCAGGCTGATGCAGAAAATCCCCTCCCCTGAACTTGTTGCCCACCTCTAATGCCACTAACACAGCTTCAGTTGTACTTGTAATATGTACAGTGGCTTCTCATGTAAGACTTTGTTTGGAGAAAGCATTCCACCATTATAGAATGATGTTTAAACAACCACAGAAATAGAAGCTGCATGATCAAGTGTTTAGGTACATAGAAGGGAATAAAGTTAGAATCTTACAGCATAATGCCAACAAACTCCAGGGGGATTATGGACTAAATGTAAAAAGTGAAACTTATTCAACAACTTAAAAAAGAGGATGTAGGCAAGTATTATATGATCCTGGAGGGAGGGCGAGTAAAACCTTGTAAGCATACAAATACTGTAAATGATTATAAAGGAAAATTCTGATAGGTTTAACTATTTAAGATTGGAAAAATCTTTGGTATGTTAAAAAATATCACTAGAGAGAATTAAAACTTAAGTGAGAAACTGAATAAAATGTCAGTAATTTATTACTTAAGGAAGTTTAGCAATATAAACAGAATGATTTTATGATAAAGGAAAAATTGAGCAGTCCAGTAGGAAAATGGGGCAAAGGACTCAAATAGGCAATTTGCAAGACAGAAAATGTACATGGCTAATAAGCATAAAGAAATAGCATGACTAGTAGTTGGAACAATGGAAATATAAATGAACATCCTTTTCTCTGTCAATTTGGCAATAATCAGAAGTAATAATGCCAATGTTATCAGTGATACTAGGAAAAAACACTTATTTACATCAAAGGAGGAGGACAAATATAAGTTAGTACATACTTTTTGGAAAGTGATTTTGACAATACAAAGCAAAAAGTTTAAATATAACCTAAGTCACGGTTATACTCAATAAAATATGTAAAAGGAAATTTATCGAAGCAATGTGCATAATAAGGAAAAAATTGGAAACAAACTATATGTCCAACAATAGGGGATTATAAAATAAATTATAGTCTTGAAATACTCTGTAATCAATAAAATAGTGCTATAAAAGAGCATTTAATGATGGAGAAATTTTTACAGTTCTGTGTTTAAGAGAAAAAAGTATTTTATAAAAAATTTAGTGTACTATGATTTTCAAGATAAAAAACATGTATATGTGCCTATAAAAGAGATTGAAAGAATAAATACCTAAATGTTAGCTTTGTCTAACTTTGAACATTTCTTTTTGTTTTCTTAAAATGTTTTTCTCTGTTTACCAGAATTTCTTTTTTTAATTAATTAATTAATTAATTCATTCATTCATTCTACTTAGGTATACATGATAGCAGAATGCATTTTGATTCATTGTACACAGATGGAGCAGAATTTTTCATTTCTCTGGTTGTATGTGATGTAGAATCACATCATATATGCAGTCATACATGAAGCTAGGGCTATGATGTCCATCTCATTCCACCATCTTTTCTGTCCCATGTGCCATCCCCCCTTCCTCCCCTTTGACCAAAGTTCCTCCATTCTTCCTATGTCCTCTCCCCCTTTATGGGTCAGCATCCACTTATCAGAGAGAACATTCAGCATTTGGTTTTTTGGGATTAGCTTACTTCACTTAGCATGATATTCTCCAACTCCATCCATTTACCTGCAAATGCCATAATTTTATTCTCTTTTATTGCTGAGTAATATTCCATTGTGTTTATATACCACAGTTTTTTTATCCATTCATCCATCGAAGGGCATCTACGTTGGTTCCACAGTTTAGCTATTGTGAATTGAGCTGCTATAAATATTGAAGTGCCTCATCCTGGGTCTGATGGAACCC
Organism: Xerus rutilus; assembly: GCA_028644305.1. Classification (NCBI taxonomy): domain Eukaryota; kingdom Metazoa; phylum Chordata; class Mammalia; order Rodentia; family Sciuridae; genus Xerus; species Xerus rutilus. Next base: position 32,438,872 of record CM053413.1, read on the forward strand.
TGGACTTTACATAAATTTTTGGCAATGGTTGTTTGGGCAGATGACCAATTGTATTATCTTCATATTGCATGTTGAGTGCCTTAAATGTAAATAAAGCAATGCTTAAAGCATTGTTAACATGAAAAAAAAATATTGAAGTGCCTGCATTACTGTAGTATGCTGTTTTTAAGTCTTCTGGGTATAGACCGAGGAATGGAATAGCTGGGTCAAATGGTGGTTCCATCCCAAGTTTTCTAAGGAATCTCCATACTGCTTTCCAGATTGGTTGTACCAATTTGAAGTCCCACCAGCAATGTATGAGCGTGCCTTTTTCCCCACAACCTCGCCAACACTTATTGTTGTTTGTATTCTTCATAATTGCCATTCTGACTGGTGTGAGATGAAAATCTTCGAGTAGTTTTGATTTGCTTTTCTCTAATTGCTAGAGATGTTGAACATGTTTTCATACGTCTGTTGATCAATTGTATATTTTCTTCTGAGAAATGTCTGTTCAGCTCCTTAGCCCATTTATTGATTGGGTTGTTTGTTTTTTGGGTGTTAAGTTTTTTGAGTTCTTTGTATAACCTGGAGATTAGTACTCTGTCTGATATGCGTGTGGCAAAAATTTGTTCCCAGAATGTAGGCTCTCTGTTCACTTCATTGTTTCTTTTGCTGAGAAGAAGCCTTTTAGTTTGAATCCATCCTATTTATTGATTCTTGATTTTACTTCTTGTGCTATAGGAGTCTTGTTAAGGAGGTAAGGTCCTAATCCGACATGATAAAGATTTGGGCCTACTTTTTCTTCTATTAGGCGTAGGGTCTCTGTTTACCAGAATTTCATACAAACATTTGCTATGGTTTTTTTTTCTGAAAACATTTTAAAAATTTATTTATTTTAATTAGGTATATATGACAGCAGAATGCATTTTGATTCATTGTACACAAATGGAGCACAACTTTTCATTTCTCTGGTTGTACACAATATAGAGTTACACCATCTGTGCAGTCATTCATGTACCTAGGGCATTGTTGTCCATCTCATTCCGCCATCTTTTCTGCCCCTATGTGTCCTCCCTTCCCTTCCCTCCTTGCTATGGTTTTAATCATAAAAAAACAAGCAATTTTGGAAATTACTTAAAATTTTCAAAATTTAGCTTTTAATTAATCCCATGGTGAGTTTGGATTGAAATTTGGTCTCCTATTATTTCTTTACTTTGTTGTATTCTATTTTTACTAACTACATTCTTTTCATGGAGAGTAGATGGCATTTTAATTTGCAGAAGTAAGTGTGGAGCAAATCATTTAAGTTTGTGTTTACAATTTTGTATTGTTGTATGCTTTTGGGAAAATAAAAAGAAAAGTTTTTCATTCTTTTTATTAGCTCCATAATTACTTTCTGAAGTATTCTGCCATGATAGCAGAAAACTTCAAAATGTAATTAAGAAATTCTCAAGCACAGCAGGAGATTTTGCTGGAAAAGAGAACCTTAAATATGAAACTTGATGATCAAGAGAACATGGGGCTTGAAGTTGCTTCTACACCTTGACATTGGGGCAAGGCAGACACTAAAATACCACATCATTTAAATTTCTGCTGATTATAGTAAAAAGCATTTATCATTTTATTTTTATTACTTGATGTGGCTATTGCATTAGTGTTTTCCATGTAACTTTTCCCTTGTATAGTTGAGTTTTTCCCACTTCGTTTTGCAAAGTCTCCAGGTGTCATTTCAGGCAACCCGAGGGCATAATGGAATAATCCTATGCAATTTCATATTTTAATTTGACTGCAGATTAAACAAGGGTTAGGAGCCTGCCCTTACCAGTAGCTATGGCCTATTGAGGGATTGTGTTAGCTTATGTAGGCTCAAATCCCCATGTGTCCAAATTTCTCCACTCTTAACCTTGTCTAGTCAGTATAAACGTGCTTCTTCTTTCGTTCCTGATAGAAACTCATTGGGGCAGGGATCTTGCCCTAGATCTCAACCATTGACAAATCTGCTTTTGCTGAGATTAAACTCTGTTCTCCAAGCTCCTTGTTATTCGCTGCCATCTTTTTCCAAACTAGACTGACTACATAGGTCCATGATGTGGTTGCCCCCTGACCTCCTCATTCACTAATAAATGAACATGCTGCTATAGATTCCTTGGATATTCATGTCATCTTATCATGTCTCTTCTAAGGGAATCTGGAGTGTAGACCGATAACATTACCTTTAGTGCTTACCCAGGTTGAGCAGTTCCCTGTCTTGGTTCTGTCTGATTCTGGGAGGACCTCTCTCCCCACCAGTTTGGGTCAGGTGGCTGATTCTGCCTCAATTATGACCTTCCTAAAATAAAAAAATACACAAATATTAGCAAATATTATTTTCAGTTTTGTAGCTTACCCTCCATTTTTGTAATCATTTCAGGATTATAGAAATGTGGTTTTAAAAGGAGCAATTACTAAAGCTTTGGAGAGAATTTTCTATCCTTTTCTAAAGGATATTTACTCTAAAGGATATTTATTTTAACATATTATGTAAAATATTTTGATATGTGTAATAAAGGTTGGCTAAATTTGTGTAGTCCTTACTTTATTTGGAGGTGGGGACAGGTTGACCTCACAATCTCTGGGATAAATTGAAGTTTTACTATTTTAGTTCCTTTGGAGGGCACAGGGGTAATAGGTCATTTGTAGACAATTTTGTTTCATAAAATAAAAAGTTTCATAGATAACTGTTTTTAGATAAAGTCTGCACATTTCAGTGGACAAATAAATAGATAATGTCAGAGATATATTTATTACACAAATCTATTCTCATATTTTATTTAGTCAAAGGCATTTATAACCCTCAGGAAAAAAATTGCTGGTTTGAAACATTCATAAAATAGCAAACAAATACCCTCGGGCAAGGAGTCTACCCACATAAATTGATTTCTAAATAAAGATTCAATTTAGATTTAAAAGTCTTGTATGTACCCAGAGGTATCTATTACTTCTGTAATTTCCTTGTGGGATTTTGAAGCCTGATTCTGCTGTCATCAACTTCTTATTAGTTGCTTTCACATGGAAGAAGCAGAGCTTCTAATTAGCACAATTTTTAAATGAGCATGTGCTGGAAATCATTGCCACCATCTATCACCTCTTGTATGTTGAGTTAGTCTTCTCTTTGTCAGGTCTTCTGCTTTTTTTTTTTTTAAGTTTTTAAAAATATTTATTTTTTAGTTGTAGGTGGACACAATATCTTTATTTTATTTTTATGTGGTGCTGAGGATCGAACCCAGTGCCTCCCGCGTGCTAGGCAAGCACGCTACCACTGCGCCATAATCCCAGCCCCAGGTCTTCTGCTTTTATAGTTTGGGATCATCTCATCTGCTTTGGGTTGTACTACTTCTGCAATAAAAGTTCTACATTGAAAAATCTTTCTTTTTTCTATTTTTTTGGAAAATATAATAATAAAATCACATATTGGTTATATTAAAATAAAAAAATACACAGATATTAGCAAATATTATTTTCAGCTTTGTAGCTTACCTTCCACACTATTGAGAGTGGAGGTGATACAGGGTGCATGCTCAGAACAGCATTGGGAGAGAGCACCTCAACTTCCATCCTGTCTTGTGGGGACCCACTGAGGCCCCAATCCACGCCAGTTTTGTAGCCATTTTGCATTCATTGGAGCACATTTTTTTCCTTACCCTTCTGAATTCACTAGAGTAAAATGTTATTCTCATGAGTATCTGTGTCATTTTTTTCTTTGACATCAGTCTTGCAACAATCAGACTAAATGTTTTATAATCATGATTTCCAATTTATTAACATAATCCTGAAGTGCAGCTGTTCCTTTGTCTCCCTGGCTGAGTATAAGCACTACACAAACCTTTCACTCAACCTGACCTCTTTCCTGGCTTCCACAGGAAATCAAATCACACTGTGCATGTCCTGAGGTTTATACTTCTGTGGAAGATAAACAGCGCTGCAGGCAGAAGTTGTAGTACCAGGTATTTGATATGAGAAGTTCTCACTAGAGTTTTCTTCTCTTGAGTTTCTCTTCTGCCTGCCTCATTGCCAGGTGAAGTTCCCTTTCTACCCTGTCCTCATCTCAGCTATCCGGACTCCTTTTTCCATACCCAAGCCATTTATGGATTTAACACTCAGTAGACAGTGACAATGACCCTAGTAGACAATGAATTTGAAGGCAGGGATACTTCCTTTGGACTTACCTGTCCATGCCTGGAAAAATAGCCCGCAGATTGTGTGGTGAGCTCTCAATAAATGTTTGCAGACTAAGTAACAAAATGTCCCATTAATTGTGAAGATTTAAACTGCTTATTGTGGAAGGGAATAGAGAGTTTATTCTCGGGCTCTTCTTCCTTATTTATTTCAATTATGACCACTGCTCATGAGAGTAAGGTAAAATAGAAAAGTGAAGCATTGAAAACATTTAAATAACAAATATCACTTTAATTCTGGGGGAAAGTATTTATTCATTCATTTGTTCTTTCAATCAATTAATCAGTCAATATTTTTTGAGAGTCTGCTGAGTGCTAATACTTTCCCCTTTTCTCTTCTGAACCACCACAGTCTTTTCTTTATTTTCCATCTTCCATCTTTACATGCTAAAATTTGAGCATTTCAGTCTTTATTGTAATAAGGTATACATAGCATAAAATTTAGTATTTCAATAAATTTAAAGGATATTGTCTAGTCCCACTGAGTAGATTGATAATGTTTTGCTGCCATAACAATTACTAGTTTCAGAAGTTTTTCCGCACACAAATGGAAACCCTGAAACCCACTAAGCAGCCAATTCTCATTCCTCTCTCCCTTCAACCTGATAACTACAAATCTGCTTTCTGACTTCATGGATGTGCCTATGCTGGATATTTCCTGCTAAAGATTCATATCAGGGCTGGGATTGTAGCTCAGTGGTAGAGCACTTGCTTTGCATGCAGGAGGCACTGGGTTCGATCCTCAGCACCACATATAAATAAATAAATAAATAAAATAAGGATATTTGTGTCCATCTACAACTAAAAAAGAAATTTAAAAAAAAGAATCATATCACATGTGGATTTTATTTTATTTTTTTTGTACCAGGGTTTGAACTCAAGGGGCATTTGACCACTGAGCCACATCCCCAGCACTATTTTGAATTTTATTTAGAGACAGGGTCTCACTGAGTTGCTTAGTGCCTCTCTTTTGCTAAGGCTGGGTTTGAACTCCATCCTCCTGCCTCAGCCTCTCAAGCCGCTGGGATTATAGGTGTGCGCCCTGTGCCTGGCCATGTGTGGATTTTTTATCAGGCTACTTTCACTTAGCATGATGTTGTACAAGTGTATCCATGCCATAGCACGCACCAGACCTTCATTCCTTTTTATGGATGACTGATATTTTATTGAAGGGATACACCCCATTTTTGTTGCAGGTATTCACTTGTGGACGTGTAGGTTGTTTCTACTTTTTACCTATTGGGAATTGTGTAGCCTTGAAATTTTTGTTTGAATACTTGTCTTCAGTTATTTGGGGAGCACACAAGTGGGTAAAATTGTTGAATCAAATGGTAGTTCTCTGTTTAGCTTGTTGAGGAAACACAAACTGTTTTCTGCAGAAGATGAACCATTTTACAATCACACTGGCAATGTATGAGGGTTCTACTTTCTCTCATCCTCCTTATCACGTATCCTTTTTCTGCTCTTTAAAAGAAATGTTGACCATCCCAGTGGGTATGAAGTAGCATCTCATTGTTTTTCCATTGGCATTTCCTTCTGACGGATGCCATTGAGAGTCATTTTATGCATTGGCAGGCCATTTGCATATCTTCTTTTTTTTTTAATAAATTTTTTTAGATGTTGATGGACCTTTATTTTATATGTGGTGCTGAGAATTGAACCCAGTGCCTCACGCATGCTAGGCGAGTGCTCTACCACTGAGCCAAAACGCCAGCCCTGTATATCTTCTTTTGACAAAGGTTGTTCAAGTCATCAATCCATTTTTAATTGGATCATTGGTTTTTTCTTTTATGGATAATTGTTATTTTGTATTTTCCACATTACAACCTTATCAGATATATGCTTTATAAATGCTTTATCCTATTCTTCAAGCTGTATTTTCATTTTCTTCATAGTGTTTTCTCATAACATTTTAGAAGATTTTGATGAAGTCTAATTAATCTATTTTTTCTGTTACTTTTACTTTTTGTGTCATATCTGTGAAATCATTGTCAAATCCAAATTCATGGAGATGTACTCATATTTTTATTGGGATTTTTTTTTTAGCTTTGCCTGTTATATTTAGTTTTTTTTTTTTTTTTAAATCTATTTTGAGGACTGGGGATATAGGTCAGTGGTAGAACACTTGCCTAACATGCATGAGACCCAGGTTTCAATTCCCAGTACCACAAAAGAAAAAAAAAATCTATTTTGTGTGAAATTTTGTATGTAGTGTAAGGTAAGGGTCTAAATCATTATTTTGCATGTTAATATCCAGTTGCACCACACTGTTTAATTAAATACAAACATATATATGTATATACATATATAAAATTATAAATTTTATAAGATATATATAAAATTTCACTCTATATTTTTGCAATCTTTGTGCGTATACACTATATATATAATATATATATATAAAATATATATATATACATATATATATTTATCTTTATCTTGTGATAGCAACTACACAGCCTTGACTTCTTAACTTTGGTCTAAGTTTTTAAATCTAGAAATATGGATCTTCCAACTCTGTTTTTCATGTACATTTTTGCTACTTGCAGTTGCTTTAAATTTTACAGGCACTTATCTGTTTCTGAATCTTGATTTTAGGATGTGCAACCGTTCTTCCTCTTTAGGATGCTTTTTCTAGCAGACAGCAGGCCCTTGCTTTTCTGTCCTCTGCTGCTCTGGCCTAAAGCTGCAGGCCAAGCCTCTTCCCAGGTCTCCTCATGTAGGGCCTGTCCCTCCTTGCCCATTCCCATAGCACCCAGCACTGGCTTCCTCCTGAGATATGAACAGGCCCATGCTGCACCCATCCTTGGGATGTTCCCTCCAACCCCCAGGAAACATGGTTAATGTGAACTACTGAGCTCTACTTTTCAGGAGGCTAACCTTGTCCTCTGTCCTGTCTTTGGCCCACCCAGCCCAGTCTTAGCAGAGTCCTGCTAAGTTATCCCCAACCCTTGGTATCTTATCATCCTGGTCTACCTCCAAAAAGAGTCTGGTTAATTCAGTGTAGCAAGATCACTTTACCCTTGATTTCTCCTCTTAGTAGTTTTCTATCCATGGGCCCCTCACCCTGCTCCTTGGGTACAAATCCCCACTTACTCTTATTGGATTTGAATTAAGTCTGATCCCTCACTGTTATGGCAACAGTTTTAAATAGAGTCTTCCTTATATTTTAATAAGTATCAGCATAATATTTTCTTTCATAGTACCAGGCACAAAAACAAAGTTATTAGTCTTCATGGACCTTATATTCTAACGGTATAGAGAGAAAAAAAGCAAATAAACAAACGTGAAATAAAAAAATAATGTACATGGAGGAGGGTTTTGTGTGTTTTTTTTAAAATAATATTTTTAGTTGTTGAGTGACCTTTATTTTATTTATTCATATATGGTGCTGAGAATCGAACCCAGTGCCTCACATGTGCTAGGCATGGGCTCTACCACGGAGCTATAACCCCAGCTCAAGCATTTTGTTTTGATTGTGTGATCAGAGGGGACCACTCCAGGATGAGAACCTTTAGGATGAGAGTTGAAAGATAAGAATGTTATGCAGAGATGAGGAAGAGGGCACTGTAGGCAGGAGCAGGGCTGGGGCAGCATCCTGGAGGCTGGACCAGGTAGGGGGAGTTCTAGGAAAAAACTGGAAGGAAGAGGGTGATGTGCAGAGGCAGAGGGATAAGACAGAGAAGTGAACAAAAGCCAGGTCATTTTGGGTTTTATGAGCTGTGTGAAGAATTTGAAGTTTACTTCATGTAAAATTGGTACCTTGGGCTTAAAATTCAGATGTTGTCTGAATTCTTCACATTGTATTGCTGTTGTTGGCAGATCTGAGAAACTGTCAAACATCCTCACATTCTTGTCCCTCCTGGGGTTTATTATTCTGCATAAGATTACTGAAAAGTGAAGAATTATTGTTGCTTAGGGATATTGCTATATTCTTTGTTTCCTTTAATGCTCTGAGATAAAGTTTAAAAAAAATCCTAGAAAATAACCAGTGTGCAGTTTGTGCTTCATTGCTTTTAATTACTTCTTCCTCTATCAGCTCCTCTCTGGGACCCCTTACCTCCTGGAGGGCCCTTCATCATAGAGGAGAAAAGATAGGATTGCTTAATTGTTTTCCTTTTTGCTTGGATAGTCCTTTCTGACATCAGAAAGCACTGAATGTTTGAAGTTATCCTCACTGTTTCCCAGCCTGGTCACTTATGAAGTTCAATTTATCAATCCACATTTTAGTCAGCTTTTTTGCTGCTGTGACTAAAAGACTTGGCCAGAACAATCATGTGGAGAAGGAAAAGTTTATTTGGGGGCTCATGGTTTCAGAGGTCTCAGTCTATAGACGGCCAACTCCATCTCTCAAGGCTCGAGGTGAGGCAGAACATCATGGCGGGAGAGTGTAGTGAAGGGAAGTGGCTCACATGATGATCAGAAAGCTGAGACAGAGATTCCACTAGCCAGATACAAAATATATACCCCCAAAACATGCCCCCATGGACCCACTTCCTCCAGTGACACCCTACCTGTGTTCATTTCCTAGTTAATCTCATCAGGGGATTAATCCACTGACTGGGTTAAGGCTCTCATAACCCAATCATTTCTTCTCTAAAGCTTGCATTGTCTCACACATGAGCTTTTGGGGGATACCTCACATCCAAACCATTACAATTCATTTTGTCACATTCTTTTTTTTTTTTTGGTACTGGGGATTAAACTCAGGGGCACTCGACCACTGAGCCACATCCCCAGCCCTATTTTGTGTTTTATGTAGAGACAGGGTCTCACTGAGTTGCTTAGCACCTCGCAGTTGCTGAGGCTGGCTTTGAACTTGCGATTCTCCTGTCTCAGCCTCCCTAAGTGCTGGGATTAGAGGCTTGAGTTACCGCGCCCGGCTTGTCACATTCTTAATTCTTCCTAATTATGATTGTAAATGCTTACCTGCTCATTGCTGACTGTGTTCTTGTTTGCAGTGCTGGGAATTGAACCCAGAGCCTTGCCCATACTAGACAAGCAGTGTACCACTGGCACTGACTGCATCTTCAGCCCTTTTTATTTTCTCTGAAACAGAGTCTCACTAAGTTGCGGAGAGTGGCCTTGAACTTGTGATTTTCCTGCCTCAGCCTCCCAAGTACCTCAGATTACAGGTGCATGCCATTGCACCTGGCCTATGTTCTCTTTGGCAGTATCTTAATGCCTTAGTTTGTGACACTGTCATCATTCGGAGGTCCATATTACTTGCAAATAAATTTTCAGAGTCCTAGTGATAGTCACTTTTAAGTAAGGGGTTATACTGTAATTTATTGTCATACTACATTTTTGTGAAATTTGATGCTAATAGCCATATTCTGTCTGAGCCATAGGATGGGTATATGTTTAACTTTATAAGAAATTACCAAACAGCTTTCCAAAATCAGACCATATTTTAACTTCTATCAGCAGTATTAGGGAGTTCCAGTGACTCTACATTCTTTTTTAAGGACAGATGAAAAAGTTGCCTGGGAATCATGCTTTATTTAGGTAATTTTTAAAAAGTATATATATATATATATTTTAGTTGTCAATGGATCTTTATTTTATTTATTTATACTTGGTGCTGAGAATTGAACCCAGTACCTCACACATGTGAGGCAAGTGTGCTACCACCGAGCCACAACCCCAGCCCCCGTGCTTTAGGTAATTAAAGAGATTTCTGCAATGAGCCAGTGTGTCAATCCATGAGTCTGTGTGGTTCTAAATTTGTTTTTGTTTGTTTTTTAAATCATTCTTTATTTCTACTTTTTAAAACCCTATTGTTGGAGAAACTGAGACTAGGCTTCTGTCTAATCTTGTATGACGTTCTGGAAGAAGGGTAAAGAATGTGCTTTCTCTGAGGCTTAGCAATATCTTGATGCCTTCTTCCAAATTGAAAAGGGAGGATCAAATTCACATTTGGCTTACTGTGATTTTCCTCCCTCTGGCATTCTGTCATGCATAGGAAAAAGGTTGGAGGAAGGTTAGAGGTAATTATATTGAGAGCTGTGATGGAGGCCAAGTTTAGTCATCACTGTATTTAGGGCTGGAAGGATTCTGGGAGGTAAGTTTAAATTACCTACTTTTACTGATGAGGGAAATCAAATCCAAAAAGGAGAGGGAATTTGTCAAGATCATTCATCAGGGCTGTTAATGGCGGCAGGGCTAGACCACAAGTCCTGCCCTATCGTTCTGTTCGGTGCTAGTTTTGATTCTGTTTATGAACATCCATGATTAGTTCTTAAACAAGCCTGGATGTTTTCTTTATAGTTCTTTCTGACAAAGTGTTTTATTCAGAGTTTCAGGTGGTGAAAGATATAAATTGTTCAAATGGATCGCTTAAAATTGTTATAAAATAAAGAGATACTTGTAAATGGAAATACAGCAATTTGGTTCAGTCTGACTTTTAAATTAGTTTCATGAAGTAATAGGGCCTGAAAGGTTCTAATTTTTTTCCCCTCTTCAAACTATATGATGTTATTGTGCAGTTGCCACGGGGAGCATATGTGGGTTGCCAAAAACCTAAAACAAATCTTTGGAGGTTAAGCTAGTAGGATTAAGTCATAGAATCCAATTCTTGAAGAACAAAATAGAATATCCATTCGAAGCACCACCTGTGTGCTGAAAAACTATTTACATTTTTTTCCCATGTGTCTGAAAGATTTAAACACCATTATTGGTCCGTTCAGAGAAAAAAGGAGTTTTCCAGTGTCCACATTTGTTGGAGTGCTAAAAGTAATTCTTGAAAGAAGGCTGAAAAAGCAATCCTTCAGGCTAGAACTTTTCAAACAATGTTTACTTTCCTATCGAGAAAGCCATTTGTGGCCTCTGAGTAAACAAATGCCATTTGATTTGATTACACTGTTGACTGCGTGGCTCAAACACTATAACCACAGAATAAGGAAGCAGATCGCAAGTGGTTCTTTCAGGAGTTCATGGGTTTTGAAATAAAGCCCACGAATGTCTTAATGTTCCACATCATTGTCAACTCTTGCTTATAATGGTTCTAGAAATTAAAGCATGGACCAATATCCTTGGTAGGGTGATGTCTTGTATAATTATTACTTCCATTCAACTCCATTCAAATTTTTGACTTTCAAAAGGAAATATCTTGCTGGGGAAACTAATTTTCTCTGGGAGAATCTCCTACAGTTCCATCAGAATCCGAGTGTCTTTGCTCTGGAGGAGTGACCTGTTAGCTTTCACTCTAGCAGGATGTTCCTCTACAATGTAACAACCCTGGCATTTGATACATAGTTTATGAATAAATGCAAATAAATGTTAATGTATCCAGAAAAGTGTAAATCTGGATCACCACTTCTCCAGATCAAACTAGAAAAGGCCAGATAATAAGTATTTTTTTGTTTTACTGGCCATAAGATTTCTTTTCTTTCCTTGCTAAGTTGTCCGGGCTGGCCTTGAACTTTCTATCCTGCCTCAGCCTTCCAAGTAGCTGGGATTATAGGCATGTTTTTAGCAGATTTCTGTCATGAGTACTCACCTGTCATCATAGCATAAAAGCAGCCAGCGACAATATGTAGGCAGGTGAACATAGCTGTGTTCTAATGAAGTCTCACAAAAATATGATGCATCCACAAGTTGTCCTTTGCTGACTCCTAGTCTGCATATACAGGACAGTGCTATATATGAAAGTAGCTTGTGGATGAAGGACATAAATGTCAGAAGTCTTTTTTGCTTTTATTTTGGTATTTTTCCACCTTTGTCCATGGTATTTCTACTTCATATTATTCTTTAGAGATAGTGCTGTGAGAACCTCTTCCATTTTTGTTAAGGGAAACATGGAATTTTAGAGGTAATCCAGTTCTGTCTATGCCGTGTTCTTTAGAGCCCTGCATACCACCTAGGATTAATAAATGCTAAATAATAATCATTTCTCATTTCACTGCCATACCCTTTATGGCTTCTCCTTCGGCACTCTCAGAGGTATTAACCTGTAGTTTTTACAATATTCTATTACACATTGTCAGCAGCACCTTGCTGATTAAATCACACTCAAGAGAGAGTTAACTACAAGGCTGTAACTATTTCTGACAGGTTGTTCTTGCATGGGTTTGGTTTCTCTTGTATAAAGATTAAAAATCTTGTCACAGTTGGTAAAAAACGAAGTACATGTAAAACCACAGAGCATCCATAACTCACCAAAAGCACTTCCCTAAAAGTCAGAATTCAGACGAAGAAGGTACATGACATGAAATGAAATGTGACTGTGAAGTGGAGATTAGGTATTTCCGAGCATTGGGTGGAGGGTTACACAGGCTTTGTGGGTGTCTGTGTGTGTGGGGTGTCTTCTAATATGTTTAAAGTGTTCATGATAAACCCAAGAACTTCCTTTTTATAACTTAGGCAGATCATTGTTTATTGAGGCAGATCCAAGCTGGCAGTCCTATTTTTTTTTCCCACATTTGTTCAGAAGATGAGCTTTTTTTCACCATGAACCTAATTTTTCTTTCCCACCATCCTAGTGCAATGATTATAAAACTGTCGTTTTGCTCTCCTTCCAGTCTCTTTGCTTAAACTGGACTTGTGCCCAAAGCAGCAGGAGATGCTGTTCCATAAAGCCAGAACATTTTATAAGTGCTGGCAGGGAAGGTTTATTACTTCATTCCCAAAACAGCACACAGAGCCTGCTGCAGAGGTCCAGGGGAGGAGGGAGCCACAGAACTGGGCATGTGGGAGCAGTGTTTGCCGAGTCATTCCTGGGCTGTGTTGCCTTTGTGGCTTTGTGCCTTGGGCGGCGATGAGCAGACTGGGCAGTGAGGATTTTGGTGCTGCAAGTTATGATGAAGTGACCAGTTAGGAGATACACCTGCCAGGCAGGTAAGACTGGGGCTAGTCAGGTACATGTGTATTCTGACTTCAGATAGATGACTTCCATAGTCTGAGCAAACAACCATTAGGATGGTTGGTAAAGTCTTTTACTTTTAAGATTTGAAGACATAGATAGATACCAGAAAAATCCTTATATCTTTGTGTATTTGCCATCCAGAATGAGCCAACATTCACAGTTTGTTCCTTTTGCTTCTAATCCCTCAGCAAATGAGAGACACGTTCAAGATCAAGTTGAAGTTTTCTGTTTCCCTTCTCTGGTTCCGCTTCCCTTCACTATAATTAATTAAGTGGGTGTATCCATCAGGGTCTGGCAGAAAGCAGATGTCACACTCCAGATGGATAAAGTGCGAGTGTTCATGAAAGAGACCATTTGTGCAGATGTGGGGAGAAGGTAAGGAGACCACAGTGAAAATCAGAGTGCTAGTGGCTGTAGGCCTAAAGGGTGGGAACAGCTATTGGTGTTCAGAGGAAACAATTTCATGGAGCAAGTGGCCTCTGTAGAATGTGCCTTTGGTTGAAGGATATAACCTATTTGAGGCAGCCCTGAAGAGACGGAGTAGGCAAAGGGACACCTTGCCTTTCTCCTCCCACTCCTTCCTCTATTGGCAGTACCTTTACTTGCCACACCCAACCAGACAGCGGACGGCACTGATGTGGTCCTTACACTTCAAACTATCCCCAGGCAGGAAGAAAATTGGGAAGTGGAGCCAGAGGGAACCAATGGAAGATATCCAGCACAGTGTATGTCCCTGAGACCCCATTATTTATACTTGTCCCTACACATAAGTCGTATATAGCAAGGGTCAACAAACTTTTTCTGTAAGGGCCAGATAGCAAATATTTTAGGTTTGTGAAATATGTTTAGCTTCTGTCATATATTCTTTTGTAATTTTTACAAATCTTTAAAAGAGTGAAAACCATTCTTAGCTTGTGGATCAGACAAAATCAAGACGTGGCTCTGTGTAGCCTGTGCACTGTAGTTTGCTGACCCCTAGCATATCATATATTATCAATTTTGTGTGTTAAAATTTCTTTTGCATTTTCTTTCTTTCTTTTTTCTTGTTTTTGGTACTGTGGACACTTAACCATTGAGCCACATCCCCAGCCCTTTTTACTTTTTGAGACAGGGCCTTGTTAAGTGCTTAGGACCTTGCTAAGTTGCTAAGGCTGGCTCTGAACCTGTGATCTTCCTGCCTCAGTCTCCGGAGCTGCTGGGATTACAAAAGTGCACCCATGTGCCCAGCTACATTTTCTTTTCTAATACTGTTATGATAAATCGTCTAACTCTGGTGGCTTATCAGAATGTTATTATCATGTAGTTCCACAGGTCCAAATTCCAGGCGGACACACACACAATGACTTAGGTGGGAACAACTGATATCTCTGTGTGTTAGGCTAGCTTGACTTTAATGGTGGAAATCTAGTAGAGATACCTGTCTATGCATGGCACTTCCCAGTGGTCCTTCAATTATGGGGCAACCCGCTGAGCCCAGCCACATGGCTGAATTTAGCTATTATCATGAATGAATGTGTTGCAGGAATATGAAGAAGAACATCTCCAATCAAATGGATGCCACTGACTTGGAACCAGCGTAATGTCATCCTTGTCCTCAGCAAATTACAGAGAGTAGCAGAAAAGGTTCTTTATTGTTTTCTGAGTTGAGGATGACAGAAACAGATGATGACAGAGGAACAGGAAGGCAGATGTCTTCTCATTGGTTAAAATGACAGGGGACTAATGAAGCAGTGAGTCTCTGATGACTGAAACTGGATTAAACAGATATATTTGCCTCTCATGTAGCAGGAAGTGAAGAGGTAGGGTGGGCTTCAGGGTAGGCTGACTCCAGCTCGACCATGTTATAAATGACCCAGGTCCTTTCCATCTCTTCACTCTCCTGCCATCCCCAGGGTTGATTTTTCCTTAGCCTTTGGCAAAATTTCTAAAGTAGTTCTAAGCATCATGTTTAGTCAGAAAGAACTCCAGACAAAAGGGACCAGAAACTTCTCCAGAACAGCTCTCCTCTAGTAGAATTCTTGTCCTATCTTATCGGTCACAATCGAGTTTTATGCCAATTTTGGCAAAGAGTGATATCACCATTAGATTGGACATGGGTTAGCTTCCCCTAAGGTACATGGCTACTTGGAGAGGGGTGAATGTCTGAACAAAATCAAGACCTTGTTAGGGGGGAAAAAATGGGGTGGAAAGATGAGGTGGCAGAATGAAGGCACGTGACAGTTCCATCGCATCTTGATGATTCACATCCTTTACGAAGCCCACATGGTATACATTTATGCCTAACCATATAAGAGATGAGGTGCAGTCATCTAGGTTCTTAACTGTATCCTCTGAAGCCTTTTTAAAAATCGTTTCTTTCACTTCAGTTTTGCAGGTTTCTGTTCATATTTTGGAGTCAACATATCTTTCATCAGATCTCAAATATTTAAAAGGCCCTTGCAAAGCTGGAGACTCCGAACCCTGTGTCTGTAGGAGTCAACATTGTAGCTGGAGTAGGACAACAAAGGCAGGACTCTTGTCATGTGTAGGTAAAATATATTATTATCGACCCATGATATGATTTCACAGAGAAGGGCCATTTTCTTGCCTAGAGAACTAAACTTTTGTGTCATGTAATTTATAATAAAGTTCAAATTGCTAAGTTCTTGAGGTAATACTTCAAATTTCCCTAAAACCATACTGGTAGCTTTTAAAAGTGAGAAGATGAGAGAAAGAAAAATAGACACCCAAGAGGTAGGGTAAGACAGCCTGGGTGCCACAACCCAAATTCTCCTGGGCTGCTACTTTCTAGAACAGGTCTTGCATCAAATACACTGTTATCGATTAATATTCATTACATGCTTCTATGTAGCAACATACCCAAAGGACATAATAAGGGATTTAAAAGACCCATAATATGCAACTAATGGATCTTTTGTCTAAGGAGGCTGCCATCTTGAAGAGAAGTATGGAAATGGGTATGTGTATGAATTTATAGTCATCTTTTAAAATATCTGAGTATGGCTTCCTGGACTATTTCATATCCAAGTTAAATCCAAACTCTGTGATATAGGTCTCTCTCTCTCTCTGTTTAACAAATATTTCTTGCTTTCCTCTCTCTTTTTAAAAAATATTATTTTATTATTGTTGTTTATTTTTTATTTTATTTTTTATGTGGTGATGGGGATTGAACTCAGAGCCTAGGCAGGTGCTTTACTGCTGAGCTATCTCCTCAGCCCATTGCTTTCCTCTCTTAATACCTTCTACTTTATAGAATAGTTACTTTTAGATTTACCTATCTTGTTTTTTACCTATCAAGATTTACCTATCTTGATTACTCCCTCTGTGCAGATTTCTTAGGAAAGTAGACTGACATTAAAGAGCACTTGGCTATATTTTCAACTCTCTAGATGTTATAGTTTGAACATATTGGTTTTTCTCTCCTGAGCAGAGCTTTTGAGACCCACAAGGTGAAATCTGTTGCTGAGTATAAAGGACAACTTCATGTCACAAAACGAGTTTAAGTGGAAGAACATTGTCACTCCAAGCTGTGCATGCTCCAGGTTGTTCTTTCCTAGTTTTTTCTTCTGGGATTTATATGTAAAAATTGTTCCAGCTGTTTGCTCTATGCTGAGCTAGATTCAATTTAAAGCAGATTTAACATATTTACTTAAAAATGGCCTGTAATGTATTTTAGAGTCAGTATCGATTCCCCTTGTCTTTGTGATTACATCTGTGACTGGTGTTTTTGTTATGTTGCAATTGTACCGTAAAGTAATAGGTTCTGAGATTCTATCAGTGCCTACTCTTTTTTATGTTGCAATTGCTGGTAATAATTTGATTGTATCTCTGCCTGATCTTTTAATACTCCTGTCTTCCACATTGCTCTTGCTGGGGATACATTTACCCCAATAGTTTTTACACCCTAATAAAAATAAACAAAGCAGGAAACGTGTGGCTGCACACACTTTGCAGTTGTCTGGGCTGACATCGTGGTCCAGGCCGACTTACAGATACCATACATTCCAGTTGTCTGCTGCTGCATAACCACCCCAAAATGTAGTGACAAAAACCAACAGCTGTTTTCTTATGCTCATGAATATTGTGGATCAGAGATTTACATAGGGAAGAAAGAAGATTGCTGGTTTCTACTCTGTAACAACTAGGGGTGACATTAATATGCTGAGTGTTGGATTCATCTAGAATGTTCTTCGAGTGGCTTATGGGCTAGAATGACCTATAAACTAGGTTCTGCTGGGACTGTCTCTGGGTTGCCTCTCATGCGGCCTCCTTGTGTGACTTAGGTCTCCTTACAGCATGGTGGGCTGAGGGTAGCTGCAATTCTTACCTTCACACTTACCAAGAGCAAGTGTGCCAGTGAACCAAGTGGAAGCTGTATGCCTTTTTCTGACCTAGCTTCAGAAATTTTGCAACTGCTTGGCTGTGTGCATGACTCGCCTCTGGTGCATTCTCTTGGTTACATGTGAGTCACTAAGGCTGGTCCAGATTCAATGGGAGGGGAATTAGACCCCATCTTGGTAGAAGAAATATCAAAGATATTTGTTCCCATCTTTAAAATCTTTACAATCAGTGCTTTACTCTTTTTATCAAGTCTGATTTCCATCATTTTCAAATTAAGAAAAGGATTTATTGATTAAGGAGCACTTATTAAATCATGTTGAGCCATGATAAGGAAAAAAGTAAAAGAAAAAAAAGCCCCTCTTTTCTTACGAACCTTTGGAAAGGTTGTATGCAAATATATTTTGAAAACTTAGTAACATTTACAGAATCAAGAAGTGCAAATCAGTATGTTCTAAAACTTTGCTGTAATAGTTGCAGGATTTTTTTATAATATTCAAATATTTTGAATGTCATCCAAAGCACTATATCTAATGCAGTGGCAAATATTGCCCAAGCAACCCTTACAAAGCTCAACTCTGAAAGGAGGAAACTCATAAAGATAGGTTAGAGATAGAGTTTGGATGGGTTTGGTGGCACATGCCTGTGATCCTAACTACTCCAGGAGGCTGAAGTAGGAGGAT
Organism: Xerus rutilus; assembly: GCA_028644305.1. Lineage (NCBI taxonomy): Eukaryota > Metazoa > Chordata > Mammalia > Rodentia > Sciuridae > Xerus > Xerus rutilus. The sequence continues at coordinate 32,456,952 of CM053413.1, forward strand.
CACAAGTTTGTGGCCAACATGGGCAACTTAATGAGACTTTGTCTCAAAATAAAAAAAATAAAAGAGGGCTGGGAGTATAGTTCAGTGGAAGAATGCCCCTGGGTTCAATCCCCCATGCCCAGCACCAAAGAAGAAGAAGAAAATAATTCAAGAGATGGAAGGAACTTTAGAGACTTTTTTTAACCAAATCTTTTAATATGTAGGTATGGAAATGAAGATATAAAATGTAAAATCACAGGCAGTGCAGGAAGGGAAAGAAATACTACTTTTTCCTCTGTGTAACCTTAAGCGTGCAAACCATTACTTCTGTGAGTTTCAGTTAAAGCTTAAATTCTGTCAGTCTGATTGCATCAGTCAGTTCAGTCTACTATGCTTTAGTAAAAAATTACCCCCAAATCTTAGTGATTTACAAACAAACTTCATTTCTTGCTTGTGCTTATGCTTATGGTCAGTTGTGGCTCTATTTGATAAAATCTTTATTTTGAGAACAGGCTGACAGAGCAGTCCCTAATTGGGACATTGCAGGCTGATGCAGGGTTAAAGAGATCATGGCAAAGCAATACTGGCTCTTAGGGCTTCAGTTTGAAATCACTGGCTAAGTCTGACATCAGAGGAGTGGAAAGTATGATCACTCTTAGGGGAAGAGGTTTCCTGCTGGGAGGGACAGCAGGTATTTTTAACAAGAAGACAATCTATCACGGTAATGCATCCAACAGCACTTAGTGAACAGTGTAATCCATGTGAATAAGTTGCTCTTGATCTGCCCAGAGTCTTGGTAGGTCAATTGATGGTGGATCTGAGGTTGTGATTCAGCTGAATCAAACTCAAACCCAGTGTTCTCTTCTCTGGAATGATTCACTGACATCTTTTTCCACAGTTTACTGCTCAGCAAAACATTTGCTTATGGAAGAATTATTAATCAGCATATTCCCTTTGCCAGACAGAAGGCAAAGCTGTTAGGATATAGGGACTGTTTTTCTAAAGATAAGCCTCTCTTTATCTCTATCTTGTCTATACAGATATACTTCATATATATACATATATACACATAAATATATGTATAGATATATATATATATAGTCCACTCTCCATGTCCATGAGTTTGGTACCTATGAATCCAACCAATTGAACACCAGTCAAAAATATTTGGAAAAAATTTGTGTCTCTACTGAATACATATGCTTTTTTCTTGTCATTATTCTCTGAACAATATAACAGAGTATTTATATTATAGTAAGATTACAAGTAATCCAGGGATGACTTTAAATATAGACTATGGCCTACCAGTGGGAGCACAGGTGAAGGCCCAGGACCACCTTCAGGGACTGCTGAGGGAGCCGAGCCAAGGGCAGACCTGAGACTGCTAGCCGCCAGCCACAGGGAATCCAGACCCAGGGGAAGGACTGCCTATGGGGATCCCCTGCAGGAGACTTGGCCTAAGTGAGGCCTGGGACTGCTCTCAATTCCACTCCAGAGTTCCTGTGGGAGCACAGGCAAAGGCCCAGGACCACCTTCAGGCACCACCATGGGAGCCCAGCCAAGGCCACTCCCACTGCCATCTTGAGTTTCCTCCACTATTGCTGCCACCATCTTTAGTGACAGTAGTGTCTGTCTGGGGACACCTTCTGGGAACTGGAAGTGAATTCCAAGGTGAGATACAGGTAATCTGTAGTGTCGCTACAAGATTATAAGATAGAAGCTGTGATACTTCAGACTTGCATTGCAAGAAAGGAAGATACACAATGAACATGAAAAAACAAGGGAAGAAAGTGCCCAAAATAAACGTAGACACTACAATAATAGAATCCATTGATAACACAGTTGATGATATGTCAGAGAAAGAATTCAGGCTGTGTGTAATTAAAATGATCTGCGAATTAAAGAATGACTTAAGTGAGCAAATACAGGCAAAAATGGATCACTCCAACAAAGAAATAAGAGAGCAAATAAAGGCAACTATTGATCACTCCAACAAAGAGATAAGGGAGCAAATACAGGTAGCAAAAGATTACTTTAAGAAAGAGCTAGAGAGGCTGAGGTTGTGGCTCAGTGGCAGAGTGCTTGCCTCACATGTGTGAGGCACTGGGTTCAATCTTCGGCACCACATAAAAATAAACAAACAAAACAAAAACACTGTGTCCATGTATAACTAAAAATTATTAAAAAAAGAAAGAGCTAGAGATTGTGGAAAAAAACCAATCAGAAATTCTTGAAATGAAGGAAACAATAAACCAAATAAAAATCTCGATAGAAAGCATCAACAGCAGACTAGATCACTTGGAAGACAGAACCTTGGATAATGAAGACAAAATATACAATCTTGAAAATAAAGTTGACCATACAGTGAAGATGGTAAGAAATCATGAACAGAACATACAAGAAATATGGGACAGCATCAAAAGACCAAATCTAAGATTTATCAGGATAGAAGAAGGCACAGAACTTCAAACCAAAGGAATACACAATCTTTTCAATGAAATAATATCAGAAAATGTCCCAAACATGAAAAATGAATTGGAAAATCAAATACAAGGGGCTGGCGTCGTGGCTCAGTGGTAGAGCGCTTGCCTCGCACGCGTGAGGCACTGGGTTCGATCCTCAGCACCACATACAAAATACATACATAAATAAAATAAAGGTTATTTAACAAAAAAAAAAAAAAATCAAATATAAGAGGCTCACAGGACACCAAACATACAAAATTTCAACAAATCTACACCAAGGCACATTATAATGAAAATGACCAACATACAGAATAAGCATAGAATTTTAAAGGCTGCAAGAGAGAGGAATCAGATTACATATAAGGGGAGACCAATTCAGATCTCAGCAGATTTTTCAACCCAGACCCTAAAAGCCAGGAGATCATAGAACAACATATACCAAGCTCTGAAAGAAAATGGATGCCAACCAAGAATCTTATATCCAGCAAAACTGAGCTTCAGATTTGATGATGAAATAAAAACCTTCCATGATAAACAAAAGTTAAAAGAATTTACCGCAAGAAAGCCTGAACTACATAGCATTCTTGGCAAAATATTCCATGAGGAGGAAATGTTAAACAATGAAAATATACAAAGAGAGGAACTACACTAAAAAACAAACAAACAAACAAAAATGGCCAATTAAAGGAGAAACCAAGTCAAGGTAAAAACCCAAAATAAACCAAAATGACCAGGATAATAAATTATATTTTAATAATAATCCTGAATATGAATGTCCTAAACTCATCAATTAAAAGACATAGGCTGAATAAAAAAAAAAGAGAGACCCAATAATATGCTGCCTTCAAGAGACTCATCTCAAAGGAAAAGACATCCACAGACTGAAAGTGAAAGGGTAGGAAAAAACGTGTCACTCACATGGACCATGTATCATATCAGATAAAGAGGACTTCAAACCATAGTTAGTGAAAAGGGATAAAGAAGAACATTTCATACTTCTTAAGGGAATCATATATCAACAAGACATAACAATCATAAATATCTATGACCTAGAAAGTGGGGCATCTACATATATCAAACAAATTCTTCTCAACTACAAGAATCAAATAGACCACAACACAATAATACTTGGTAACTTTAACACAGCTCTCTCACCACTGGATAGATCTTCCAAACAAAATCTAAACAAAGAAACCACAGAACTCAATAAAACAATCAATAATTTAGACTTAATAGACATATATAGAGTGTTCCATCCATTGTTGAGTGAATACACTTTTTTCTCAGCAGCACATGGATCCTTCTCCAAAACAGATCATATGTTATGTCACAAAGCAAGTCTTAGCAAATACAAAAAATAGAGATAGTACCCTGCATCCTATCTGACCACAGTGGAATAAAATTAGAAATCAATGACAGATTAAAAAATAGAATGACACATGGATAACAGAAGACATCAGGGAAGAGATAAAAAAAATTCTTAGATGTAAATGAAAACTCTGATACAACATATCAAACTCTCTGGGACACCATGAAAGCAGTGCTAAGAGGAAAGTTCATTGCATTTATTAAAAGAAGGAAAAGTCACCAAAAAATGACTTGACTCTACATCTCAAAGCCCTAGAAAAAGAAGAACAAACCAACATCAAAAGAAGTAGAAGACAGGAAATAATTAAAATTAGGGCTGAAATCAACAAAATTGAAACAAAAGAAACAATTCAAAAAATCAACAAAACAAAAATCTAGTTCTTTGAAAAAATAAACAAAATTGACAAATCCTTAGCCAACCTAATAAAAAGAAGAGAGAAAACCCAAATTACTAAAATTCATGATGAAAAAGGAAATATCACAACAGACACTACTGAAATACAGAGGATAATTAGAAACTATTTTGAAAATTTATACTCCAGTAGAATAGAAAACCCTAAAGACACCGACAGATTTCTATAGGCATATGACCTACCCAAAATGAACCATGAGGTCATATACAACTTAAACAGATCAATTTTAAGCAAGGAAATAGAAGATGCTATCAAGAGCTGGCCAACCAAGAAAAACCCAGGACTGATGGATTCTCAGCTGAGTTCTACAAGACCTTCAAAGACCAGAGACCCAATGCCTAATAGAAGAAAAAACAGGCCCAAATGACTCCTATAGTGCAAGAAGTAAAATTAATAATTAATAAATGGGATGGATTCAAACTAAAAAGCTTCTTCTCAGCAAAAGAAACAATGAAGTGAACAGAGAACCTACATTCTCAGATCAAATCTTTGCCACACGCACATCAGATAGAGCACTAATTTCCAGGATATATAAAGAACTCAAAAAACTTATATATATATAAAGAACTCAACCTAATCAATAAATGGGCTAAGGAGCTGAACAGACACTTCTCAGAAGAAGACATACAATCAATCAACAGACATATAAAAAAATGTTCAACATCTCTAGCAATTAGAGAAATGCAAACCAAAACTACTCTGAGATTTCATCTCATGCCAGTCAGAATGGCAATTATGAAGAATACAAACAACAATAAGTGGCAAGATTGTGGGGGAAAAGGCACGCTCATACATTGCTGGTGGGACAGCAAATTGGTGCAACCAATTTGGAAAGCAGTATGGAGATTCCTTAGAAAACTTGCAATGAAACCTCCATTTGACTCAGCCATCCCACTCCTCGGTCTATACCCCAAAGACTTAAAAACAGCATACTACAGTAGCTAAACTGGAACCAACCTAGATGTCCTTCAATAGATGAATGGATAAAAAAACTGTGGTAGATAAACACAATGGAATATTACTCAGCATTAAAAGAGAGTAAAATTATGGCATTTGCAGGTAAATGGATGGAGTTGGAGAATATCATGCTAAGTGAAGTAAGCCAATCCCAAAAAATCAAGTGCCAAATGTTCTCTCTGATAAGTGGATGCTGATTCATAATGGGGGAGGGGACTCAGGAAGAATGGAAGAATTTGGTCAAAGGGAAGGGAGCAGGGAGAGGGCATGGGGACAGTAACGATGGTGGAATGAGATGGACATCATAGCCCTAGCTTCATGTATGACTGCATATATGATGTGATTCTACATCACGTACAACCAGAGAAATAGAAACTTGTGCTCCATCTGTGTACAATAAATCAAAATGCATTCTGCTATCATGTATACCTAAGTAGAATAAATAAATAAAAAATAAATAAATATAGACTATGAACAGGTTATATGCAAAGTATGCTATTTTATATAAAGGGCTTGAGCATTCATAAATTGTGGTATCTTCAGGAGGTCCTGGAATTAATCCTCTGCCGATACCAAAGGGTGACTACGTAAATACACATATAAATCTTTTTTGGTAAAGGTGTACTAAATAGCCATTGCTACTTTTAGTTTGATTGATAATTTTGTACTGCATGCTAGAAAGTCTTTCCACATGTGTCTTAAATTAGCCATTTCAACTCCGTGTGTTTTATTTGTGGAGAGGAGTCTTTCATCATGAGCATGTTCTTTTTTCTGACAGAATTCTTCTTAAAAATATGTAAATTCTATTACTAGCTATATCATTCTCCCATAATTTCTGTATTCATCTCTGAATTATGCTTAGAGGAGGCAAGATGGATGACACAAGCTTTTCAGTGTTTTACAGAAGGTTCAGATGCAGACTTTTTGTAAACCGTTTCTCTCAAGCTCTTCTTTTTTCAACTAACACAGGCATGAAAACCCAAGGAAACTCACTCACTGTAGAAGCTGATAGGCAGAATCAATTGGATTGTTTCTCAGAATACAAGAGGTGTGATGTTTTGATGCTCAGAGGGGTTTTTTTTTTTTTTTTTTTTTGGTAGCTTTTCGTGTAGAGTCACTAGTTGCATGGAGATTTAATGTGCTTACACTAATGGGGTTTTGAAGCAAGGCTCCACTCTGCTCTTGCTTTAATTCTTGGAGAATTAACATGCTCTTTCAGCAGGAAGGTAAATTGAGTTCTGACTCTTAGCTATGGATTGTTGGACAGATAGCATTATAGTTGTTATACCGCTAGCTGGGTGATGACCTTCGTGCAGGAATTTTTGTATATTTTACAGAGCAAACATAAATCCAATGAACCTTAGTAATGGCTAAAAGCCAAACTGGAAAAAACAAACAAACAAACAAACCCTTTGAAGTGTAGATTCAAAAACCATCACAGCATTCATTTCATCTAGGTCAAAGAATTATAAACGTGAGGAGTATCACCTTCAAATGGCCCAGCTTCCCTGACCCCCCTGGAAGGCAAGTCTTATGTCAAATGCCATTTTCCCCCACAAGGTAAAAAGGGAGGGATAATGAAATAGGATATTTTCTGGTTAAAAAATAGTAACAGGCTCCATATTGACCCATCTCATCATTAGCTTCTACTTTAGTTTAAACTTCAAAATGTTTGCTCAATTGGTTCTGCGTTTGATATATGGGAATGCAGTTTGAAGTGATAGCCTAAGCTTTTAGAGTAGGCAAGATCCATTGCAGCTGACACACAGTAGCATTCATAAAACATGTTAACCGGCTAATTAACAATGTGCTGCAATAGTCCAGGCCCCCATTTGCATACATCCCAAGGAAGAGTCTGCCGGAGCTTATGAAACCACCATTACAGCCATTTCATTTCACAGCCTACAGGAAAAGGAAGATCAAAATGTGTCACAGTTCTGTGATGAGGGATCCAGAGTACATATTTTTTTAAAAATTTTTAAAAAATTGTTGATGAATCTTTATTTTATTCCTTTATTATTTATATGTGGTGCTGAGGATCAAACCCCAGTGCCTCATGCATGCAAGTGCTCTACCACTGAGCTATAGCCCCAGCCCCTAGAGTACATATTTATACAAAGTTCTAAGAGACAAATATAAATATTTGAATATTATAGCAAATGTTATTCTGATCACAAATTAGTGGGCATCTTTAAGATATCATTGGCATGTGTGAGAATTAATTTTGGATATGATCTCAGATTTCTGGAGTTATTTAGTTTCTATTTTATATTGTATAAAAGGAAAGGAACAAAGTGTTAAAAGCTCCAATGCTTGCTTTTGTGCTTATGAATGAGTGTTCTCTTGGAGACCATTGCCTCCCTTACCACTCCCACCCCTCCACCCTCTCTGAACACTTGCAACTGAGTTTATGCTCTGATGATGGGAAAATAGGGGACTACCTTAAAATTCTGTACTTCTGGATTCATTTTTTAAAATTAATTAATTTTTTTCTTTTGGTTGGAGAGTCTCCAGAGAATTACATAATTTTTTATTCCTGGATGGAGAAAAAAAACCATAGCACCCAGCAAGAGAACACTTTACCTCTACCTGAATGTATAAACACATACACGTATATAATATATATATTATATATAAATAAACCTTTACAACTGCACATTTAGAGTGCTGAAAGCATGGAAGTCAAACCTTAGGAGCTTCTCCAAGTTCTGAAAGCATGAATGGACCATGGTCCACACCTGTGCTGTTTTCCTAGTGTTGCTACATCTCTAGAAGGTACATTAGAGTCTAGGAGCAGGGCTTCTTGGCAATGAAATGAGACAAAATCCTGAGAAACAGAATTTAAAATAAAGACAAAACAGAAGACATGAGGTAGTGTGAATAGTTAAATTTTGCTTTGTAACAAGTAACCACAAAATTTTTTTTGTACCAGAGATTGAACTCAGAGGTGCTTAACCATTGATCAACATCCCCAGCTCTGTTTATTTTCTATTTTGAGACAGGGTCTCACTGAGTTGCTTAGGGCCTCCCTAAGTTGCTGAGGCTGGCTTTGAACTTGTGATCTTCCTGCCTCAGCCTCTCAAGCCACTGGGATTATAGGTGTGTGCCACCATGCCTAGCATTTTATGCAACTTCCAAGACCGATCCTAATGTCCCTCACCTTTTATTATTCACTCTTTTAATCCTTTCCCCTTAAGCATGAGCTACACTTACTGCCTGGCAGCAACCACAAATTTTTTAATGACAGCACTATGTCTGTCATGGTCCAAGTCACCATCTCTCTCTCAGATTACTGCAATAACATTCTAAAAGTTCTTACTTTTTTAGATTGGACATAGTATCAAAATTCTCCTCTTAAAATGTAGATCAAAGCATGTCATTCTTCTGTTCAAACTATGTAGTAGCCTTTTCTTTCATTCAAAGTATAAATTAAAGCCTTTTTGATGGCTTCCATTATATCTCTGTTCACATGACATAGCCTTTCCCTCAAATCATTCCTCTGCTGCAGCCACATTGATTTTCTTATTGTTCCTTGAAAGTATTGGTTGCCTTTGCCTTAGTGTCTTTTTATTTTTTTATTATTATGTTGCTTAGTGTCTTTGCATTGATTGATTCTTCAGTACAAATGCTCTTTCCCCAGAAGTTTGCAAGCCTCATTCCCTCCTCTCCAAGTCATTGTTTAAATATCACCTTCTCCATGAAGACCTGGCTAGTCTATTCAAAACTGCATTTCTCACCTCCCATACCATTTACCCATAATTTTCCTTTTTCATAGGATTCATTGTTTTCTATCATAATATATAATTTATTTATATATTGTATTTCATAATATATTTTTCTTCAACTGCTTAAAGTCAGTTCCACAAGTGCATGACTCTGTGTCTATCTTGGTCAGTGATCTTTTGGAAGGATCTCAAACAGTGCCTCTTCTATTATAGGTAGTTTTTGTTGAATAAAAGAATGGATCCTCATTTCTAGATGTGTTTGTAGTATGGTAGGTGTTTTTTCATATTCTGACCATCTGAGGCCAGGGTATGAAGTTCCATACAAGCAAACAGGGCTGTTCCCTCCACGGATGGAGCAGGGTAGGTTCTCTAAGCAAGAATTTTTCTCCAAGAAAGCAAAATTGAAGGCCAAAGACATAATGAGCATCTCTGTACAGACAGGCTCATAAAAGTGTTAAACAACCAATATGCTGTGAGGCTTGGGGAAATCTTAGAAGTCAGATGAGCTTGATGATTACTTTCCAACCTAACATTCTATAAAATTTGTTCCAAAGGTATTGATGTGAGAATCAGTGTTCTTCTGGATGTTATTTCTAATGGCATTCAGATTTTCTAATGGTGTTCAACAGAATTTTCCTCTCGATTCATGTCCAATTAATAGTTTATTCCTCAAGTTTGGAGACTTAGAACATAACAAAGTTATCAGAAGACATATTCAGAGAAATAGGTAATATACAAGACAGCAGAGTCAGGGATTCAAGAGTATCTCAATGGACTTCAATAATGGACCAAAACAAATAAGATAAAACTTAACAAGGATCAATTTAAAGTCCAGCATTTGGAGGTATGAAAATCAATTGTATGAGTGCAGAATGAGGGAAATCAGGCTTGACAACAAATTATGTGAAAAAGACTTGAGGGTTTCAGTTGATTATAAGATCAACATGAGCCAACAGTACGATGTTTCTTTTAAAAACAAAACCAAAAAATCTCAACTTCAATCTTTGGCCATATTTGCAGAAATGTAATTACTAAATGTATAGAGTAAGGATAATGGGTCACAAAGTACTTTGTGAAGAGGATGTGTGAGTATTTTTTTTTTTGTCTCAAGCATTTTATTTAGATGAAATCATCACCTTTAAGAGCAGTATTGACAAATAAGCAAATGTTGAGAATACCAGAAACCATTTGTTCTTTTAAACTGTATTTATTGAATACTGACAGTGTTCCTGGCTCTGTTCTGGGGGTTGAGGATATATTCATGAATAAGCACATCAAAATCCATGCCATCTGGAGTTATCAAAATAAAGTAGAAGTAAATCATTTTTTAAAGTAATATTGTTTTGCTTTTTATTTATAAAATTTACTAGCTAATACAACAGAAAACTGTCGTGATATTTGCTTATTATATGCATTTTGAGAAGTAAAGGAAATCAGAAAAAAGAACAAAAAAGTTACTCAGATTCCTCCCACCCATAGGTGACCATATCTTTTGCATATTGCTCTTCTTTATGCACTTTCTCAGAAACCAGAGTTCCTCATTGTCTTACAATTCTGCAGAGTCTCAAAATTTTCTCTAATCCTAAGACTGAAAGATAAAAGTGTGGAAGTGTGCATGAATGGTTTGGTTGGGCCAGATCTGACATGAGGTTTATCAAGTTCATCCACAGTTGGTCTGAACTCAGTTTTGTGAGCCATAGTACTACAAAGAATGCCCTAGGTTCACATATGACTGTACATATGGTGCAACTCTACATTGTGTACACCAGGGAAAGGAAAAGTTGTGCTCCATTTGTGTACAGTGAATCAAAATGCATTTTGCTCTCATATATACTTAATTAGAAGAAAGAAAGAAAGAAAGAAAAAGAAAGAAAGAAAAGAAGGAAGAAAGCAAGCAAGCAAGCAAGCTGGGAAATGAAGACTAGCTTTGTTCCAGAATGTGTTCCAGAATGTTCCAGATGGTGGTTTTTTTTTTTTTTTCCATTTTCTTTTTTTGGTATTAGGGATGGAACCCAGGGGTGCTTTACCACTGAGCTATATCCTCAACCCTTTTTTTAAAAAAATTTAATTTTAAGGCAGAGTCTTGCTAAGTCGCTGAGGGTCTCACTAAGTTGCTAAGGACCTCATTAGATTGTTGAGGCTGGCCTTGAACTTGTGATCCTCTTGTCTCAGCCTCTGGAGTCCTTGAGATCACAGTTGTGCACCACCGCTCCTGGCTACAAAGTGATGTTTTACACCATAAGCATGACTTTCTGTTGAGTCCTGGGGTTCTCTAGTTGTCTCTGTTTTGGTCATAATTCAGTGTATTTACTCTTAGAAATAGTATTCTTTATTTAAAATTATTTAATGAGAAGTAGTTTCGTTTACATCTCTCTTTTTATAGCCTCCATGTTTACTCTTTATAGCTTTTCACTATTGTTGTTTGAGAGTTTTGTTTGAGCTATTTTTTGACTCTGAGGTTAGATGCATACCTACCTTCATGCATTTCAATTTTTAAAAACTGTGTTTCACTAGCATAGTGGAATGTGGTACTGTTGTCTGAGCACTTGAAATTTGTTTGATATCAGAGGAGGAAGACAGAAATCTGGGCCCACATGTCATTCTTTTTAATCTCATTCATTGTCTTTCTCTGCTGCTTGAATCACGGGGTGCTAACGTCTTCTCCCACACACATTCAGACTTGTCACTTGCAAAAAATGACTTTATCCTCTTCTGCATCTCTGATTTCATCATGATTCTTCCAAGTTCTAATCTTTGATGCCTTTTAGTCTCTCCAGACCAGCTTTTAAAAAATTATATCACTTCATGCTTCATAAAAGGGATGGCAGGATCTCCCTGTTAGACTAGATTCCATTCCTTTAAAACTTCATGATGCTTTGGAGATTTCCCAAAGTTTGAAAAATACCATTTAATGGAGGGGAACTAGAGCACCCAAAACTATCCAAAAGGTAGTTTTCCATGAATTCCTTCCAATGACAAATGTAAGAGATCTTTCTTCAAAAATAGTTTGACAGGTTAAAACCTCAGTAGATTAATTTTTCAAATTAATGATAATTGAGGACCTGGCTTATAATTCTTTAAAAAATCTTTCAGTATGGCTTGTGTGATACATATATATATATATACACATATATATATGTATATATGTATATATATATACATATATATCTATCTGCATTCGTGTTTATTTTAGTCAACACACCAAATACAGTTGCTAGAACACACTCTCCAGAACTGATTAGCCAGTGTTTAATCAAGAGGCCACACTCCAGAGGTGGCTACTCTAAGTTAGGATTTTAACTATGTTGATTTCTGGTCAATTATAAAGGCTGAGTTAACTAGTATGCTATAAATTATTAATCAGTGGAACTAATGATCAAGACATGGGGATTGTCAGAGGATACTTCCCACCCTTGCATGAGGAAGGCAGGGGTAGGACATATTTTCTTGATTATAAGTTTAGGGTCAGCATCCATTCTGATTAGATGGTCTGGTACCCTTTTTGATGTTAAATATTTTGAATATTGCCTCTTGGCACAAAGTATAAAAATGAGAGAGCCTAGCAGGCTCTACTCTTCGGAATGGCAACAAGGTTGCTGTTTTTGGTTATAAAGTTTTGCAGTGTTCTACAAACAACTGTAAGGAGCAGCCCTGAATGGAGCTTCAGGTGAGTGAATGGTGATTCTTAAGAAGTCCTGTTTTCAGTCTCTAACTGGATAGATTCTCGGATTTATGACTCTACTTGAGGATTAGTGGAATCACAGTATTAGGACCTTGTCCCATTTAGTTTCGGTACAACTTTCCTGTAAGGTGCTGTCAGATCTTCTTAAAACAAGAGAGAGAGAGAGCAAGAGCTGGGATTTCACCTAATTTAAAGGTCAGGATACCTACTGCCTTGGGTCTGCCTGTTAATTAAATGGTAGGATTGTTAAACATTTGCCTTTTTCATTACCTTAAAGTAGTTATAGAATCATCTGCTTCTATGGATTCTTAATCTGCAGTCTGTGGACTTTCTGCATAAGTAGAATTCAAAGAGTTCATGGTCTTGGATATGAACAAGAATTACATTTTTAATTTTCATTAGCTCTAAATGAAATATAGAATTTTCTTCAATCATGAGTGTAGGCTACATACTCTGGCATTATTAACTTTTCTTTGTGACTAATAGAATCATTTATTTTCATGACACATTACTGATGTTACAGATAACTCAACATGTCATTCAATCTCATTACTCTGAAATTTTATTAGTAGTAGGTCCCACTAGTAGGTCTATTTTTAACTTATTTGTAGAGAACCCTATGTATTTTTATGCCACACATTATTTTGAAATATTTCATCAGTTTTACTTCAATGTATTTGGCTTTCTTTTTATCTCATGCATTTATTTGTGTTTAAAAATGCTATTCTGAGAAGACATCAATGATTAAGAACAGCTGCTTTTTAGAGGCAACTGATATTTATAAAACAGAACAAAACAAAATCCTACTAGTTGTTCATGGTCACATTGACTTAGGCTAGTTGACAATATAGGAAAATTCACAAAGTGGTTTGAGAGTAAAACTGATGGAAAAAGTGCTCATACTTTTCTTAGCCTAGGAGGTCCTGAGCTGGCTTACAGACATGGTAAGGCTCTAAATTCAGAAGCAATCTCTCTGGAAGTAGGGCATGGTGTATCTGGGATGCTGGGCAAGACCTGCCCATTGGTTGGAGGGATGACCACAACCTTTGTCTACTTCCTCTTTCTGCCATGCAATCTTTTTTTTTTTTTTTTTTTTTGTGATGCTGGGAATTGAACCCAGGGCCTTGTGCATGAGAGGCAAACACTCTACCAACTGAGCTATAGCTCTCGCCCTGCCATGCAATCTTATTTTCACATCCCCTTCTAATTTTATTCATGATCATTTCCAACAGCATCTGTAAATGTATTAGTCACTATTGAGACAGTATCACTTTTGGCAAATTAAGTTTAGAGTAAGTATATGCCCTGCCTTCCCTTCATCTACTTCATTTTTGTGCTGGATATTCTGGGATGTATGGTCTATGAAACCATAGAAAATGAATTTCAAAGTGTTTTCTGTTTTACAGAATGTTTCTTCATTTTCTTAAAAAACTTAGTTCTGAGTACAGTTTCATAGTGTTCATCATTGTAAACATTTGGTAAGACGTTAGTTTGGGAGCCCAGCACAGCTGTAATCCCAGTGACTAGAGCCTGAGGCAGGAGGATCACAAGGCTGTAGTCAGCCTCAGCAACTAAGCAAGATCTTGTCTCAGAGTTGAAAGAAAGAACGAAAAAAAGAAAGTTAGGTATTTGAGCACAATAGCAAAAACAGAAAAAAAAATTCTTTACTTTGGAACTGTGACCTACAATCAGAAATGCATTTCATTTTATTTTTTTATATTTTTGTTTTTTAGTTGTAGATGAACACAATATCTTTATTTATTTTATGTGGTGCTGAGGATCGAATCCAGTGCCTCACGTATGCGAGGGAGGCACTCAACCGCTGAGCCATAGGCCCAGCCCCTCAGAAATGCATTTTACACCTTGACCCAGTGTATAAGTTTGTGTACACACACACACACACACACACACACACACACACACAGTTGAAACAAATGCTGTAGGAATCTATGTTTAACCTCTATTACATTTCTATGCTATCGTATTCCACTCCACCCCATCCTGCCCCTCCCTATTCTGTTTTATTCTATTCCATTCTGTTTTAGTCTTTAATTGAGGAAAAATGCTGGCCTTACCCACTAAATTTATTTTGCATCTCACAAGTATGCCACAATTGAAATTAAAAAAAATATTGACCTAAGTGAGTTTGGATTTATAAATACAGGTCAGAAGTAACTCACTATATTTTCTTCTACTCTCTCTATAGCACCTACCAACATGAAACAAAGCTACAGGGGTGGTTAGCTGGGGGACCTAACATTAAGTAGCTATTATGTGCTAATAATGTAACATGTGCTTCGTTATCTCTTGTACTCCTTCAAACAATTTTGAGCATAAAAATCTGAGCAGCATAATGGCTGAATATTTTTTTATCTTCCTTGCCCCCCATCTCACTTCTGTATTCCCAGTACCTAAAAGAATGGTGTATAGTAGACACTCAATAACTACTTGTTAAATAGTCCTATGCCAGTTTTACAAATAGGAAAACTGAAGCTTACAGAGCTTTGTGACTTGTTCAATAGCTCAGAGATTACAGGTGGCAAACATGAGCTTAGAAGTCATCTATCTGAAAGATCTCCCATGCTCTTGGGTAGGCAGAATCAATTTTGTCAAAATGGCCATACTACCCAAAGCACTATACAGATTCAATGCGAGTCCAATTAAAATCCCAATGTTATTCCTTATAGAAATAAAAAAGGCAATCATGAAATTCATTTGGAAAAATAAGAGACCCAGAATAGCCAAAGCAATCCTTAGCAAGAAGAATGAAGAATGATGTACCACAATGCCAGACCTTAAACTATACTACAAAGCTATAGTAACAAAAATGCTATGGGGGGCTGGGGTTGTGGCTCAGTGGTAAAGCTCTTGACTCGCATGTGTGAGGCACTGAGTTCGATCCTCAGCACCACATAAAAATAAATAAAATAAAGATATTGTGTCCACCTACAACTAAAAAAATTAAAAAATTTAAAAAAATGCTATGGTATTGGCACCAAAATAGACATGTAGACCAATGGTACAGAATAGAAGACACAGAGACAAACCCATATAAATATAGTTATCTCATACTAGACAAAGGCACCAAAAACATACACTGGAGAAAAGATAGCATCTTCAACAAATGGTGCTGAGAAAACTGGAAATCCATATGTGGCAAAATGAAACTAAACCCCTATCTCTCACCATACACAAAACTCAATTCAAAGTGGATCAAGGACCTAGGAATTAGACCAGAGACCCTGCACCTAATAGAGTAAAAAGTAGGCCCAAATCTTCACCATGGTGAATTCAGCCCCGACTTCCTTAACAAGACTCCTAAAGCTCAATAAATAAAGAGCAAGAATCAAACTAAAAAGCTTCTTCTCAGCAAAAGAAACAATCAATGAAGTGAACAGAAAACCTATATTCTGGGAGCAAATTTTTGCCACATACATATCAGAGCACTAATTTCCAGGATATATAAAGAACTCAAAAAACTTAACACCAAAAACAAACAAACAAACCAATAACCCAATCAATAAATGGGCTAAGGAGCTGAACAGACACTTCTCAGAAGAAGATATACAATCGATCAACAGACATATGAAAAAATGCTCAACATCTCTAGCAATTAGAGAAATGCAAATCAAAACTACTCAGATTTCATCTCACGCCAGTCAGAATGGCTATTATCAAAACTCCAAGCAACAATAAGTGTTGGTGAGGATGCGGGGGAAAAGGCACACTCATACACTGCTGGTGGGACTGCAAATTGGTGCAACCAATCTGGAAAGCAGTATGGAGATTCCTTAGAAAACTTGGAATGGGATCACCATTTGACCCAGGTATTCCACTCTTCAGTCTATACCCAAAAGACTTAAAAACAGCATACTATAGTGACACAGCCACTTCAATGTTTATAGCAGCTCAATTCACAGTAGCTAAACTGTGGAACCAATCTATATGCCCTTCGATAGATGAATGGGTAAAGAAACTGTGGTATATAAACACATTGGAATATTACTCAGCATTAAAAGAGAGTAAAATTATGACATTTGAGGGTAAATGGATGGAGTTGGAGAATATTATGCTAAGTGGAGTAAGCCAATCCCCCAAAACCAAAGGCTGAATGTTCTCTCTGATAAGTGGATGCTGATTCATAATGGGGGAGGGAGCAGGGGAAGAATGGAGGAACTTTGGGCAAAGGGATGGTCAGGGAAGGGAGGGGTTGTGGGGGCAGGAAAGATGGTGGAATGAGATGGACATTATTACCCTAGATACATGTATGACTGCACATATGGTGTGACTCTACATTGTGTACAACCAGTGAAATGAAAAGTTGTGCTTCATTTTGTGTACAATGAATCAAAATGCATTCTGCTGTAATGTATATCTAGTTAGAATAAACAAGTTTTAAAAAATGTCATCTATCTGATTCCCACGTCATTGTGTACAAAAACGAGGCAAAGAGCTAGTTAATTTGGCTTAATGTGTAGGAGATGGATTTGCATGCTAGGATATTTGGCGTGGTTGTTTAACACTGTATTTTTAAATAAGACATTACTTAAAAAAATAGTTTTATATTTAGTGTCAAACCAACATACCAAAAGGTCCTCAAATGCAGAACCACAAAGTCCTGAGATGGACGCTATTTTCATATTCTTGATTGTTCATTCTTAACTAGGTAGGCAAGGCCAATATTAGACAAATGTTCTGTTCACAAATCATACATTTTGACTGGAAGGTTTTCCTCATCACCACCAAAACCAAACAGAACCAGCCACCCTGCAAACCAAGCTCTGCTGCCAGAGAGTAGCTGAGCTGGCCGGCACTGGCAATGCCCTTGGGTAAACATGACCTGAATCATCCAAGAGCCAAGTCTGTCCACTCAAAGCCTAGGTATGCCCTCACAGCTCTTCTACAAGTTCTAACTTGATCACATGGATAAAATCATTGTTTATTTTTTACCAAGGCAGCCACCTTCTCTAAATGACCAAGGCTTAGCAAATAAAATTATTCTGACCAATGGTAACATGGAACCAAATTTAGTAGTGTCTTCTCTTTCTCGAATATCATCCAAACCTTTGGCAACAGGCTTTCACAAATAAAGGTGGCACAGCTGATGGCTGGGCTTGAGCCATTGCCCCTTTAACAATGGACAGCTTACCAACCCAGCAACGAGGAAACCAAGACCAGCATGTTCAATGACTCATTGTGGATCTCTAGGACGGAGACAAAGCTGCTTACCAACTCCCCAAACAGAAAAGAATTTGATTAAATGGATTCAGAGATTTTGGTGGTAATTGCTGACATCCAAGCACAGAACACATGTGCAGGAATGTGAGGGTGGTTAAGTTGTTTCAGGCTGAGCCTGAGATTAAGCCTTGAAGAAGGACCGCTGAAACATAGACCTTTACATATAGATTCCCAGGGACTTTAATTCAGCTGTGGTCAGACTCAATGAGTGGGCAATAAACTGGAATGAAGCACTATAATTTACAATTTTGGCTATGTAGGCCATTAAAACCAGAATGTTTGAGTGCATTGGTCAGAGCATCTCATTCTTAGTGGTAAGGTTATTTGGGAAAGAGTAATAATCAAAGTCCGATGAACATAAAATTCATGCAAGCTGAGCGCGGTGGCACACGTCTGTAACCCAGCGGCTCTAGAGGCTGAGACAGGAGGATTGTGAGTTCAAAGCCAGCCTCAGCAAAAGTGAGGTGCTAATCAACTCAGTGAGACTCTGTTTCTAAATAAAATACAAAATAGGGCTGAGGATGTGGCTCAGTGGTTACGTGCCTCTGGGTTCAACTCCCAGTAGCCCTCACCCAAAAAAAATCCATGCAAAATTTTGAATTTTCCTGAATTTTCCTGAAGACTTATTCCCATTGAGCTGTGTTAGACTACTGAGTCATCCTCTTCTATCACAAGTTATACAAGTGCTAGACATCAGAGACTTCTGGTGGACTTTGCCTGGTCTTTTCTGACTACATTGAGGATTCCCCTCAGTTTTTGTCTAGTTTAGCAAAAAGATGCCATTTCCATTTCCTTTACTTGTTCTAACCTCTGCTTCTGGAGATTAGAGATCTTATGATTATTATTTTGGCGGGGGAAGAACAACCTAGATTAGGCATGGATTGGCTCTCTCCTGGTGCCCCATCTCTGCCTGTCTTTGTCACTCTTTTCTTCCTAAACAATCCCAAAACACTTCATCACAACCTTCCTGCTTGATTTCCCATAATTGAGCTTTTCCCAATAGGCCCTATCTGGGGATGATTTGCGCTGGAGAAATCTTGGCCAGCATTTTCTTCCATTAATAATATTACAGGCATACCGAGCAAGGGGAGCTCACATTAATTTCCAAAATTTTGTCAGATTGTCCTGGGGACTTGAGGGGAATTGGGTAAAACAAATTGCCCCAACTAAATGTTTTCCATCATATAAGTTTGTTATATATTGGTAATTTTGTGCACCAAGGGGATGATGTGGCCAATTTTTATGTGACCTTAAATATCTTTATTTTTCAGATTTTCAGGGTTTTTGAATTCTTTTAATAAAGGTTAAAGTAATTATAAGAATGTACAATGATCCGGGCGTGATGGCACAAGCCTGTAATCCCAGCACTTTGGGAGGCTGAGACAGGAGAATCGTGAGTTCAAAGCCAGCCTCAGCAACAGTGAGGGGCTAAGCAACTCAGTGAGACCCTGTCTCTACATAAAACACAAAATAGGGCTGGGGATGTGGCTCAGTGGTCGAATAACCCTGAGTTCAATCCCCAGTGCCAAAAAAAAAAAAAAAAAAAAAGAATATACAATGTTTCCATTTATTTCTTTGACATTTGGAGTGCATTTATTTTTGAACAATTAGATTTTCTTAGCTTGTTTGACCATCTTTCTTGAATTTAAGTTTAGTTTCTAGATCTGTGTTTTCCAAAAGCAAACTCATAAAATGTGGGTGCTTCTAACCTCTTGTTCATATAATGATTAATTTTGTGTGAACTAGTGTAATTTTATAATTTAAAAATCCCAACTCTGGCATGCTATTTCCCCACTTTATCTATTTTGTTTCTTAAAATTCAAAGTTCATTTATTTTATTTTATTTTTTTTTTAGTTGTTGATGGATCTTTATTTTATTCATTTATTATTTTTATGTGGTGCTGAAGATCGAACCCAGTGCCTCACGCATGCTAGGCAAGCGCTCTACCACTGAGCTACAGCCCCAGCCCTAAAGTTCATTTTTATCTAATAAAGTTATTTAGATTTTTACCATTTTGATTGTATCTTTCCTTTATGTATAACTGCTTTGATAGTGTTTTATAGGAAAAGCAAACTTGAATGAATAATGAAATTTTGGTTTGATATGATTGAAACAATATTAAATTTCTAATGTTATTTAAATGCTGGAGTGTGAAAGTGTCAAGAAATATTTGTCTATATAATGTTATATAGAGTAAATATTTTAATACTTGCAGTCACTTTTAAGCTTTTATCCTAAGCACATTGATACCAACTTTTAAGTCTTTGAACAATCTTTTGTATAGGCAAAGTTTCTATCATCATTTATCACTGAAAGTTTAAAATAAAGAAAAACCTTATTATCTGCCTTTATGCTACCTTTTTTGTATATTTTATCTCACAACGACCCTGTACAGTAGTAATTATTGTGTTCATTTTATGGATAAGAAAACTAAGGCTCAGATAAACTAACTTTTCAAAGGTCTCTGACTCAAGCCTTATAGCAAGGGAGACTGAGCTCATTGGAGTTGAAGCACTATCCTTCAGATCCCTTCAAAAGTTTAACATTCTTTTTCATTTCAACAGATTTTCATAATAATTTTCTATGATTCCTTTTAGTTAGATTGAATGTAATTGTTACTTAAATAATTATAGGCTATTTCAGGAGGCGTATGTATAGCATATGCTCTTGGAGTCTCCCTTCTGTCACCTTGTCACTTGCTATGTCTAGGCATACTGGCTAACTTCTAATTGCTAGCTCGTGTCTGTATGTCTTCACAGACGAGAGATACTGGAAATTAAATGTTCTTCTGCAACTATGATTGGCAGGAATTGGTGGATAAATAACCCACTTCCCTCACCCTGGGATGGACTAACCCAGAAATGCATTTTCTATTCAGGCTCCTAGCATTCTCTAGGGGCATTAAAATTCATTTGTTGCCCACAGTGATAATTTGCACAGTAACACATTCTTTACTGGATTACTTCTCTTTCTTGCCTTAATTTTTCACTCCTTTAATGGTGTCCTTTAAATTAATTACTTTCACTTGCGTCTTTATTGAGTTTGCTTCTGATATAACCTAAATGAAGACACCGTATTTTCATGGATATGGGGAAATACATTTTTCAGGCAGCAACATATAGATATTCAATCCAAGCCTAAAGTTACTAGTTCTGGGAATTGAAAAAAATAGTCTTCAATTGCGCAGCCGCCTGGCTGTTCCTTGCCTTAGCCTCTTTACGTCTATTTCACTTGGCTTAATCCTGGAATTCCCTAATCTGTTCTGTTTTTTTTTCTTTCTTTTTTCTTTTTTAATCGCAATACATTTAGAGCTGAGTCTTGTTAACCACTTTACCCACCTTGCCTCTCAATATTTCATTTGCTTCCACATATTCCATGTCATCTATTGTTGTATAACAAATTACCAGCAGAACTTGGAGCTTATTCCAGCAAGCATTGATTATTGTGTAGCTTCTGTGGGTCAGGAATCCGGGTGGGTTTGGTCCTGTGCTCTGTCTCAAGGTCTCTCAAGAGGAGCCAGACATTTGTCAGTCAGGATTGTTGTCCCACCTCAAGGTCCAACTGAGAGGAATCTGCTTCCAAACTCACTCCTGTGGTTGTTGAAATGATCTCTTTGGTCTCTTGTAAAATGAGCCTCTCCATGAGTCTAACTTATGACATAGCATATTACTCTGCTGGGGCTGCCATAAAAAAATACCATAGACTGGGTAGCTTACACAATAGAAATTTATTTTCTCACAGTTCTGGTGGCTAGAAGTTCAAGGTCAAGGTAGCAGCAAATTTGATATTTGGTGGTAGCTCTTTTCTTGGCTTATAAACTAACACTATCTTGTGGAGTCCTCACATTGCTGTTTCTGTGGGCATAGAGAAAAAGATCTCCTTGTTGTCTCTCTTCTCTCTCTCTCATTTACTCTTTTCCAGTGCTAGGATGGAACCCAGGGCTTTACACATGCTAAGCAAGTGTTCTACCACTGAGCAACACCCCCAGCCTCTTCCTTTCAGAAGGATACCAGCCCTGTCAGATCAGGGCTTCACCTTTATCACTTTGTTTAACCCCAATTATCTTTCTTGAGGTCTTCAAACATCATCACTTTGGGAGTTATGGCTTTAATATATTAATTTTGGAGAGTGAGGAGAGACACAATTTAGTGCATGACATATGGCAAGATCCAGGACAGAGCAAGTGAGAGAGCTTCCAAGATGCATATCATAGCCTTTTTATAACTTAACCTTGGAGGCGAAGTCCCATCATTTCTGCCATATTCTCGTTATTTTTAAGTAGTATGTCAATCAATAAGTGTAGCCCATACTCAAGGGGAAAGGATTTAAAGAGTGTGAATAATAGAAGGTGAGGGACATTTGGGGTCTGTCTTAAAAGTTGCCTAAAATGCTGGGCATGGTGGCACATGCCTTTAATCTTAGCAGCTCGGGAGGCTGAGGCAGGAGGATTGCAAGCTCAAAGTCAGCTTCAGCATCTCAGTGAGGTCCTAAACAACCTACTGAGACCTTGTTTCAAAAAAAACCTTTGCCTAAAATACTGCTCTGGTCTGTGTACAAGCTGTTCTTGTTCTCCTTGCCTATCCACGGTCCTTCTTCAGGTGAGCTAGTTAGTGCCTGACTGCCCTACCGATGGTGAACGATTCCACAGGGATGAGCAGTACTTGAGAACCAAGGGCATTGGAGTCAGGGAGACCTGGGTTTGAATATTTGCTTTGTTGCTTATTAACTGTATAACTTTGGGCAAGATTTTTTTCCCCAAATTTTAAAGACTGAGGTTTTTAAATAGACAAAACAATTGCAGAAGCCTCTCAGTTTATGCTCTTCTAGAAGCTAAGATGAGGATTTGGGTGCAAATAGTGATGCCAGGGAACACCAGAAGGGAAGTGGGAGAATGAGCGGGGAAGGGGAAGGAAGCTAGTAAAGGGTGTGTTATCACACAATCACCACCACTGGCGGCAGGAGCTCAGTCCTGCCAGGGAACTGTGGGGCCACTATAGAGCATGCACCTCAGTTATTTCAATGGAGGGGCAAGAGATCTGTGGTTTTATTCTCCAACTCCCCTTTTATCATGGGTTGAGGGCCGCTTTGGGGGTATTAACTCTTCAACACTTCTGACTTCCTTTGCATGGGTCACTCAAGCACCTGGTGCCAGGAAAAAGCCGTTGGGGAAAGTCACAGATGTTCATAATAAGCAGCTTTTAGAGTATAGAAGTAAATATTGAATGCAGCACTATCCAATGGAAATATAACACAAGCAATGAATTCATTCTGCAAATGTGATTTTAGTAGCCATATTAAAAAAGTAAAAAGTAATAGATGAAATTAATTTTTAATATCATATTTAACTTATTTGTACATATAAATACCATGATTGCAATAAATGACTGATATAAAATTAATAATGTTGTAGTTTACATTTTTTGTACTAGGTCTTTGACATTTGTGTATATTTTATATTCATAGTTTATCTCAATTTGCAAAAACCACATATCAAGTTCTTCTATGGTAAGAGGTTAACATTTTGACAGTGTGGGCCTAGTGGATATGCAGAGCACCTGCATTGTCTGCTATGAGTTTCAGCTGGGTTTTGTGAAAATTAAGTAAGGTCACCTACATATGGCAGCCCAATTTTTGTGTTTTCTTACGCCAGCATTAATGGGAGATTCTACTAGTTAAAAGTAGGCTTTGATTCTTGGAGAGATGCATTCATAGGACAATGGATGAATCCTAATTTAGGGAAAACTGGTTCCCTGAAAGGTTTATACCAGGTAGGTCAGAGAGGCAGTGTTAGGAGTTTGGCTATCATCCAAAACATATGGGTTCCATGGCCCCATTTATATCAGCTCTGCTTCTCTAACCCCCACCAGACATTTAGCAATCCTTATATAAGCTCAAGAATAAAACCAACATCAGAAAGTTTTTTTAAAGAGGAGGAAAAAAGTCATAGTTATATGCACAGGATTAGGAAGCTACATTCTAACCAAGGGTGTTATAAACTGAGAACTTGAGTGAGAAAAGTACACACAGGTCAATTTATAGAATCCTGTCATCAAAGCTACTTTTAAATAGCATTTATAGACTCCCTGGCAAACAAAAGTGAAACAACTGGACCTGCTCCAGCTTTAGGCCTGTAAAACCACCGGTAAGTAGATCCATTCAACCGATGCACAGTCCTACCCTGAGCCACAGCTCCTCTCCCATACTCTCCTACAAATCTTACGCACTAACACTTGCAAAGATGTTTAGACTTGGTTTTTAAAAAAGAAGGTCTTAGCCCATACTCACCATGGCTACAATCTCTATCTCCTCTCCATTGGCGGTTTCTCAATACGTTGACTCCTTCCCAGCTTTGCATGTTGGAACAGAGCTTGTCTTCTGTCAAGTTGTTCATAAATGTTATTGAATGGGATGGGGCCTGTGTCACACAGCATAAGAGACCTTAATTCATATCTGTCTGGATCCATTCTTTAGCTTTCTGTAGGAGGAGGTTTCTGTCCCTTGGGAGTCCCTTAGAATGGGGTCACATGTTCATTCAGTAAATATTTTGAGCTTCTATCCTATGCCAAGCACTATGCTAGGTATGAGGGGTGTTGCAGACCTGAGTCTCAGTCCCTTCCCTTTAGGGAAGCCTGGTGTGGAGGCAAATAGGTAAACAGGGTGCAGGGCATCTAAGGGTCACATAGGAGGGTGGTGGGACATAATCATGAAAGGCCCTTGAGGAAGGTACTTAAATTGAGGTCTGGGCATGAACAGGAGTTAGTAAGGTAAAAGTGGAGAGGATAGATGTAAATGGAATTGAGGGAATAGCACATACAAAGACCTGGAGGTAAAGCTTTATATTAATTTAATAAGGCTATTATGTCGATTGGGTCATGCATTCATGGTCCAATGCTGGCCATCAAGCTGCAGGAGCTGGCAAGCTGTCCAGCAGTGCTGGTAGAAAGCAGTGTGCTGAGACAGGGCCAGTTCTGCTGGGCTAGTGGATGTATTTGAAATTTGAATTGGGAGGCTGGAGCTGTGGCTCAGTGGTAGAGCGCTTACCTAGCATGTATGAGGCACTGGGTTCGTTTCTCAGCACCACATATAAATAAATAAAATAAAGATCGATTGACAACTAAAAAATATTTAAAAAAAAATTTGAATTGGAACATCTTAAGGAAGCTCAGACTTTGTGCAGTTTGCCCTATAACCTGCCACTTTCTAGTATCAGAAACCAGTGGTTTATATAATTGTGCTACCTGACCTGTGATCTGTGTTATTCCCTTGATTTTTTAATGTAGGAACTTGATTGCTAGATAAATAAAGCATTCACCCACTCTTTTTCATTCAACAAATAGATTTATTTTGGCACTCTGAGGGGTCTGGATATATGTTGGCAATTTTGGCTTTAATAGAGCTTAGAGTATGAGGGGAAGACAGGTAAGTAACTAAGAAAATGGAGGTAGAATCTGTAAATTACAAGTGCTTTGAGATGGTAATGAGTGCCTAGTTTAGGATGGGTGGCCAGCGAGAGCCTCTGAGGATGAGCATATAATGGGAGACTGAAAGAAAGTCTTAGAAGAGCGTGGGAGGAACGTGCTCCAGGCTGCAAAAGGGAAGCCCAAAGTGAAGTTGGGCAGGTTATAACTTGTACCAGGGTGTTTCTGCTCTCAAGCTGTGAACCTGGTGCAGGACTGTGTTTGTCCAGAGGGAGAGGTGTACAAATTGCAGGATGGCTAGCAGACACTTCTGGAGAAGGACCCTTTTAGGAAGGACCAAAGATAGTGGATCTTTGTACCCTAAAGAACAGATGTGCTTGTAAAGAAGAATGGATACTGGGGAAGGGAGTGGACCTGGGGGTCGGATCAAGATGTAGGCATTGGTGGAAGTCCAGCAATGGTGGAGGAAGGTATTTGTGGAGACCCAGATGATCCTTCTCTACTAGGAATAACCAATAAGGCAAGTGTGGCTTCCAGGTAGATTAATATCTGGGGAAGCAAAGATTAAGTAATATGAAACAATGAGGAAAATCAAGGCAGGTGGAGTAATTCCAGCTTTAGGTGATGGTCCTGGCACACTGGTCTCTAGCAGCCTGAGAAGGAGAGAGAAAACAGAGAAAAATGGATAAGAACTATGTGATAATGTGGGAACCTAGTCACAAGAATTGGGTCCCAGAACTAGAGGAGAATCTGGATAAGGCTATCTGGCTGTTGTTTTATAAATCCAGTGGACTTTATCTTACTTACATAGTACCTAACTTTGAGGAGCACCTCAGGCAAAGATTGGTATGTAGAAAGGAATTAAATTGCATCAGATTTGAAGATTAAACAGATGATGGATGGATAGAGATCCAGGCATGTTGTAACGTGAAATACCTGTCTGGTGGCTTAAAGCATAGTATAAAATTAATTTGGCATGGCTTTGTCTGTGTGCACCTGTGGTAACTTCTAGACATTTCTGCATTCTTTTCTTAGTTGATCAGACATTTCTTACACACCGCCTTGCATCCTCATTTACAGTCCTGTCCCTGGGGGCTTTGGTCATTTGTTTTCTCCAGCTGCTATAGGAACTGGCTTTACATGGGCACATCCCAACAGTACCCTGCCTCCTGTCCCTGCTGTCCATTTCCTGCTTGTTTCCTGGGCTTTTTTTTTTTTTGCAGTGGGTGAGGTGTTGTGAGATCAGAGCTGGCAGCAGGTGTGTGTAACTTGGAAGTGCGGGGGAGTTAATGTTCCGAAAAGTGTGCTTGGTCAGTGTGAGATGGAAGCTAACCAATAAATCCTTTTT
>CM053413.1:32484045-32553758 GCA_028644305.1 Xerus rutilus
CTAAGTGAAGTAAGCCAATCCCAAAAAACCAAATGCCGAATGTTCTCTCTCATTAGTGGATGAGGAGACATAAGGGGGATGGGAACGGGAAACACAGGAGAAATGCAGGAACTCTGGATGCAGCAGCGGGGAGGGGGGAGGAAGGAAAGGGAAGCGGGAATAGTAATGATGATTGATCGAATGGGTCATTACTACCCCTGGTGCATGTATGAAGACACAAATAGTGTGACTCTTTATGATTTGCAACCAGAGAAATGGAAAAATTGAGCTCTGTTTATGTACTATGACTTGAAATGCATTTAAATAAAAAGAAAAAAGAAAAGAAAAGAAAAAAAAAGAATGGGATCCTAATTAGAGTAAGTTATACTCCATGGATGTATAATATGGCATGTATGCATAAAAAGAACAAATAAAGTGAAAAAAATGCTAAAAAAAAAAAATGTCAAGGTCATCAAAGACATAGGAAAACCCAGGAACTATTACAGACCAAAGGTTACTCAAGAGACATGACAATTAAAAGCAATGCCTGACTTGGGCTAAGATAAAAAACATTTATGAATTTTTCTGTTAATGATTAAGGTATATGAGTGTGTGTGTGTGTGTGTGTGTGTGTGTGTGTACACAGAAAGGGAGAAAGAGAGAAGGATAATTGTGATGAATGCTAACCCTGGGAATCTGTATAAAGGAAATGTGAGAATTTTTTGCACTATTATTTCAACATTAAGTTTGAAATTATTTCAAAAAAAGAAGTTAATAAATAATTGTGCGATGTTCCACAGTCCAGATGCACATAGCCACTGCCTTGGTGCTGGCTATTTATTTAGGTTTAATACAATCATTCATTGTCTCCCACTTTCCTCTATTACAAACAGTCCTGCAGCAAATACCATTGTATGCATGTGTATCTTTCTGTTCCTGAGCCAGTGCTGTTGTTGAATAAAGGAGCAGAACTGTTGAGTCAAGACTTACACACATTTTACATTTTGGTAGATTTTGTAAAGTTGCTTAGTGAATGCCTACAATCTATTTTATACTATTGAAAAATTAGTAGAAAGCTTTTATAAAAATGTTAGATCATCACCTGTACAATGTACCCTTTCAAACTGATTGAATTTAGGAATTCAGAATTTAGGAATTTGGCCAACTCTAAGTTATTTGCATGTGTTCACACTTTCCCTCCTTTATCTCTAACATTTTCAATGGCCTTCCTACTCTACATCCATTTGTGATTCCATCTTCTTCTGAGGCCTGCCTTTCTGAACTCCATTCAGTCAGAAATGCTAACTACTTTTCCTTCGGAGGGCAAAAATGTTAAAAGAATACTTTTAGAAACTGATTATATGTGATTTTTGTATCAAGCACGAGATTGCTTCCTTCCCTGAACATATATAACCAAGAATTGACAGAACTTTCTGGAAAATTATCAAGGGATTGACTATCAAGTTTGAATTGAAGATGTTATAAGATTGCTTTACAGCTTACAGAACACATTTACATGTTTGGTCTTTGGAGACAATCGCAAAATGTTAGAGCTGAAAAGAACAAGCCATTTGGTCCACCTTCTTCTTTTTTGTTGCACAAGTGGGAACTGTGATTCACAGAGTATTGACTGAAACCACACAGCTACTGAATGGCAGAATAATGGAGAAGCACCTGTTTTCTGAGTTGTAAAGTGCCAAATCCTGCTTTAGGCTACATCAAAGAGCAGGACCTGCTCAGGTAAGCCACATATTTGGAGGTGGGAGCTCAGAACAGGAAGATATGCAGTGAGGAATTCACGTAATGTACTCATGTAAATGATTTATACCAAACCCTTAACCAGGAAATGTGATTGGTAAATTCAATACTTCTCTTTTGATCACTAGAAACTGCATGAAAAAGGCATATTAAAACTATGAACATTTCAAATATATTAGCATTATGTAAGCCCCCCAAATTCTGCCCACATGATAATTTTAGCACGTTTCATATACATAGTGTCAGATAGTACTGTATTTGGAAACAATAAGATATGTTCCTAGATAATTTGTGGAGCTGAAACTTGGATGATTAAATTCCTAATTTCTTCATAGTGGTAAAAATCAAATTAAGATTACACCACTTGGCATCTATAATTGTAATAATTCTTTCAGTGTTTATGGCATAATAAGGAAAGATAACTTATAAAACAAGTGTCTCGGTGCCAACCACATTCACCCCTGCCAACTCATTCATAATTTGCTTTGGAAGTGTATTTTTGAATTCAGTTGGATGTGGGTGTATGAAACATTCTGGAAACTCAGAAAGTTTCTTAAGGAATCCTCAGGTTTGAATGAAACTGGACCATATCTGTATCTTCTTCATAGCTGGTAGGATCACTTACAGAGTGTATCAGGGTTTGGAAAACCTGTGTGGGTATGGGAGAATATTTTAAAGCAGTGTGGGGATATGCTGGTCTGGGTCTGATCTTCAAGAGAAAGAAAATGACCAGTGTCAGTGAAAAGAGAGTTTCTATCTCCTAGAACATGGGGATTTGATCTTGACTGGGACTAATGTGATTATCTAAGGGGATCCATCTGGTTGGTGGGTGGCAGCAGCCAGAGTTTTAGTTAATGGTGATACCGTAATTTGGAAGGCTCCAGCTTTAGCTAGTGTGGGCTAGAGAGAGTAGATCATCAGCACAAGGCAGATGGCTAGGTCCTGACAAGTGGTTCTCAACCCTGTCCCACTCGATTTCCTCTATTTCAAACAAATATTTTGTTATACCCACCTACTAAACATTTATTGATAAAATAATCCACCCACAAATATAATTTTTAAAAATCAGCATGTTTTAAAGTAAAAAAGTAATAATGCTAATTCTAATACATATTGTTTGTGAATAACTACGCTGGAATAGGCTTCCAAATTCTATTGAGCATTCAGACTTCCCAAGATCTTGTTAAAAAGCCTATACTGGTTCAGTAGCACTATGGTTTGGGTCTGGAATGTCTGCCACGGCTCATGTACTAAAGGCTTGACTCCCAGCCCAAGGGGCTAGTGGGAGGTAATGGAACCTTTAAGAGGTGGGGCTTCTTGAAAAGAAATTAGGGGGTGTGACCATGAGGAGATATTGGGACCCCACCCTTTCCTCTCTCTCATTCCTTTTTCTGTCCTCTGTGAGATGGACAGGTTTCCTCTGCTGTAGGCTCCTGTGTTGTCCCGTCTCTCAGGACCCCAAACAACAAACAGGTCTACCTACTGTGGACTGAAACTTCTAAAACTCTGAGCCAAAACAAACTTTTCCTCTTATTGATTTCTTTCAGATATTTTGTTATAGTAACAGAAAGCTGACTAACACAAATAGATAGGGGATGGGGCTGGGGCTGAGATTTTGCATTTCTCACAAGCTTCCAGGTGATGTTGATGCTGTTGCCACAGGAAATGGGCTTTGAGAAGCTTTGAGAAGCTTGGTCCTAGAAAACATAATGAAATCAGAGCATTGCAAAAAAAAGAGAAAGCTTACCAGTGCAACCTGACACTGCTGTGTTGAATTGGCAATGAAATTACCAGGAGTGATTTTTTTTGTTTTTTCAGGAAATTCATGAAAAATTCTTGGCAAAAAGTTTTGATAAAAACTTCTTTTTATCAAAAGAATAAAATGCCAGGCATGGTGGTGAATGCTTGTAATCCTAGTGACTGGGGAGGCTGAGGCAGAAGTATTGCAAGTTCAAAGCCAGCCTCAATAATTTAGTTTGGTTCTAAGCAACTGAGCAAGACCTGTTTCAAAATAAAAGGGGCCGAGGATGTAGCTCAATGGTTAAGCATGCTGGGTTCAATTCCTGGTACCAGGGAGGAAAAAAAAAAGTCACTTTCTTATACAATACTTACATTCCTGAAAAATACTTTGTGTTCATGTGCAAAATGGAGTTAAATTCTAGTTTCAGATAATAATAGACAAAATTTTCACCTACAGAAACTCCAGGGGAATATTTGAAATGTTTTGTGGAATGTAAAGCCTCTCTTGATGAGCAGGATTATCCGTGATTCCTGCCCACTAAATATCAATAGCATACCTGCCAAAAAACAGCCCTATAAATTTCCCAGGTGTTCTTGGGCAGAGTGTGGAATTCGCAGAGTATAAATCAAGACAGAGTGCTACCCGTCATCTGCTAATTAGCAGCCTCAGAGGAAACCCATTTTAAGGATTGGGCAGACACATCAAAGGTTAGAGTAGAGACTACAGCTGGTTGAAGACAAGTAAACCTGGACTTACTAGACACTGGTTGGTCCCCTTGCTTTGGTTAGAAACACTGCTACATTAAACCCTGTTGGGAGAGGGATGGGTTGAATAGAGCTTGTCTATCAAATGAGAATGAGTCTTAAGACCACCTGGGGATCTTACTAAAATGCAGATTTTGATGTGGCAGATGGGAGGTGGGAGAGACTGGAGATTCTGAGCTTCCTATAAACTCTCAGGTTGTGCTTATGCTGCTGTGCTTTGCTCCAAGTAGGAAGAGATACTTGGTGGGAATGGGCTGCAGTTTGAAACATTAGTGAGATAAGCTGAGTTCAGCTGGGGACATACAATGTCATTCAATGTCATTTTCCTTCTGTAAGAATTCTTTCTTCCCTACTTTATTTTAACCTCTTGGATCGATGAAGATGCATCTGCTGACGTGCAGCTAGCTTGTCTGCACAGAGTTGCAGGTTCTTACCTTCTGCAGAATAGGGACGTAATGGGTAATGTTTTGTTTAAAGGTCATTTTAGGTTTTAATGGTACCAAATGAATAGCACAGAAATTCTATTTATGTCATCTAAAGATTTAATTAGGCATACTTTGACATATTGTTAATGGATATTTGAAAGCCAGATTTACTGAAGATAGCATCCAATTCAAATAATTACTTACTGATGACTGAGAATTTCCTCTAAAAAAATCTATTAAGGCAAATGTTGTTGGTTCTAGAGACAAGGACATAGGTGTTAATAGATTCCCACTGTTGTGTGCAAGGCCTGAGCCTTACAGGAAGCAGATGTTCAGGGCACAACATTTAAGGAGGCACCAGTATCCAGGGTTGTGTAAGTGCCTGGTTGGCACCTGAGAGTGAGTGCCTCCTTAAATGTTATACTCTGAGCATCTCTCCTGCTTCACCCTCCTCTGACCCTGCCAGCGCCCATGAGAAGTATTGACATTGACGGGTGAGAGTGCTGCTATTAGGTCATGACTCCTGTGCTATGAATTGCATGGTAGACATGCTGTTCACCTAGATGAAGATATCCTCCATGAATCCTTGGTTGATTATCTGTTATCTGGAATGGTATTTCTCATTAATAAGTTTTGTGGCTACAATACACCCCATATAAAGCCATGCCAGATCTTATCTTGAAGATACATAGGGGAAAAATGTCAACAAATTTTTCAGCAAATTTGTCATTCTCTGTATCTAAAATTTCTTTTGCTTCTTTCAGATGTAATACTTGATCATTCAATTACATAGCTTGTATATTTCCTATTTTTTAAATAATATTCATTTATCTGTTTATCATTGTTAGAAAAACACAAGATAAACAAATGAAATTGGTTACCTTGTGGGGACTGGGGTTGTGGCTCAATGGTAGAGCTCCTGCCTAGCATGTGTGAGGCACTGGGTTCCATCTTCAGCACCGCATAAAAATAAAATAAAGGTATTGTGTCCACCTACAACTAAAAAATATATTAGAAAAAGAAATTGATTACCTTGGGGTGAGGTGGGCGGGAGTGAAGTAGTGTAATGAAGAGGGAATGACACTCTCTGAGTGTGACTTTTTAGCTAGTTTTAACTTTTGGAGACGTGTTATTATTATATTTTTTAAGAATTTTTTAAAAATTTTGTTTTAGTTGTAGATGGACATAAATATCTTTATTTTATTTATTTATTTTTATGTGGTGCTAAGGATCAAACCCAGTGCCTCCTGCATGCAAGGCAAGTGCTTTACCACTGAGCTACGACCTCAGCCCTTGTGTTATTACAGATTCAATAAAATAACAAGGAGGGTGGCGAGGGAGGAGCCCTCAGTTGAAGACAGAAATAAACAGACTAGTTCTTTTTTTTGCCTTTGATGCCAGGGATTGAACACAGGGGACGCTTAACCACCAAGCCACATCCCATCCCTTTTTATATTTTATTTAGAGACAGGATTGTACTCTGTTATCTTGTAAGCCTAAATAGAACAAATAAATAAGTTAAACATGGAAAAAAAAAACTTGCAGGGCAGCCAGGTTCGGTGGTGCACGCCTGTAATCCCAGCACTTTGGGAGGCTGAGACAGGAGAATCGCGAGTTCAAAGCCAGCCTCAGCAATGGCGAGGCGCTAAGCAACTCAGTGAGACCCTGTCTCTACATAAAACACAAAATAGGGCTGGGCATGTGGCTCAGTGGTCCAGTATCCCCGAGTTCAATCCTCGGTACCAAAAAAAAAAAAAACCTTGCAGAGTTATTTGAATTTTTTTATGTTATATGCTAGTATAACAAAGATAAAAATTAAAATATTTACTAAAGCAAAAAAAAAAGATAGTTCAAATGGCAAGCTGCTTGGGAGGCTAAGGCAGGAGGATGGTGAATTCAAAGACAGCCTCAGCAATTTACCAAGGCCCTGAGCAACCCAGCAAGTCCTTGTCTCTAAATAAAATATAAAAAAGGTCCGGGAGTGTGGCTCAGTGGTTAAGACCCCTGGGTTCAACCCCCAGTACCAAAAATAAATAAATAAATAAATAAATAGATAGATAGATAATTAAGAATTGTGAATTGTCATGTATTTTACTGTAATAAAAGTCCAGGCTGGGGGTTAGCATGATATAGCAGTTCCCAGCATGCACAGGCCCTGGGCTTGATCCCCAAACATTGGAGGTGGAGGGAAAGTCTGTCTCTCCCCCTTTAATATTTCCTATTTTGAAAGCTTATGCAACAGGGATACTGTCCAGGTTGAATGTATAAAAAGGGATAAAAACAAACCAAAAACAGAACATAAAAGTCAAAACCACAAACCAGTACCCCTCCCCACACAGGACATGTAGTCATGATTAAGTCATGAAAAATTTGTTATTTTTGAAAGAGAATAAGATTCCCAAGGCCAAAGTCAGCACTTGAAATTCTTCCGTTGGAAGAGGCAGTTGCGACTGCTCCGTAGCTATGTTTTAGTTGCTTGGTTTCAGACTGGATTCACCAAAATCTCCAGAAGTGAGGGGTGGACATTTGGAATGCATAAAGCTGCACAGGGGATGGTGCTCTGGCATGGTTGAGAGTGAGAGCCCTAGGGTGTGTCTATTTTCAGAGAGTCAGAAAATGCTCACATGGTTAAAACAAAGTTTATTTCACTACATCTGCCGAATGATGTGTGTGTTAGTCAGTTTTGTGTCACTGACAGGAAAAATTTATTTGGGGCGCAGGGTTTCAAAGGTTCAGTCCATGGTGGGCTGACTTCATTGTTCTGGGCTTGAGGTGAGGCAGCACATCATGGGAGAAGGCCATGGTGAAGGAAGGCAGCTCAGCTTATGGTGGTCAAGAAGCAAAGAGAGGGGACAAGGAACTAGGGATAAAATATAACTCCAAAAACATGTCCCCAGGGACCTACCTCCTCTAACCATGCCCCACCTACCTGCAATTACCACCCAGTAGTCCATTCACATTGTCAATCCATCAAATGGATTAATCCATTAATTAGGTTACACCTCTTATAATTCAATCATTTCGCCTCTAAGTATCCCTATGTTAATAGGAGCTTTTGAAGAATACCTCACATCCAAATCGTAACAATGTTCTAACAACTGAAAAAAATTTTCACTTAATTTATTAGAAAAAGCAAAACTAAAAAAAAACCTCATCATGTTTATAATTGATTCGTTTTCATTTTCTCTTTCCACTTGACCCTTCTGTAGGCTTTATGGGTCTGTGATCTTAGCAGGGGCACAGGATCCCACATGTTAATTCAGCACTCTGCTGATGCTGTCTTTAGATTCCTAATAACTTTTTTTAAAAAATAATTTTAGTTGTAGATGGACACAATACCTCTGTTTTATTTATTTATTTTTATGTAGTAGTGCTAAAGACTGAACCTAGTGTCTCACATGTGCTAGGCAAGCACGCTACCACTGAACTACAATACCAGCCCCTCCAAAAACTTTTTAACAAGGGCCCCCCTCATTTTCATCTTGCACTGGGCTCCACAAATTATGTAGATGATCATGTGTCTACATTAGTGTATCTGCATATGATCTGATGTGGTTGTGATACCGATGCACATACGAATTTGTGTTCTTTTCATGCTGTTATATCATCTTCATGATGATCAATTTTAATGAGTTATATAATATTCAATTATATCTACAGCTAACATGCCTATACTTTAACTTAATTTTTTTCTTATTACGTTGCTTCTCATTTTTTACTAATACATATTCTATAGCAATAAAAGTCTTTGTGCATTTAGTTTTACCCTTTGAGAAATTTCACTCAGGATGTATTCTCAGGATGGAGACTACTGTGCTGGGCTGACCATGTGTCTCAATGAACCAACAACAGAGCCACTTTATGGCTGCTGTATTTATTCATAGAGCCCCCTTCTGCTCTCAGAAGTTTCTGAACTAGTGTTATGGCCATTGAACATTTTTAAAAAAGTAGTCTAATAAACCAAATGATCAATAATAATCTATTATAACTTATCTCACATCAAGAATAACCTCTTTCAGGGCTAGGATTGTGGCGCAGCGGTAGAGCGTTGCCTCGCATGAGTGAGGCACTGGGTTCAATACTCAACACCACATAAAAAAATAATAAATAAAATAAAGATATTGTGTCCATCTACAGCTAAAAAATAATTTAAAAAGAGGATAACCTCTTTTGAAAATAATGTAGTAAATTATATATAAAAAATAGCTCTTCTAGAAAAGATGATCAAAATAGGTTTAAATTTACGACACAATCACATGAAAGAATGGAAC
This sequence comes from Xerus rutilus, assembly GCA_028644305.1. Lineage (NCBI taxonomy): Eukaryota > Metazoa > Chordata > Mammalia > Rodentia > Sciuridae > Xerus > Xerus rutilus. Next base: position 32,492,984 of record CM053413.1, read on the forward strand.
TAATTCAATAAGTAGAAATATATCTTGCCTTTTTTATTTTTAGCAAGTATCTGGCTATTAATGTACTGTGGTGATGGTGAATACCACTTACAAAGATGTTACTTTTACTTTAAAAATCTAAGCGAATTTAGTCACTGTATTAAAATGTCATTAATCCTGATGTTACCCATTCAAAATTTGTGATAACCCAGACAGGACTTAAAGGTTCCTCTTTGCTGTATTGAGGGGGGAAGAATAATATTTCTAAATGAGGGAATCATGTAAGTAAGAATATAAGATGTTTGTATACTTTGGAGAATAAATAATTTCATGAACTTCAGTAATTGAGCTTACATAGACAAAATGAAATGACCCTGTAAACTGGGCCCTGTGGCTGCTTAGATTGATGCTCTGATTTGCTAATTCAAGTAATTCTTATCTATTCATTAAATTAGGGTCTTCTTCCAAGTATGATTGCTATGTCCAGTTCTAGTCAGTACATGAATATGACCCTGGCAAAGACTCATTTCCTTGAAAATAATGCACCATGATTGCATTACTTCGCCCCACTGCAGACAGACTTGCCCTTTGAATTCGTTCCAAATTCCTGGTATTTTGCTTTCCACCTTGAAACTAAAGGCCATATTTTCAGGATAAATGCAAAAACCTCAAGTGTTTCTGAGATCTGTGCTTGGATGTGACCTTCACAAAACAAAATATAGTCCAGAATTTATAGAGCATAGAGACCCTGACAGAAGGTTTCCTCCCTCTGTGAGGAAAGTGCATACAGAGGTCAGCAGGGTGGGCCTGGGGCTGTTTGTACTTGCCTGGAGATTGAAGGTAGGGCTGCCAGAACCATCAAGGAGGCTGCTCCTGGAAGATTAAAGGGTTTGAAGGGTTCAATGGCATGCACAAACTCTTTCAGTCTGAGACAGTTTCATTTCAATCTTATCTTTGACACCTCCATGACCCAGGACAGGTTATCCATCTTCTCTGCGCCTCAGTTTGCTTGTCCGTATGTCACCGAGCAGGTTTCTTCCTGAAGTTAATGGCAGTGAGTTTGGATCGTGTTCCTGAAAGTGCAAGAAAAGACAAGGGACACCTGAGAGGAGAGGGCAGCCAGGGATGAATCAAGGAAATTAAAGCATTGTGTGGTTCTCCTCCAGTGGAACAAATCCCCACCTCTGAGGAAGGGAGACGGGGTCTTTGAGTAAGTTTGCCATCTTGACTGGCTGGGTCAGAACGGATGGCCATCATCTCTTAGGGCCATGCAGGCTTTAGAAGGTATGATTTGGAGTTGGCCAGAGGGAGATACTCCCTGTGAGGGGAGAAACCAGGACAGAAGGGGCTGTGGTGCCTTCAAGGAGAGGCTACAAGTGTGCGTCAGACTTATGCTGAGCCCATATATCCATCTTAAAAATCTTAGTCTTTGACTCAGTGGTCTACAACGTTAAAAGGTAAACATTAAAATTTTAAAGCATTTACTTGAGCAGTTCATTAGTGGGGGAGGAGCAAACCAGAAATGGTTCTAGGGTCTCTGCCAAGGGAGCACAGGTGGGAGGCTTTCATGGGGTGAGTGCATAAGTAGCCAAAAAATGATTGGTTAATCATACAGGTGCCTTATTTGGTCTGTCCTGATGGAGAACCCTTAGTTATCTACCTATAAGTTAGTTGGTGGCTTCTGATGGATTAACCTTAAATTTCTTTTTCTTCTTTTTTTAAATATAGGTATTTAAAATAGCCCATGTTAAGTTTGCAAATCAAGCAAGGTTAATTAAGGTCATTTAAGAGGCCTCATTGGCTTTGTTCAAGGATTCTTCAGACCTGGTCTCTTTTAATTTAATGCTAAAAATCACCTTTTTGTTTATAGAATTATATATGAATGATGTATACATTATTTCCTTTATTTATCAATCCTTGATTGGGGGCTGTGGATATAACTCAGTTGGTAGAGTGCTTGCCTAGCATGCACAAGGCCTTGGCTAAAAAAAAAAAAAAATCCTTGATCAGGTGCCCAGCTCTGGGGATAAGGATGAACAAAATGTCACCTCTGCCCTCGGAGCTCTCATAGTTTAGGGTGAAGAAATTCATTACAGTTTAATGACTATACTAGGATTTATTTGTGACTCCTCTTCACAAAATCCACTTGGTTTTTGGAAGTGATAATCTTGCTGCCTTTGTTTCTGGGAAGTGAGATGTAGGCAGACAGTCTTTGGTGCCCCTGTGTGGGGTTGGTGTTGTATCAGCTTTGTAATCTGACTCCTACCCATTGGAGCTGATCTGTGGAACTGGTCCTGTCCCACCTCTGCTGTCTGGTTTCTCTGCCAGAGGAAGGGGGCTGGAGATCCTCTTCAATTTCCCAATCCCTTTGGCCACCGTCCCACAGACTGACTGTGGTTTCCTTTGACTCTGCCTCATGTGGTACATTAAAGTCAGTACTGGGCAAGGTCTTACTCCATTAACCATCCTATTTAACCCCACCCAGAAGTCCTGATCCTTCTTTTTTTTTTTTTGGTACTGGAGATTGAACTCAGGGGCACTCGACCACTGAGCCACATCCTCAACCCTATTTTGTGTTTTACCTAGAGACAGGGTCTCACTGAGTCGCTTAGCGCCTCGCCCTTGCTGAGGCTGGCTTTGAACTCGCGATTCTCCTGTCTCAGCCTCCCTAAGTGCTGATCCTTCTTTTTTGTTTTGCCCATCATAGAACTGATTGCCTGTGGCTGTTGAGAGGCAGATGAAAGTAGCTCAATTGAAGTCAGTCACCAGGTTAGTGGAAACGCAAGGAATTCAACCCAGGCAGTCTGGCTCCAGAGTCCACGTCCATAGCCACCAGACTGTTGTTCTCTCCACAATGTGGACATTCCTCCGTTGTGCCTAGTATCTAGCATTGCTTGCTCTTGGCAAAATCTGATTCAGTTCACTTTGCTGTTGCTTTGAGTATGATCTGGTTTTCTCCCTCCCCTCCCTTCCCCTCCTTCCTTGGGAAGCTTTGGGTTGTCCTCACAGCATGGCAGCTGGCTTCTCCAGAGTGAGAAGTCTGAGAGAACCATGTGGAAGCTGCAAAGCCTTTGAAGACCTTGCCTCAGAAACCAGTCATTGTCACCTCTGTTACGTTCTATGGGCTACATACGGCCATCCCTTATTTAACATAGGATGAGGCTAAACAAATGAATACTGTGGGGTAAACAGAATTGGAGCCATCTTACAAAAGGGCTACCACACTGACTTCCAGTGCATCTTTCTATTTTTAGCTTTATGTCTTACTCCCACTTCCTGATGTCATTTAGTTTCCAGTTCTAAGCCCTTCTGGAGTTTGTCGAGAAGTCAGGCAACTTTGTGCCCTTGTTTTTGTAGCTGCCTCGGTGTGTGCATTCTGCTCTACCTTCTTCTCTAGTGCTCTTTGCTCGTTCAGAATGTCCTTGAAATCTCCTGTCCATCAGTGGACACCCTCTGGTTCTCTTTGCTGTTACAGGCACATATATGTATATTTATGTATGCCTACATAAGTAGTATTTCTTCACTGTCATTAGTAGGGTCCTCCAAGGAAGAAGTCAGAAATGTATTTGGTCAATCAATCATTTTTTAATGCTTTTATAAATGCATTATACTTATGTATAAGAGTTGTGTTCATTTTGACATAAACATACGTGCATGGAATTTAATTTGCTCTATTTCACTCTCCAGTGCCTCCTCTTTCCCTCCTCTCCTTTCTCCCCTTATTCTCTTCCCTCTACTCTACTTGTTTTCTTTCTATTTGTTTATTTTTTAATTGATACTTTATCGGTATACACAAAGGTGGAATTCATTGTGCCAACCTATTGTTTTTAACTTGAAGCGAGAAATTGTGTTTTTAAATGCAGCTCCAAGAATAGGACATCATTTTATTTCATAGACCAGTTCTCTGATTATTTCTAGGAATAAATTGCCTTCCCCTAATAACTAGGAACTACTGGTTAATCAAATTGCTATTGAGGGATTTTTTTAAAAAAACTTCAGGTTATCTGTAAGATACAAACAATAAGATGTGCAGCATGTTTGGCATTTAAATTTTGTTAGTCTTATTTTGATATTAAAATAAAATTAGGACTACAATTTATAATGGGCTTCTTGCTGTGAGGTTGACACTATATTTTAGAAGCTGGAGAAAAAGATGAGTCTGATGACTGGTGATCCTGTCATTTTTGTGGCGGAAACAACTCTGTAATGTACCTTTTTCTATCATTAAAAACATCTCCTTTCCTCACCAAATACAATTCTCTCATAAATATTTATAGTTCTCCATTCCTCAGGCTTTTTATTACAGAAGCCCTCATCTACCCTGATACAGGGCTCTATCTAGTGGTTTTTTTTTTTTTTTTTTTTTTTTTTTGGTTAAGAAAGGACACACATTTTTCTTCTGAAACAAATAAGGAACTGAACTGAAAAAGAGCCCAGAATATCTGAGGTGAGAGTTACTTCTTTTACATTAAAAAATTTCTTTTTTTTCCTAAATTGAACACCAGCTATAAACAATAATTCATGTTTTTGTTTGAAAACTTGGAAAACATAACAGAATAAAAGTAACAAAAATCATCCACAATTTCCCCATGTTGTCTTGATATATATCCTTTTTGGTTGTTTTCTGTACAAATATACTCCTGTTTATTAAGTTGTCACCTAATGGTTTATTATGATCATCTTTCCTTATAAAGAAATATAAGCCTAATAATCAATTTTAATGTCAGCATATGAGCCCATTTTATAAATACAATAAAATTAACCAGTTCCCTATTAATGGATTTTAAGTTGTTAAAAATTTTTTACTGTAATGAACAATGCCTTGAAGAATATTCATATATGTGTATGCAAATGTACCCACATATACACACACAGATGCATGAAGACATGCTGGTTCTTTGACCATTTCTGAGTGATAGATCCTTTGAAGTAAAATTTCTGCAGGATGTTTACATTTCATATCATCATCTTGACCTCCTGAAGGGTGTAAATATTTGCACCACCATAAACATTTATTTGAATCTCCAGTTGTTCACACCCTCCTCAGCAATGATACTAATAATTATTTTAATATTTGCCAATGACAAATTTTCTATTTCCACCTCCAGAGTTCCTCTCCACCTTTCTTCACCCTGCTCTTTGGAGCATCAGTGGGCTCCTTGCCCTCTGCCTTCCTCATGGGTCAGCCACTGGAGCCACTGGCAGGAGACAGACAGATGGAAGCAGATTGAGGTCAAGGCTTTTCCTCTTCTGCTCCCTCTCTGCCTGGTCCATGGTGAGCTGCATCCTTCTACCAAAGCCACAGTTCCTACTTGGTGGTCTCTACTCATTCTGGGTTCCAGTAGCTGCTTTCTCCCTCATCCTTTCTGACCAAGGGTGAGAAATGGATCCCTCCTGAGCTCTTGCTAGCTTTGGGGTCCTTCACCATCTTGGTTAATTTTCCCTTCGCTTTTCCACTCTTGAAAAACTCCCCTTATTAATCTCCCCCAACCAACCTGCATGAGTATGCCATTCATTCTCTGCGAGAAGCCTGACTAATAGGTGTGAAAAAATATCTCACTTTGCCTGATATGTTACCATTTCTCCTACCCACCTCCCCTTTTCACTTAACTTTGTTTTTGGCATTTTTGCACTTTTGTTAGATAGCTTTATGTCTTTTATTGGCCTTTTCTGTGTTATGTCATGTTTAGAAAGCTTTTGCCTACCTTGATTATGGGGAATTTTCTTCTTGTATGCTTAAAATTATATTTTTAATGTTTATATCTTTAGTTCATCTGGATTTTTTTCTGAAATAAAGTATGAATTAGGGATGACATTTTCTTTTTAAAATTTAACCGCAGATTTTTGTCAAATTCCTATGGATAAGAAAATGCTATGTATCTGAAATGCTTGTGTTAAAAAATGAGGTAGCTCTTTTAATATCTCCCATTTCTCCACTGATTCAAAGGGCTCTCCTTATCATCATTGTTCTTTTGTTTCATTGATTTGTATGTCTATTTTGACTCCCTTATCAAGTCCTTTTCATTTTTGTCACTTTAAAATTCATTTAAAAATTTGATAGAATAGGTTTTAACTCATAATTCTATTTCAGAAAATTTGAAGATGTTCAATTTTCATGTTTATTCTTCAAAAAAAAAAAAAAACCCAACTAGAATTATTTTTTCAAGACCTGTCTGCTCCAAAATTGTCCTAGGATTTTATTTAGTACTGTATTATGTTTGCATATTATTTTATAGAGAATCAAATGTTTTGATTTTGGATCTTTCTATACAAAATATGGCTAACGTATATTTAAGTCTTTTGATGTCTCAGTAAAATCTCTTCACACATTATGCTGTTGTGGAATTTTTATCCTTTTTTTTGGTACTAGGGCACTCGACCCCTGAGCCACATCCCCAGCCCTATTTTGTATTTTATTTAGAGACAAGGTCTCACGGAGTTGCCTAGTGACTTGCTTCTTTGCTGAGCCTGGCTTTGAACTCGCAGTCCTCCTATCTCAGCCTCCATAGCTACTGGGATTACAAATGTGTGCCACAGCACCTGGCTGGAATTTTTATTCTTGTTACAGAAAAATATAGTATGGGAGAGAAAAAATTATTCATATTTGTGTTTTGAAAAATCACTAGCATACTTAAATTCAAACTCATTATAAGCTACTTTGCAAAGCATTTTAATGTTTTTCTTAATATTTGTACTTGTAATTGAACTAGCAATTCCACATTAATCTATAGTTATATAGTGTAATTGTTAATTCATAAATGTTTAATGAGCTTCCACTTCTAAGACCAAGCAGTATTTTAATATTTATAACTTAAATCTTACCAAACAATTGTGGCATCCCACAATAGCCTTAAGAGGAAAGAAATCCATATATACAAATTAATTATCCATACAAATAAAAACTCTACATACATTTTCAGCAGAGAAACAATGATAAAAAAAATACTGTGCGGTATGAACAGCTCTAGATTTTCTAAAGCTCTAAGTGGGAACGATTTTTACTATAATAAGATGAATAGTAAACCTTAGCTCTAGAGAGCATAAGTACACTTAGTATATAACTTTAAAAAAGTTACTTCTATTGACTTTCAATTGACAAGTTTAGCATTTTTGTAGAAAATTATTAATGTTATAAAATCTTTGTAGATACCAGAACTAAAGTTTTAACTAGTGATTTTTTTACCATGCACCTAAATATGTATTATATGCATGTTTTTGAATCCCTGAATTTAGTTAATGAACTTTTCTTTTTTATTGCTTGATGTTTCAGTGGTCCGCAGGGTGAAATATACATATTATCTATGTTTAGCAAATTGGTAAACTTAGACGTGGGCAATTTAAGTGGCTGATGTTATTATACCTTTGGCCATTGCCTTAGTTCAGATTCCTTGGACTATTGGCTTCTACGTTTTTAGCTAGAGTCTCCTTGCCAGTCTGTCATCCCTCCAGATGGTTGATCTTGGCCCTTGTACAGTGACCTCTTTAAGGACAAATCAACATGTACCTCTAGCTCAAAGTTTCCAAATAGAAATGAGAATCTTCAAAGCTTCAGAGGCTTATGGAGTGAGCCTACAATGTCTGAATTTGCAGAGTCCCTGTGTCTGTCCCTTTTGTATCTGTAGACTCTCAAGGAACCTGACTTTTCCCCTCTTGTCATATTGTTTCATTCTCTTCTCCATCTTTCTCTCCATCTTTTTTTGTGTTAGCTCGATAACTTTTTTTTTTTGGTACCAAGGATTGAACTCAGGGGCACTTGACCACTGAGCCACATCCCCAGCCCTATTTTGTGTTTTATGTAGAGACAGGGTCTCACTGAGTTGCTTAGCGCCTTGCTGTTGCTGAAGCTGGCTTTGAACTTGTGATCCTCCTGTCTCAGCCACCCAAAGTGTGCCACCGCGCCTGGCTGCTAGCTCAATAACTTTTAGTGCACATGTCTAAGAACCTTTGACTCAACAGACTCCTTGAGGGTAGGTAGAATGTCTTGTTTACCTTTGTGTGCTCAAGGGTACCTAGTACTGTTCAGCTCTTACGCATCAGGGATTGTAGAACTTGAGGGTGATTTCTATGCTGAGATTCACTGTACAATGTTAGTAGCTGGACTATTATCTTGAAATTAAATATGTACAAATAAAGTTGTAGGTTTCCATTAATAATTTTGCTTGGGAGAAAGGTGAAACTGACATTCTCCAGCACATATTTCGTACACACCCATGTATTTTCCCTTCCCAATGATTCTTAATCACACAGGTGCTCTATGACAGAATATAAAAAGGATAATTTTCCTGGTTTTAATTTAAGTAACATAGAATTCATTAAGTAATTGACATCATTTTGTAAGTGTCTTTTTTAGTATGTCTGAACATGCTTGTTATTTTATTTTTAAATAGTTTACTCTTTTAATGACAGTCTAATGTTTATTTTAGGATTAGGTTAGCAATTCTAAATAGAAAAGGGAATTTTACTAGCTTAAATACAGTGAAGAAATTCATCATAAATATTTTGTGAATGATATGATAGAAATTGTCTATGATTTAATTTGAAGAATATTACTTTTGTGTTATTTTATAAAGACAGACTTTGTGTAACCATTTTGATGCTGGGTTATTGTGGCCATCATTTTAGAGGTTTAGAAGGGGCTCCAGCTCTTGTTATCACCAGGAGGAATAATTTTACTATTGATTTTCCAGGGGGAGATACAATAATTTGGCCAGTTCATAAAGTTTCTTTCTGTTTTGAGAAAAAGCCAGTCTGACAGGATTGGGTCTGGATTAGCACTTCTCAGAGCCAACTAACTCTAAATGAGGAACTATCTTTGGAAGGATTGTGCACATGAATTCCATCTACCTCCAGATGGGTACCAAGAGAGTGGGTGTGCTGCAGAGTCCTTAACTGCTGGGCAATCCCCAATTTATTTTGATATAATAGAAGAGAAAATGATAAAAAAAGAACTACAATGGATCAATGAGAAGGGAAAATTCCATCTGTTTTAAGGGTTGGTGAGCACAGCTGAAATTTTTGCCTTTTTTTTTTAAAAAAAAATAAGGTTTGGTTTGAACTTCTGAGCTCCGAATGATTCAGACAGAAAAATGGCAAAATTTAGAATTCAGATAATACTAGATCATTATCAATAATACCCTGTGTATTCCAAAGGTAGAAACTGTTCTTTTTAGAAATTTTATATTTTCTTTACATTTTTAGCTAGCCTCCTCACTGCACCCTGCCACTAGGGGTAATTTACCACTGAGCCACATTTCCAGCCCTTTTTATTTCTTCTTTTGAGACAGGGCCTGAGGACCTTGCTAAATTGCTGAGGCTGACCTTGAACTTGAAACTCTCCTGTCTCAGCCTCTTGTACCATTGAGATTATAGGCATGTGTCACTATACCCAACTTAAGTTAGATTTTATGTACTTGTTTTGAATTAGTTCAGTGATTATGAAATGAATTAAGCCACTTTTCATGTCAATGAGTGAATGAATGTCTAGCTTGTGTGATGTTAAAACATCACTTTTCCTGATAAGGCAGAATAATGTGGAAAGTATATATATGTCAGAAGTCAGACCTCAGTTTCAAGTCTTCCTCTGCCCCTTACTACCTAGGAGGCCAGGATGGGGCTGGCCTCATATAGTTTTTCTATAGATAAGAAAATGCTACGTATCTAAAATGCCTGTGTTCAAAAAAATGGTAGTTCTTTCAATACTACATATACATGTATATATATGTATGTATGTATATTATGTATATATATATGTGTATATAATTGTAAAATTAAAAACTTATAACAGATGTTTGGTATGAAACTTAATGAGAGAGGATTGTCTGAAAAAAAGCAAGCAATAAGGTAAATTTGTTGTGTTGGTCAAAATGGAGAAAGTGTAGAAAAGAGAGTTTCCTTTGAGTGATTCTAGGGAAGCATTTCCCAGTGGATGGGGGACTTATGTGAAGGGAGCCATGTTGCTTCCACCTTTTGGGTGGTGCTGGATTTACTGCCTTGATGCTTCACACACAGCAGGTAATTTCCCCTTCAGCAGTAGGTATGTGATTTCATTCACCTTTTTTGAGCTTAAACAGATTCTTTTCTAACAGGACAAAGTTTTATTGAATCAAATGCATTTTGTTTCCAATTGGCTAGAATTCTGCATGCTTTGGAGGACAGTGACATCTCTTGATATTGATAATTATCTCTAGTTTGTCTAAATTAGGCATCTACCTATTAGAGAAGCTTTATAGCAGAATATCTATGCATTTTATTTTTGCTTTCTACTGTTACCATATTTTCCTGCAAAGCACATTCAGAAGAGTTTAAATAATTTCCTGGGGGATTTAATGTGGATGTCATTTTTCTTTTTTTGGTGCTTGTTTCTCTTTGGCTTTCATGGAATGTTTGCTTTTGCCCTTTGGGTGTTTAGAAACCACATTTTGTAGCCTCAGTGTTCTTTCTAATTATAGAAGTGACATAAGAAAAACAGTATGTATGAAGTGGAGAACTGAATCACAGAGGAGAGTCTGGAGCAGAGAAATGTCAAAGGGTTTAATTGAGTATTTAAAAAAATTAATGAATCACTTATGTGGGACTTAGCAATATTGACTTAAGTGGTAATTGATCAATTGATACAGCACACAAATGAAAAATTATTGCTACATTTGGAAAAATAATGGTATAACAAAATGATGAGGAGGAAAATTATTATAAATATAACACTCACCTTAGTATGCTTGTGAAAAGCCAGATGAGGGAGAAGAATACTCTATAAAAATCACAAATCTCCATGGGAATGTTGACATGTGAAGAATAAAGAAACTTTAATGATTAATGCAGAATAAAGAGAAGTGTGTAGAATAAATGTCAATATAAATCATTGCTATTTTGCTACAGTTTGAATAGAAAATTCTTGCAGTTTGGGAGGAAAAATGACTATTTTTTCTTCCCTTGTTGAAATAATAAGAGATGATGTACCATATAGAAGAGCCATGCTAAAATGGAATAGGCAATAATTTTGCCAGAAAGAGCGGAAAACAAGAGTTCACAGATGAAATAATTAAAAAGGGGGATGGAAAATTTCCTGTAGTTAATGAATGAGTAGTCTTAAAAGCAAAAGACAGGCCAGGCACAGTGGCACTCGCTTGTAATCCCAGCACTCAGGGAGGCTGAGACAGGAGAATCGCGAGTTCAAAGCCAGCCTCAGCAATGGCGAGGTGCTAAGCAACTCAGTGAGACCCTGTCTCTACATAAAACACAAAATAGGGCTGGGGATGTGGCTCAGGGGTCGAGTATCCCTGAGTTCGTTCCCCATACCAAAAAATAAATAAGTAAATAAAAAAAAAAAGCAAAAGACAATACTTATTTCACATTCAGAAAACAGGTTCTATGTAACTAAACTGGTTTAAAATCACATTGAATGTCTAAAAGAGTGAATTACTTAGCTTCCATATATTAGAAACCATGCTGCACTAAAATGAAAACAAATATCAGCAATTTCTGCCATAGAAAGATGTTTATGAGAGTTTCGATGAACAAAATAGATAACAAAGCAGTACACATAGTATGATCCTATTTTTTGTAAAGAAAAAAAATATGTGCTGCCATAGTAAGAATTCTGAAAATGTATTCAACAGAGGTAAAAGTGACTACTTCTTGCAAATAGGTATAATTCATTCATTCCATATTTTTAAATCATCTATTATATTCTAGGCCTATGTAGGGCTCTGGGTATGTACTTTTGAATAAAACATGCTCCCTATTCTAGTAGCATTTAAATTGTATAGGAAAATACTTAACAAATTTAGATAAATACAACTGATTAGACATTGATTGATCATCAGAATGTGATAAGAACAATATGAGGACACTGCACAGAACAAGGTAGAGGGGGTCTGCTTAGGAGCTAGTAGGTTGTGCAAGGCTTCTCTTGGGAAGTAATATTTAACCTCCCTTTGAAAGAAGGCAAGAAACTAGCTCCTGAACAGCCAAGAGGAGAATATTAGAGGTATGGAAATGAAAAGAATATGCACAGACAACACAAAATTTTTTGAATTGAAGAGGCTATGGGATACGGATTCAAGGGAGAGCTTTTGTAAAAATAAATTACGCTAGAGTAGGTATGTGATTTAAAATATTTGCATCATAACTAACACGCAATAAAAGAGGGTAGGGAAGAATAGAAGTTCATTGAATTAGACAAAGGGGAATGAAAGGAAGGAAGAAGGGATGGGAATAGGAATTACAGTAGAATGAATCGGACATCACTCTCCTAAATTCCAATATGAATACACGACCTGTGTAACTCCCCGTGGTATCCAACCACAAGAATGTATAATATGTCAAAATACATTCTATTATCACGTATAACTAAAAAGAACAAATAAAAAAGTTAAACAAATTTGCATCACAAAATCTTTATAGTAGTCCTTCTGCCATTTCTGCACTTTTTTGTAATCAGGAAAAAACAAACAAACAAAAAAACAATAAAGGCTAGAAAAGAGATCTCCAAGTTGCAGAATGGACAAAGGTCAAGGCCTCTGGAATTGGCAAAGTGAAAGTTATTAAAGATATAAGGAAGGGGGATTTTCACAGAGACAATTAGGTGGGAATTTGGGAAGTCAAAGATGGAAATAAACAGTGACCAACAGGTGTGCTATTAATTGCAAGATTTTGGTGAGTTGGATATATAGAGAATTGGTAAGGTGGGAAGGTAAGATATGATCATAAAGCAGGTTTTATGACAGGTTTTCATGGGTGATTCTCTGAATTTATCTTGTCTTTGGAAAGTCAGACATAGCAGAATAAAAAAAAAAGTACCAACAATCCTATATACACAGTTCATGTCCCACCCCCTTCCTAGAGCCTTCCTGATCAATCCAGCATAGCTGGTGCAGTTGTTGTTTGCTTTCTAAACTTTTATCACACTTACAATAAACACTACAGTTTATAATACTGCAATCAATACTACCACTTGATTGGCGTTAACTTGTTTATTTTTAATTGTTTTATGAGCAAGACTTCTTCCCAATAAAGATTACACATTATTTATATATTTCTGTAGACTCAATAATCATGACTGTATAAAAAGTGCTCAAAAATTGGTGAAAGAGAAGAACCATTTTTAAAAAAAGTTTTGTATATGTGTATATATGTATATATATATTTTATAACATATATCAAACATTTCTATTTTAAATATTAATGGTCATTATTCTTCAAACTGTCATTGTAAAGCCAAATTTTTTCTTGGAGTATTAGTTTATTAATTGAAGTACCTTGTTGTCTTCCTTATATTAAATTCATCCACTATGTATCATCTGTAAATTTCAATTTCTTTCTCTTTTTTTTAGTACTGGAGATTGAACCCAGGGGCACTGAACCACGGAGCCACACCTCCAGCCCTATTTTGTATTTCATAGAAGCAAGGTTTCACTGAGTTGCTTAGTATCTCGTCATTGCTGAGGCTGGCTTTGAACTCGCGATCTTCCTGCCTCAGCCTCCTGAGTAAATTTCAATTTCTTGAGCAAGATGTTAGACATTCTGTTGATAAGTTTTGGTTGAGAACACAATCCTCCTATCATTCTACCTCTTTCTCCAATACTTTAAAAGTTGTTATCCCCAGACTTGATTCAGCTGTAGTATTTTTAAGACTTGCCTTTACTGTAACTTTCCAAAAGCATCTGGTTGAGATAGCATAGGAACAGCTTCTTTTTTATCCTCATACTTATTAGTTTTTAGAATATTCTATCAAACTACAAAATTAGAGTGCACTAGAATTAATAATTTGCAGATAAACCTATTTCTGGTTAAAATATAATCCAATTGGTGTAATCTCTGTCATTAAATAGGGTGTGTGTATGTACTGATCACAAGGGTCAATGTACTATAGGCATAGTCAATACACCTTCTGAAGGAACCAGGAGAGCATCAGTTAATCTGTGATTGGGTGTGTGAATGAAAGACAGTTATATGGGGTTTTTTCATATTAACTTTCTACATTAATTTTTTTCAATCTTTCTGCTTGGATAATCATTTGACCAAGATGGCTTGTGAAACAATTATTGCATCAAAGAATGACCAAAAAAGGGTTTCTATCTAACAGTCATGTTTTATAGAGGAAGGTCAGAATCCTCCTTAAATTAAACTGGTTAGCACTGTGCATGGCAGACCATAGTTGTCCAACTGTTACTGACATAATACACAATTTTCTTTGAATACTAATGAGAAAGGTAGGGCAGCCTCAAGAGCTGTCTTTGGGATAGTCTGTGGTGGTGATAAAGTCTGTTCCTTTCCTCTGGGATACTTGGGATCTTTGGGTCATATAGGGACATTACCTTTCTGAGATAGAGGTGGGGGTGGAGTCTGTTGAAAACCAGGGCCCACCATACTTTAGCCCTGATTCCTGGCCTATCTGAGAATCAGGAAGATGAGGTCATTCTTTTATATCTCAGTGAAAGGTTCAAGGAGGACTTCACCCATTGCTGTGGCATAAAGAGCCAACAGCTGCCATCGGGAAAGTATTCCTTGACCCAGAAAACATTTAGTGCCATCTGTTAGATATCTGATTTAGCTCCTGCACAGCTATTAGATGACATCAACTCATTTATGTCTCTTATGGCTTTATCTAGAGCAGTGGCTCCCTGTCTGTGGTCTGAGGAGCCTTAAGGAAAGAGTACCCAGACACCCTATGAGGGGGCCTATGAAGTGAAAACTATTTTAATGTTACTGAGATATCGTTTGTCTTTTTAAGTCTCAGTTTCTCATGAGTGTACAATGAAGTCTTCTAGAGGTTAAATGATTATAATATTGCAGCAGAGTGAATGCAGGAGTAGATAGGATAATCCGTTGCCATCTATTATAGTCAAACATTAAAGAGATTTGCAAAAATCAAAGCAATGCTCTTCTCTTACTTTTTTTTTGAGAAATATATTTATTTTTCATAAAGTATGCTATTGATGGTAACAATGAATTTATCATTATTTATAAATAAATAACATTTAAATTTTTGTTTTAATTTCAATTAGTTAAATATTGATAAATATCTCCCAGGTAAGCAAAAAGCTTTCTGGGGTCCTTGAGAATATTCAAAAGTGCAAAGAGGCCTAGAGACCAAAAAGTTTGAGAACCAGTGATGTAGAAAGAGAATCTGATTTAATCCTAGATATAGTACAGTCAAGAGATGTAGAGCTTCTAACGATCAATTGGTGTTTAACAGATTATTATGACATTTTCTTTCAAACACTAGGAGAATAAATAAATTCTAAAAGCACTTAAAAGTTTGCCTCTAACCTTTTCAGGAAAACCAGATACAATGCTGAATAATTAATGAAAAGGAAAAAAACAGACAAATGTTTCTAAAGAATTCTAGTAAGAGAGAGAGAGATGTGAGGTGAATAAATTACCATGGCTGTGTAAAAGCAGTCTTTAAAAATACATTTAAAAAGTTTGAATTTAACTAGTAAACTTTGAAACTTATAAAAATTTCTATTCTTTACCCCCCCACCTCCTCCCAAAACTGAGGATTGAACCCAGGGACATTCTACCTGTGAGCTATATCTCCAGCCCTTTTTATTCTTTATTTTGAGGCATAGTCTTGCTGAGTTGCTGAGACTGGCCTCAGACTTATGATCCTCTCTCCTCTGCTTCCCTAGTTGCTGGGATTACAGGTGTGGGCCATCAGGCCTGGCCCTATTTTATCTTTTTTTTATTAAAAAGGGAGAAATTTTTCTGGAATTGTAGTCTAGCTAAATGTCTTCTTCAGCTTGGGATGCTATAAAAAAGGACATTAGACTGAGTGACATACCAACAAAAGAATCCATTTCTCACAGTTCTAGAGGCCTGAAGTTCAAGATCAGGGTCATGGTCAAGTCCTGCTGAGGGCTCCCTCTGAGTCGCAGACTGCCAACTTTGCATGGTTTCCTCACATGGTAAAAAGAGAACTAGCTAGCTTCCTGGCTTTTTGTAAAGGACTTTTCCCGTTCTTGAGAGCTCTACCCTCAGTGAGCTAATTACCTCCCAAATGCCCCACTTCCTATTACCATCACAGTGAGAGTTAGGAATTTAAAATATGGGGGGGGGGGCACATTCAGTCCTGAACACTGAATCAACTAATACTTGTTTAATTTCCTTTATTAATGTTTTTCTTTGTTTTGTCTGTTGGCAATTATAGTGGATTTTTAAACTGATATCTGGAAAACATGGGTGATCAAATGTCAAGCCAGTGTAGTAATCATTTAAAAAAAATACTTGGATTCTCAAAGTAGTGGGATAATTTTATGCATATATTGATGGTGTATTTAGCTAGAGCCTTTTAAGCAGCAACATTATATGTCATGATTCATCCTCATGATTCATGATTAACAACATGACCTATTTGTCTATGTTTAGTTTTTGAGCACTGGGGAACAATAGGTGATATATTCCAGTGTTATCATTAAGATTCAAGAACTGCTACCAAGACAGGTCCTTGCAATAACATTTCATTAATTGCTCACATAGTTTTCAATCAGTAGCTAACCCCTAATTAATCTGAAAGTTCATCCTTGAACATGCTGTTCCTTAAAATAACATTTTTTAATTTTTTCATATTGCAAAAGGAATATGTATTCAGGGTAGAAACTCTAGGGAAAATAGAGAAGCAAAAAGAATAAAATAAAAATCACAAGCAAGTTGTTCTTCTGATCAGTCTATTTGCATTGTGACAAATATCCTTCTAGTCTTTTTTGACTATAAATATATTCATGTATTTTTTCTTATCCTAGGAATACTCTTTTGTGAGTTGTTTTTTTCCCCCAACAGTATTGAATAAATATCTTTTTTTCCAGCTATACATTTTATTAATACTCACGTTTTATGAAGTTCTACAAATATTTTTTTTGCCATTATCTTAGATTATTAAAATGTGTTATAGTGACTGGAAGATTATATCACTGAGTTCTTGGTTACAAATAATAGAAAATGATAATGGGCAAATTTCACAGAAAGAGTTCACTGAAAGTGTTGGTAGTGCCCAGAATAGGGGAAAAGACAGCCAAGTTGGCTCAGAAAATGAAAAACAAACACCCACTGTAATGAAGTACTAGAATATTCTACTTAAATAAGTGGTTTAAAAATTAATTCTACCTGCTTGTTTCGGCACAATCCATTCCATTCACTTAGATTAGAGCTAAGAGAAAATAGATGTGGGCTGGAGGCCAAAATGGTAAAAGATTAACAGCTCAGACACTGATAAATTGGAAGGACTCCTGCAGATCAGAACCAGAGGGGTTATTATATAATGAGACCTATATGCTAAATATCTCCCAGCTTGCTGTACTGTAAACTACATGTAGGACAGGCAGGTTTGCATTTTTCACTTACTACTGTTTATGGAACCTACGATTTTCTTATATATGTGAATGATGAAAATGAGCATAGTGGGCTGCCCTGGGGATTGTGCAAGTCAGCTGGAAACGGGATGGACAGCTGCAATGTGAAAGACTGAGTTTGTGTCCTCGTGGAAAAGCAGAGGAGGTGAACCTAGGACGTGAGGGAATCTTCAGGACTTCAGGGCTATGCTATACGATAGTTGCACATCAAGGCTGTTCACCCTCCTTCCCCTACACTGTGAAGTCTGAGACCATGTGTTAGTGTGGTTGACATAAACAGCTTGAAATTAGACCATCTGAAATGTGGGATGAATTCTTGATGATAGGTGAGAAAATATGCCATTTTGAAAAGCCGCTTCTACTAAAATCATTGCATAATGGCATTCGGCGGCATTAAAAATGACATGGAGAAGAAATAGTGCTTTGAGAATAGAATTGCTGTTAGCTCTCTTTAGAGCTCGGAGGAGTTCTTCCAGACAAATGTACCATTGGCTGATCCAGTGAAACAAGATCTCCAATAACTGTTCTAATTGGGAGAAATTGTTCTGCATGACACTGGGCTCTTTATGGTGACAGAAAATATTAGTCTCTGTCTGCCTCTGCGCCTTTCCCTGTAACTTTCCTCCTCTCCCTGCAAAGAAAGAGCCTTTATTGATACTTAATTCTTAAAATGGGACTTTGCTGAGAAAATTAGTGTTCCGATCTATGCAACTTAAAAAATATTATTGTGTGGGCTGGAATTGTGGCTCAGTGGTAGAGTGCTCGCCTAGCACGGATGAGGCCCTGGGTTCGATCCTCAGCACCACATAAAAATAATAAATAAAAAATAAAGTATTGTGTCCACCTACAATTAAAAAATATTTTTAAAAAATATTATTGGGCTGGGGTTATGGCTCAGCGGTTGAGCGCTTGCCTCGCATACGTGAGGCACTGGGTTTGATCCTCAGCACCACATAAAATAAATAAAGATATAAAAAAATAATGGCACATCATTTTAAAAAAATAATATTGTGTTTTCTCAGGAAAAAAAAAAGCTGGGGGGAGATTGGCAACAAGGAAGGGGTCAAGGAATGGGAAGTAAATGGAGAAAGAAAAGGAGAAACATCTATTGAGGACTTACTAGTACTAGTTACTTTGCAAATATCTTCTCAGTTAATTCTCCCAGTCATTCTGTGGATATTCATATTTCCATCTTACAGAGGAATTAACTAAAGCTTGCGTGGGGGCAATGGTAAGTGACTTGCCCACTACCACAGATGCTGAATAAAAGAAACAAAGTCAAAATTGTGGCTTATTCTACTTCACATTGTTAGACCACAATATTTGAGGGCAGAAGGGAAGTAGGCAAAGGATGGGGGAGGGGAGCAGAAAAAACAAGTCTTTCATGATACTTGTTAATAACAATATTATTATTTGTAGGTAATCACAATTTAATGTCTAATAGAAAATTCAAAAAAATGTAATTTATAAGAACTGATTACATAGTAGTCAACTACAAATTAATATGAAAGCTGTTTCTTACATACCATGTCCTTTGCATTACTAGAAGCATTTTTGATAGTTTATTGCAGTATATTTGATATTTTTGATATTTTACAAATGGTTCTATCATCTATCTATTGGTCATCCATCTTTCCTCATGTGTATATCTAATATACATACACACATACATAAAGATACACTCAAAAAGGTCTTAAGCCTTGGGTCATCTTTAGGTTTATTTAAAATAAAATAACATTTTCTGATTATAAGCACATTTGCTTATTGAGGAAGTTTAAAAGTGTGACAAGTCAAAATCACTCAAATCTCATAAACCTGTGGAAATGACTATTAGCATTTCACTGAATTTCTCTAACTTCTAAGCTAATTATGTACAGAAAAAAAAAAAACTTGTGTTGAGATAATTTTAGATACATGGGAAGTTACAAAAATAGCACAGAGCTGTCCTGTGTATACTTCATCCAGTTATGCTCAGTGGTTGCTTATGTAACTATGTGCAATATCAAAAGCCAGGAAATTCACATTGAAACAATATATGCATATAGATCTGTCAAACTTTTTTTTTTTTATTACTGGGGATTGAACCCAGGGCTTCACAGATGGTAGACAAGCACTTTACCAATTAGCTACATCCCAGCCCTGTTTATTTTTTATTTTGCAACAAGGTCTCACTAAGTTGCACAGGCTGGTCTGGAACTAGTGCTCTTCCTGCCTCAGCCTCCAGAGTTACTGGGATTAAAGGTGTGCACCACCACACCCAACTTTTTTTTTTTTTTTAATATTTTTTAGTTATTGATGGACCTTTATTTTTTATTTATTTATATGCGGTGCTGAGGATAGAACCCAGTGCCTCACATAAGCTAGACAAGTGCTTTACCACTGAGCTACAACCCCAGCCCCCACATCCAATTTTTATGTCATTTTTGTCACATGTATATATCATAGTAAAAATTTTATGCATTAATGTAAGAATTGCAGTGATTATAATCAGTTTTATTACTTTGTTGATTTAACAAAATGCTATATAGACAATGTTTTCCAATACAATTGATATCACTTCTGTAAAGATAGCATTTTAAAATGTCTAATATTCAGTGGTATAGATATACACCTGTTTATATGCATATTGGACAATTTCCCTAAAAGAGAATCAGGTAAGCTACGGCTATGGACTTTTTGAAGGTATTTGGTATGTTTTACTGAAACATCTCTTGAAATGTATCAATATATATTCATATGAACCAAAATAATGTCCATTAACTAGTTGTTTAGGCTGCATTAGTATTAGTGTTAAAAGAAATCAATACACTTTGGGAGGCTGAGACAGAAGAATCGTGAGTTCAAAGCCAGCCTCAGCAATGGCGAGGCACTAAGCAACTCAGTGAGACCCTATCTCTCTATAAAACACAAAATAGGGCTGGGGATGTGGCTCAGTGGTCGAGCGCCCCTGAGTTCAATCCCTGGCCTGGTACCAAAAATAAATAAATAAATAAAAATCAATACCTGTTTGATAGATGAAATGTTATTTTATTGTGCTTTGTTTTGTATATACTTAGTTCTTAGTAGGCTAAATACTGTTTATGAACATTTATGTCTCATAAATTATTTTTTCCTATATATTAGGCAAAATTTTCTACAGAAGATTGTTCCTTTAATTGTGTCTTTTATATATGAAGGATATATCCCACTATCCCATGTGTAGTGATATTTCTTTTGCATTATTTGTTTCAGTTTTTTGGTTGGGGTTTTAATTTTGTTTATAATGATTTTGCTGTACAGAAGTTAAGAATTTTTGTGTTACCAAACTTATTAATCTTTTAGAAGTAGTTTTTGTCTTTGGAGAGTCCTTTTCCACATAGAAATAATTTATATTTTCTTCTTGTTCTTTTAGGATTTCTTTTTTATATTAAACTCTTTAAACCATCTGTCATCTATTTTAAGTATGCTGTAAGCATCTAATTTAATTTTTTCTACATTGTTAGTTATCTCAGCAATAGTCATAAAAAATAAAGCCCTTTCATTAATCCAAAATGTTCCATTTATCATATGTTAAAATAGTACCTATACTGCACAAAGGGCACAAGACACTAAACAAAACAAAACAAATCAAAACAAAAAAATTATAAGTAAATAGCAAAGACCAGTAGAGTAGAGACAAGGGAACAAAGGAAGGGAAGGGAAGAACGGGGAAGTACTGGGGACTGAAGTGGAGCAAATTATATTCAATGCTTTGGACATAATTTCATAATTATGTCAAAATAAACCCTATTGTTTTGTATAACTAAAAATAACCAATTGAAAGAGAGGATTTAAATTTGTTTTCATTCATCCATTCATTTGCTGATTCCTTCTTCCTCCTTATGATGGTCCCCCTACTGTGCCCTGTGATCCAGTACTTGTCCTCTTCAGTCCATTCTCCATGCAGTGGTCAGAGCGGGGCTTCTAAAACACAAGTCAGATCACATTGCTCAGAACCCATAGCTCCTCTTCATTATTTGTTGCTGGGTAACAAATTGCTACAAGCTAGTGGCTTAAAACAACACACATTTGTTATCTCACAGTTCCAGTGGGTCAGGAATTGGGGCTAATTGGGTGTCTTCTCAGTCTATCTGTCACACCTCCCCCATGTCACAGAGATAAGAAAGCAAAGCCCTTACATGGCCCTGGAGGCCTCAGGTAATCTGCCCCTGTCCTCCTACCTCTCTGGCCACAGCTCCACCACCCTCTCTCCTTCCCTCCATGGCAGCCCAGAGGCCCCTGGCTGTCCTCAAACAGACCAGGCACACTTCAGCTGGGCCCTCTCCATGATCTCTGTCTGACAACTCCTCCACCTCCTTCAACTCTCTGTGTCCCTGACCACCCCACAGAGTGACTCAGAGGGCTCCTTCCCACACCCATCTCTCTGCTTCTGCTGTTTCCTTTCTTTCACAGCCATGATTGCTTCTGACATGCTGTGTTTGCTGTGGTTATTATTTGCCATCTGTCTCACCCTGGCAGAAAGCAAGCTCCGTGCGGACAAGGACGCTTTTTCTTCATGATGTGTGCTCAATGTTCAACACAGGGCCTGGAAGGAAGCTAGTGTTTAATAGACATGCATTGTATAGGGCAGGCTGGGAAGTGTTAATGAGGAGATTGAGGTGAGGACACGAGTTTTGAGTGACAGGCCTCTGAAAAGACAGGAGAATGGCAAGTTCAAAGCCAGCCTCAGCAATGGTGAGGCGCTAAGCAACCCAGTGAGACGCTGTCTCTACAAAAACACAAAATAGGGCTGGGGATGTGGCTCAGTGGTCGAGTGCCTGTGAGTTCAATCTCCAGTACCAAAAGAAAAAAAGAACTGGAAAAGGACACTTTCAAAAAAAAAAAAAAAAGAAGTTTACAGAGGCAGCTCTTCTAAGCACTTTTCTAACATTAATCGATTTAATCCTCAAAACAACCCCCAAATGAAGGTAAGAGTTATTATTTCCATGATACAGAAGAAGAACCTGAGGCACAGGGAAATGAAAGCACTTTAAACATCACAGCAAGTATCTAAGCCCAGGCAGAGAGCCAGGCAGTAAGGGGCCAGTCTGCACACGTCACCACCGTGCTCTGTTGGCTTTCCAGGCGTAGCCAGGGTGCAGACTTTGGGGCTGAAACAGATGTGAGGTTTGTGGAAGGTTGGCAGCAAGACCGTGTGGCTGGTGCTTAAGGATGAAGAGTGTGATATGAGCTGTGTCCAGAGAGCAGGCCAAGGTGAGAACACAGGGGGCCTTTCAGACTGGGATCAAGAGTCAGCAATGCATTATTCTCACTGCTGGAGGCTTTCAACAGTCTTGATGGGATCAGCTTTAAGTTAAAAGTTTTTTCTCTGGATCCTGCATGGAGAAGGGACTTTGTGAAGGTGAAAGAGGAGATAAATTAAAAAATAAATCCTCATGAACAATTCTGTTTCTCATGGGTATATTTTTTGAAAAGTTAAATTCTTTTTTAAACTCCGCCTAGGTTACCTGTTAAATTAGCTAATGGAACGTCTTTGCATTTTATATGTTTTATTACTTTTTGCATCATGAGCTTCAATTTCTAAATATGCAGATGATTCAACATTAGACCTTTTGAGAAGTAAAACTGCAAGGAATCATGTGCAGTGATGTCAAGAACAACCAATCCATAATAGCCCGGCTCCTTTTCAAAATTCAACTTTTTTAAGCAGTTTTTTTTGAGGCATAATTTACATACCATAAGCTTCACCCAGTTTTAGTGAATAATTCATTGACTTTTAGCATATTTACAAGCTTATGCAACTATCACCACTTTCTAATTTTAGGACATTCCCATCACACCAATAAGAAACTTTGTGCCCATTAGCAGTCACTTCTCATTCCCATCTCCAGCTTCAGGCAGCCACTAATCCACTTTCTGTCTTTATAAATTTGCCTTTCCTAGACATTTCATAGAGATGGAATCCAACAGTGTATGACCATTCATGTCCAGCTTTTTTCCCTTAGAATAATGTTTTTGAGCTCATCCACATTTTGGTAATATATATCTGTACCTCATTGCTTTTATTACTGAATAATATTTTGTTATATGGATACACTACATTTTGCTTATTATTCATTGGTTGATAGACATACGAGTTCTATTGCTCCAGGTATATACCCAAAAGAAATGCATGCGTTTGCTTACTAAAATAAAGCGATGGTATCAATCCTATTTTATTTTTATTATAATAAACGTGGCAGTTACTACACCTGTCATGAGTTTCAGATAAATGAGATAAACATAATGGATATATTTATGCTTAAAAACACTGCTGGAGATGCTATGAAACAAAGTGCTTTATATGCTACATGATTTAGGGGAGAGAAAGCCACGAGTAGAACTGAACCTAAATATTAAACCTCAGCCTGCTGACAATAATACTGTGTACAGGAGTGCAGTAGCCCAACCTTATTATTGTGCTTTGTTAAAAGAGCTCACAGTCTTTGCACAGCACTCAGACCTAAGATTTTATTTCATTATGAGCTTGAGTATTACAGTGAGTTTTCCATTTAATAATTAGCTTCACTAATGATTGAATTGTCATCTTAAATTACTGCTAACTGAACCTGAAATCCACTTCATTAACTTTAAAAATATAAGGCCACTGCTAAATTGAATTAAGAATGTCAGCAGCTGAAATAACAAAGAAGAAAGATATTAACTCTGTGATTTTCAAGCCTCCTGTTTCATAGAAGATTATTTTAAAGACGGAGAAACAGCTCCATATGTTAAGTGTGCTCAAACAGTAATTTAGAGAACATTGTCGTTTTCAAGATACTTTTAATCAAACCACAAATTGAGCATCAGGAAAAAAAAAATCCTATGTGCATATAGAAATTATTATGAAATTACAGGAAGTAATTCCTTATTCCAGTAAGTTGAAATTTCAAATATATCACAAAGGCTAGATTTATAAATTTAAATTTAATTGCAAAATAATCATAACTATTTGGGGATGGTAATTTATCCAAATAAAGTTATGGTGTTAGTTTTTCTGGTTTTAAGACTTTGCAAATTAATGTAAACATCAATTGGCCACACAGCTCAGCAGTTCCACTCCTCCCAAAAGGAATCTCCACCAATAGAAATCAAGACATACATCCATACAAAGACTCATACAGGAATGCATAAAGCAATCTTGGTAAGCAAGTGCATGCATTTCTTCTAGGTATATACCTGGAGCAAAATTGCTGGAACACAAGTGATCTTTGATGGAGAAGGTTAAACCATTTCCCAGAACAGCTAAACCACCTAATAATCCTATCATCAGTATTTTAGGGTGTCTGTTGCTCTATCTTATTTTAATGTGCAGAAATAGTAACAAAAAATATCTATCAGCAATAAAATAGATGCATAAGTGATGGTGTCTTAGTTTAGGCTGCTATAACAAAAATACTTGGATTGAGTGTCTTCAGCAACATTACTTCCCATAGTTCTGGCAGTTGGCAAGTGTAAGATCAAGGTGCTCACAGATTTGGAGTCTGATGAGGCCTCTTTAATGGTTCATGGACATCTTCTCACTGCATCCTTACATGGTGGAAGAGGTGAGGGAGCTCTCTGCAATGTTTTCTGTAAGGGTACTAATTCCATTCATCAGGGCTCCACCCTCATGACCTAATCACCTCCCACAGGCAGCACCTCCAAATACCATCACATTGTGTGTTAGAATGTCAACGTGCAGATTTTTGAGGGAATCAACATTCAGTTCATAGCAGGTGGTATATGTACAGAGTGGAACAATATACAGCAGTGAAAATTAACTATAGGATTCATGGAACAACGTATATGAACCTACAAGATACATATTAAATGACTAAAGTAAGACATAAAATAAATATACTATCCCTAGTTTATAATGTTAAAAGCAAAGTTGACTTATGGTGTTTGAAGTCAGGTTAGTGGTTAATTTTGGAGAGTAAAGGGTACTAGTAATTGAAAAGTGGCAGGAGGAGAATTTCTGAGCGCTGCTCATAGTCTCTTCCTTGACCTGGATTTCTTCACTTCGTGATATTTTTTTGAGCTACTTGGGATTTATGTAACTTCAGGTACAAATGTTAAACCAACTCAAAGTGAAAGACATGCCTGTGTGATGGTGCACACCTGTAATCCCAGCAGTTTGGGAGGCTGAGGCAGGAGGATCAAGTTTGAGACCAGCCTCAGCAAATTAATAAGGCTTTAAGCAATTTAGCAAGGCCACGTCTCAAAATAAAACATTAAAAATAAACATTAAAAAGACTGCGGATGTGGCTCAATGTTTAAGTGCCCTTGGGGTTCAATCCCTAGTACCTCCTCTCCCTCTTCAAAAAAGTAAGGCAAATATTTAACTTAGAGAAATATTAATTTTATCTTGATTTTAATTGTTATATTGATTTGAACTTAGATGGAATCACTAAAGTAAGATTTGTTCAAACAAATCTCTTTCACACCAATAAAATTCCTTGATATGTATAATAGAATTTCCTGCCCCTAATAGGGGATGTTTGCCCCATATTTTTGTGATTTTCCCTCTAAGGTTGTCCTTGAATTTATGATCTTTTATCACACCTTTAATATTTTGTTGTTTATAATACATTCTAATAATTTAAATTCTTTACAATAATGTTACTCTTGTAATTTTGTTTTAGAACAATTTAAATTGTTTTCTCATATAATTATTTTTATAAGTTTCCAAAAGAAAAAGAACTAAGATTTTTATTACTTTAATTTAGAAATAAATTTGTGGGGCATTGACATCTTTCTCAATTTTTAAAATCCAGTTCTGTGCTGTCTCTTCACTTAAATCTTCTCTTTTTTTATTGTAATTTTTTAAACTCAGTTATAATCACAAATATGTAAATACATTCTTGTTAAGATTCAAACATTACAAATAAGTCTATCATTCCAAATTTAGAGATACCATTTTTTCCCTTCACAGGACTATCCACAGTTATCCATCTGGAGTGTATGTGTCCAAACTTGTCTGTGCATCTACATATGTGTAAATGTGCCCAGAGAATACATATGATAGCTTGATTTTCCATGATTTTCTTTTTTTTATGTATTTTTTGTAGTTGTTGATGGACCTTCATTTTTTTTCATTTATGTATATGTGGTGTTGAGACTTGAACCCATTGCCTCATGCATGCTAGGGAAGTGCTGTACCACTGAGTCACCACTCCAGCCCTCATATTTTCTTATATCCATGAATAGTGCTATACAATCCATATTTTTTGGTGGAATGTCTGTTTTTCTTCCCCCCACTCCCAACAACATGGCTTGCAGATCTTTCCTTATTAGGACATTAGAATTGCCTCATTCTTATAAATAATTTATTAGTATACAATAGAATGGATTGCTGATGGGTTGTTTGTCCATTCTATTGGTAGACACATAGATTATTTCAATTTTTAATCATTATAATCAATGTCAAATGTATCCTTATAGACATCTGCTTGTGCACACCTACAAGTTTTTCTTTAAGCATATTTTGAGTTGTGGAATTAGTCAAAGGGTATGCACCTATTTAATCTTGTTAAATACTGCTTGATCTTTCTTACAAATATTTTCCCCAGTTGGTATGCCTGCCAAAGATGTATAAAAATATTCATTAACACTACATATATTTAAAAACTATGGGTGATGGTAAGAATGAATGATTATTGCTTTCGTGGAGCTTACAATTGCATGTTATCAAGTACATGAGTAGTAATATAAAGAAATAAATATAATATGTTAAAGGTAGCTGAATTTGTAGAAACAGTAGCTTGTAGTGCTTGGCAATGGAAAGAAATGCCACTCTATCTTCAGGATGCCTTGGTGAATTCTGTCTGGTTAGAGAGTAGACTCATAAACCTGATTTGTTGACTCACTGAGTGAATTCATTGTAAAGCCTGAAGCAACATCAATTTATTAATGCACAGGCGATAGAAAATCTTATCTGTGTATACTCAACTCTGAAAGCAAAATTATTCAAATGTCAGCTAATCCAGTTTTTAGAAGATGTGTCCACATAGCAGATAGTACCTGTGAAGCCTCTTAATTGGGAAAAGCAATTTGTGAGAAACGGGAAAAGAGTGGGGTTAGTTATAGGAAGCAGCCCTCGGCAACACAGGCTATACCTGCCACAGTCAGACAGGGTGTCACCTAGGCAGAGACACTCCGTTGGACAAGCTGGGGTGGGCCCAGTTAATATTTGCCTCGTATGTCCTTTCTTTCAATTCTGGACTTTGAAAGATGGACAGTCCCCATCTGAGGGGCACATTATTTTCCGCTACAGTCAACTACTATTCTGTAGGAGAAATCCATGTTATTTAAATCCAATAATGAAATCAATAATGGCAGTCAGTAACGTTTATTTCAGGCTTA
Source organism: Xerus rutilus (assembly GCA_028644305.1). Lineage (NCBI taxonomy): Eukaryota > Metazoa > Chordata > Mammalia > Rodentia > Sciuridae > Xerus > Xerus rutilus. Next base: position 32,520,676 of record CM053413.1, read on the forward strand.
TGACATGCCAGGAACAGTTCCAAGTGCTTTAAATACATTGACTCTTTCAATCCTCCGTAAAGTGTCTTCTTCTATCTGTATTTTTGTCCATCATGTGCTGGTTTGATAGTTTATCTGAGGGAGCAAACTCACTTATTTATATGCTCTTGAAGTGACTCTCAATATAGACATGACATAAGGAAACATGATTTAAAATACAGTAGGAATTCCAAGTAGCAAGAGATTCTTTCTGATTAGGTCAATAAGAGAAACTTGTCCTGAAGAAAGAGAAGGGATCTTTAGAATTGCTAATGGCAGAGATGAGAGAGATTTCCATGCTTTAAAAAGATAAGTAATAGTATTCCTTCTTAAAAGGTTATATCTTGGGGCTGGAGTCATGGCTCAGTGGTAGAGCACTAGCCTAAAATGTGTGAGGCACTGGGTTCCATACTCAGCACCACACAAAAATAAATAAATAAAATAAAGGTATTGTGTCTACCTACACCTAAAAAAGTATTTTAAAAAAGGTTATGTTTCATTAATGTGGAAAGTTTGCTTACATGAAATATCTTGTTTCTTAATAAAGCCTGATAATGGAGAAGTAATGAAGAATTTTCTAAGGTGGGGAGGATATAAGAGGCTATGGATGTTTTCTTATAAAATTTTTATTGTTTGATTAAACTAAATGGCCATAAAACAAAACTGTCATTGGCTCTGTGAGCCTTTTCTAATTATGCATCTCACACTCTTGTACAATTTATATCTTAATGAAAATGAGACTTAAGAGATACTCTTAAAATCCAGGAGGGGAAATGAGAATACATTGCCCTTGACTACAGCATTTGTTATTTTAAAGGGAAAAAGCATCAATGATCACTTATAAATCGTGAATCTGACCTACATTGCAGAGCTAGCAAATTTCCCTGGGAACCTGATCAATAATGCATTGTTAAAAAAGGACCTTGCTAACAGCCTTTCCTTAGAAAAAGCTGAAGTTGATAGTCAAGAGGACAATTTGTTCAATTCCACCTATTCTCCTGGAATTCCCATCAAGTAAAATCACTCCCTATCTCATAGCCACAGAACATTTCATTTAAAGCAATAATATTGATGTTTATTGCATTTTTAATATTAAAGTTACATGGGGACTTGTAGGTAATATCATAGCAGGCTAAGTGTGTCTGATACCTCTTCTCCCAACTGCTGTTATAGTATCCTGAGAAGATGCACAGAAAAGACTCAGACTGGGAAAATGGAACATTTATACTTTATTGGTGGGAATGCAGAATGTTGCAACCCCTCTGGAAAGCAGTATGGAGATTCCTCAAAGAACGAAGAATGTAACCACTATTTGACCCAGTTATCCTACTCCTTGGCATATATCCAAAGGATTTAAAATCAACAAACTACAGTGACACAACCACATCAATGTTTATAGCTGCTCAATTCACAATAGCTAAGCTATGGAACCAACCTAGGTGCGCTTCAATAGATGAATGGATAAAGAAATTGTGATATATATATCACACATACATATATGTGATATCCATCTATATACTCATATATATATATATATATACACATACATATATGAATATTAGCCATAAAGAATAATAATGACATTTGGCAGTAAATGGATGGATCTGGAGAATATCACACTAAATGAAATAAGTCAATTGCAAAAAAACCAAAGGTCAAATATTTTCACTGATATGCGGAAGCTAACCCACAATAAAGGTGAGGAGGGGAAGAAGAGAAGTTCAGTGGATGGTACAAGGGGGAACCAAAGGAGGGGAGAAGGAGATAGGAATAGGAAAGACAGAATAAATCTAACATAATTTTCTTATGTACACATATGAAAATACCTAAGTGAATCCCATCATTGTGTCCCACCAACAAGAATAAGTTCCTAATTAGAATAAGTTATATCCCATGCTTGTCTAATTTCACCCAAATGGATTCTATTGTCATTTATAACTAAGAACCAAAAAAAAAAAAAAAAAAAAAAAAACCCAAGTTGGCAATACAGCAAGAAACTAAAAGGAACACAGCAAGCCAAATTTTGGGTGAAATTTCTAGCAACTATCATTGATGAAGATAAATTGATTATCCTATTCTTGGGCTACACACTCTGTGTCTACTCTTTGCATCTTACTATAGAAAAATGCTCAAAGATGATGGTCTTATATCATCCCCTTTCTAAAGGCAACCATCTTCAAAATCAGGGTTTTTTAACCTTGACACTATGGCCATCTGGCACCATCGATTGTGTACTTCTTTGTTGTGTGCACTGTGGATGTTTAGCAGCACCTTGGTTTATAACCACTAGGTAGTAGCAGTACCATCATCTTCAACCCCAGTTATGACAATCAAATTGTCTGCAGACATTGCTACCTATTCCTTGAAGGACCAAAACAGTCTTTGTTCAGAACCTCTGCCCTAACCTCCCAGTATCCAGACTCTGGAGCTTCCTCTCCATCCATTCTGTTTTTATCACCATTGAACCCTCTCTTCTCACTTTTTAAAAAAATTTTTTTTTAGTTTATGGGTCTTTATTTTATTCATTTATTATTTATTTATATATGGGGTGCTGAGGATCGAACCCAGTGCCTCACGCATGCTAGGCAAGCGCTCTACCACTGAGTTACAGCCCCAGCCCCTCTTCTCACTTTTTTTTAAAAACATTTTTTTCAGTTGTCAATGGACCTTTATTTTATTTATTTATATGTGGTACTGAAAATTGAACCCAGTGCCTCATGCATGCTAGGCAAGCACTCTGCCACTGAGCCACCCCCCAGCCCATCTCTTCTTACTTTTTATGAGCAAAAGCCAAGGAGGAACAGATTACAATGCCCTGAAACCTGGGGTACCTTATTAAAAATTAAGAAAGAGCATTAGAACCAAAATTCATTTATGGGGCTAGAGGTTAAATTGATGGTACTGTGGAGGGAAGTCATATTAGCAGAAGGGACACAAAGAGGAGTTCTCTGGTGCTTGAAATATTCTGTATCTTGATTATAACATATGTATGTTAACTTCTGTTGAGCAGAGCTGTTATGCTTTGTATTTCACAGTATTGAAATTATGACTCAGTTAACCACAAAAATGCTTGGGAGAGGGCTGGGATTGTGGCTCAGCGGTAGAGCGCTTGCCTCGCATGCGTGAGGCCCTGGGTTCGATCCTCAGCACCACATACAAAGCAATAAAATAAAGACTTTGTGTCCATCTACAACTAAAAAAAAAAAAAAATTAAAAAAAAATGCTTGGGAGAAAGAGAGCATATCATGGGAAGATTAAAAGGAAAAGGGCTAAGGACCTGAAGACTGATAGGAAGACTATCTCTCTGAATATTGAAAGACGCAAGCATTTTAGATACTCTTTGTATCAAAGAGTTTAATTTGGGAAGACTAATGGATTCTGTTGTAACTCATGCCAATGGCCCTCCATAATCCCTAGGAAGCAAAGGGAAAATGAGCATTCAAAGCTGCGACTGTTATTCAACCTATTGCCAGAATCTTGGACATATTTCATCCAACTACCAGGATAATGGATCTGCTTGAAAAATGCAATTGATGGCCCATCCCAGTTGTGTAGGCGGAGACAGACTACTGGTGTCTTCCAGGAAGCTGCGGAGGAGAAGGAGCTCCCACCCAGCCACTTATTTACTTCCTACAGCACAAGGATTGCACCAGCCAGTGTTCTCTTTAGCTCTTCTACTGTACAGGTACTGCTCCTTCCTTCCTTCCTTCCTTTCTTTTATACCAGGGATTGAACTCAGGGACACTCAACCACTGAGCCACATCCCCAGCCCTATTTTGTGTTTTATGTAGAGACAGGGTCTCACTGAGTTGCTTAGTACCTCCCCGTTGCTAAGGCTGGCTTTGAACTCATGATTCTCCTGTCTCAGCCTCCCAAAGTGCTGGGATTACAGGTATGCGCCACCTTGCCTAGCTTCCTGTTTTCAATTAGTGCATTTTAATTATACAGAACAATGGGGTTTCGTTGTGGAATATTCATACATGCAAAGAACATACTCCCCATTCTCCTTGCCCTTCTCTCCCTCTTCCCTTGATCCTCTCCTTCTCTAATGACTAAGAAAACAAACAAACCAGTTAGAGAGTGATAAATGTTATTGTGTGAATAAAGCTAGGACATGAGATATTGATTGGTATGGGGTGCAGGGACTGAGTAGTGGTAGTAGTTTTTGGTTTATGCAAATAAAACTACTGAAGACCTAGGAAAATCTTGAGAGAGCTACACAATTATCATGTTCACTGGAAGCTTCATGGCCTCTTGGCATCCATTTCACCCTGTTCCATTCTAAATGAACGACTTGTCAAGTGCCCCAGAATGCTCAGTGACCCAGCTTCATTCTTGGCTTTGATGAATGTTTCCCAGGCATAGCAACACCATCCTCCTCATCAATGACTGGGCTAACAATCTGGACCTAAATAACCCAGTCAGCACATAGTATTTTCCTGTCAATAGAGATTGGTTTAGAAATGAGCACATAACTCAATTTCAGCTCATGAGATGTATAGGGGAATTTTCTAGAAATATTTAGGAAGTTTTCTGTTCCTTACAGGAGAAGATAGTCTGTCTTACTAGATGTGAACAAGGGAGTAAGCAGTCCCAGTTGTTCCTAACAGCTGACCTAGCGCCAGGAGGCAAACAGTCCTGAGAGGAAATCTGATAAGACATGCTATTGAGAAAAACTGGAAGTACTAAGATGGTTCCACTGGAACACACATAATTAATTACCTGATGGATCTTGACACATGCTTCGTGGGTTGCTTTGAAAGCCTGCCTCTGAACCATGTGCTTCAGTGGGATTCAATACTGCAGGGAAGATCCCGAGGCAGCGCTTATGTCCAAATACTGCTGCTGCTTTAACCACACTCAGCTTCCCAGGAAGCTACAGCTAAATTGTACATGTTAATTGAACAGTGATTCAAGAACTTGCCTGAGAGAGTGAAAAACCCACCCCAAATACTTTTAAGTTTGTTAGCATGAGTCCACAGAAAAAGAACCGTTGGATTTGATAATGTGTTCTATTTACACTGTGAATAGCTGAGTGCAAAGAAGAAAAAAGTTTGCTTCTTGAGGATATCAGTGAATCCCTAGACTCAGTGAACTTGAAAGCCTGCTCTTGGCATGCATCATTTCTGCATGGGCCACAGCTTCTGTTTATGCACAGAGCAAGCCAGAGAGCTCCCAGGAGCTGTCCTTGACCGTGAGCTCTGGAGATAACTGCTTTAGCTCTCTTGTCCTTTGCTTAGGACTACTCTGAGCATACCATGTGACAGAGAAGCCCTCTCCAAGAAGGGAACATTCACAGGGAGCTGTAAATGACAAGAAATTATCCATGAGAAGTGTTCATACCTGAGGACATGGGTTGGCAAACACTCTAATAGAGGATTTGTTTTGGTGTGTTCCAGAAACCAAAAAAAAAAAAAGGTCAAGCATGGCTGAGCCCCCTCATTAGCACAGTTGGGTTCTAGAACGAAGGAGTCTGGTAAAGCCCTTGAACAAGCTGGCAGTTTGTCCTTGAACAAGTTATTTAATCCTTTTGAGCCTTAAGTCTTCCCATCATTAAGTAGATGTAATGATAGCACTCACAAGGTTATAATCAGAATCAAAGGAGCTCATGGACATGAAGTGTGGGTCACAGTTCCTGGTCCAGAGTAGTTATTCGCTTATCTAGATTAGATGTGTTTGCTAATGTTCAATTTGCCATGGATTTTATGTCTTTTCAGGGACACTGTCAGAATGAGCAGGATAGTATTACACCCAGCTCAGCCTTGGAACAATGAAGTGCAAACCACCACTGGTAAACCCTGAGGAACCATAACTAAGCTTTTTCTTTTCTTTTCAAATAAAGAGATTATCTGGATCCATTCAAAGCTCTAGCTGTCCCCAGAGTTTATTTCCTTGCCAGAAAATCTGGAAGCATGCCTTAAAATTTTGCAAAATGTTAGATAAGTACATCATCTGAGTACAAACACATCTCTTCTGGAGCAGCAACTGCTGGAAACTCTCAAAAGATAATCCGTCAAAATCCATAAAGGCTGTGGCTCACAATAAACACATTGGCCAATTTGTCCATCGAATTCAATAAAAAAAAACCTTCTATAGATGTGTTATGGAGAAAAACTGGAAGTGTTAAAATAGTTCCACTGCAACACACATACTTAATTACCTGATGGACCTTGACACATGCTTTGTGGGTTGCTTTCAAAGCCTGCCTCTGGATCACGTGCTTCAATGGCATTCATTACTGCAGGAAAGATCCTGAAGTAGCCCTTATGACCAGGGCCACCATAGATACTACTGCCTCTTTAGCCTACACTCAGCTTCCCAGGAAGCTACAGCTAAATTGCATTGTTAACTGCATAGATGCTGCTGCATTGATTCCAGAACTTGCCTATAAGAGGAAAGAATACCCCCCAGAAAACTTTTGGCAGTGTGTTATTGTAGTCCATGGAGAAAGCCATTGGATTTAATAATGTGTGTTGTTTATAACAACGAAGACCAATATAATATGTCTTACCTTCCCTATCAGTAAGGGTATTTTCTTTAGAACTCCCTGTCAGAGGAGCCTAATAAAATAGGAAGTCTGATAGAAATTTGCTAATAATTATTTATCTATGACAAATAATATTTTTCTGACTCCTAGATAGTGCTTAATCAAAATTTACTACTATTTAGTAAACTATTTAGAGACCATTTTTGTTTGCTGACATATACTAGCTTTTTATAATTAAGCACTGCTAAGAATGAATTGAAGAGACAGGGAAGGGTTCAGTTCTTAGCTCTATCACTTACTTATTCTTTGACCTTTTAATAGTAATAATGACAGTTAATATTTATGACAGTTTGTCAGGTTCCAAGCATTATGCTTAGTGAATTACACCCATATCATTTAATATTTGCAAAAGGCATTGGGATATATACTATCATTACATCCTTTTTACAGTTGAATAATAGATACTTAGAAAGGTTAAGACATTTGATCAAGGTCACATTCTTGGATGATGTTATATGTCAGACTTGGGCTGCCTGGTTTGGCATATCACAATTCATGGTATAATCTGCCTCTTCTTGGGTCTCATTTCCTCATCTATATTTGAATTCCTCTCCTAGGTAACTGGGGATTCCAGGGCTCTGCCCAGACTGAGTTTTCAGATTTGGCATGGGAGTGAGAGGGGCTGGCTCACAGCTGAGGACGCAGAGCACAGTGTGATTAGAGCCATGGCTGTAAGCCACGGTAGGGCAGGGCGGGAAGCAGGGGAGATCTCATATACCCAGGTCTCCTCCAGTAATCCAAAGTGAAGGATCAAAAACAGAGAACTTGCAAGACGGAGCAAGCAAGTCTGGGAGACAGACTGGAAAAAGTGCCAGAGTCTATGGGGACTTAATTAATGGGAACTTATTAGAGGATGTCCAGGGCAAAGGATGTTGGAAGGGGTGGAGCTGCAGAGATGCCATGCATTTTCCTGTCCTTCATGAAGCAGAGATGATGATGATCTCTCTGTCACATGGATCTCATAGGGAGCAAGTGAAAGAGCCTCTGTGCAAAGGTTCTTTGCAAACATAAGGGGAGACTTATGTATCAAAAATTACTGTGTGTGTATATGCTGGATAAGGTGAATCTGTGCATCCAGGTTTCACAGCAGCCTGACCCAGGACACTTTGGTTGGGTTCAGGAATATGTGGAAGGTAAAGAGATTGTTTCAGTGAAGAGAAATGTTAGATACCTTTCCAGCTTCCTCACGTGTCCTGAGGTGATATCATCCAAGTATAGTGAAAGAATGAGCACCATGGCAAGGTGAGGCTCTTGTGTTGTGGTTTCTAGATGATAGTACGTGGTATGTTGACAGACTGGATACAGGATTTAAAATACATATGACATGAGCTGGCTCAGTTGGTAGAATGCTTGCCTAGCATGCACAAGACCCTGGGTTCAATCCCCAGAGCACCAAAAAAAAAATTAGTGTTAAAATACATATGGCAGAGTTCATTTTTCAGTTGCTGATCCACAGTGGTTAGTGGTAAAGGGAATATCCCGTGTTTGTGCATGCCCCCTCTTGTCCCAAGGGCAAGTGTCATAGCAGGAAAAGGGGAACTATTTGGATACAGTCAGTGAAGAACACCCTGGGACACCTAACTGCCCCAGACTATCTAATATTGGCTGAAGATATACAGGTAGGTTGTAGGATCACATAGAACACACCTGTCAGGTTTCTGTTCCATGCCCACAGCCCAGAAATCCAATGTGAACACCACTGGGCAGCATCTGGCTTCACACAGCAGCGACATCCAGCAGAGTGGTGAGGATGGTGCCTGATTTGGTTGGCAGGAGGACCAAGAAAGGGGTGGGCAGAGGCACAGCTGTCACCTGGCACGGAGGCCTGGCAAAAAAATAGGAGGAAGCAGAAAGCTGGAGGCTTTGCAGCTTCAGTGACACTGGGAAGAAACTAGGAACAGACATTTCTCTGCTGGGAATGCCCTTGGCTCTTTTCATGCCATTTACTTCAGGTTGAATAGGAAATAGATGTTTACATCAAGTACACTCTGGACCATAATCTGAGAAGAGGGTTTCAAGGACATTGGGAGAAACAAGTGAACCCAGCCTTTCAGTCTGTGGAGCAAACACTAAGGCAGCCGAAGCCTTGCATTCATTATTCTAGGATGAATAGGGAAAACAATAAACAAACAAGCAAACAAAACCAAAAAACAGAGGAGTGATGAAAAGATTCTGAAGCAGAAAAATGGAGAACACACTCTTCAGGATTTAGAGCACAAGGACCAAGAGTTAAAAATAATGACAAATGGATAGCTTAGAAGCAGAAGGTAGTGATTAAACAGAGATAATTGATGTTTCTAAAAAGGAGACCAGAGCAAAAAGGATAAAAGTGACATTGAAATATATAATAGAAAAAAGCTTGCCTAAGCTCTGGGAGATCTGAGTCTGTATACAGAAAATGTTTACACAGCATCTATCTATATTAGTGAAAACATTCAGATATGGCCTATGATATTTTAAAATTTCAAATACTTTCAAAAAGCATCCAGGGAGGTGACTTGTAAGGGGAGAAGGGATCATATGCCCCTCTGATAGCCTTTTAACAATATTAAAATGTAGAAGAGCATAAATTATGGGGATTGATTGGGCAAAGATTTGGTATAAGAATTTTACTCCATGACAACTCTGTGTGTGTGTGTGTGTGTGTGTGTATGTGTGTATGTGTGTGTGTCTGTCTGCATTTCCCTGAAAAAAAAAATCTTAAGGGTAAACTTTAGCTAATCCAGAGAACATAGTGATGGGAAAGTCACTTTGCAGTGCAAAACTAAATCCACGTTACATATAAACTAAGCTTAAAGAATTGTTGCAAATATGGTTTTAAACCAAAAGAACATGCCAGAAACAAATTTTGAAAAAAAATGCACCTAATAATAAATTTGGCAGGGTAGGTTAGGTATGTATGTTCAAAGCTCTTGACACAGAGTATATGCTTTTAGTTATTTGCTGGATGAGAGTAGGACTCTCACCATGTGTGTAAAAGTAAGTTAGAGAAATGGGGATGGCCAGTACTTAGAGGAAGCTAAGTCATTTTCTCCTCCCTCTGGGTAAAGCAGAAAATTTAGGAGGGTGCAATGGGACTTTCCATTCCCTTTATGCTTAAGAAACACATTTTTTTAAAAAATTGGTGCATCTCAATTATATAGAATGGTGAGTTTCTTTGTGGCATAGTCACACACACATAAAACCACAATTCATTCAATTTCACTTTCCATTACTACCCCAACCCTGTCCCCTCCCTCTATGCTAATGGTCACTGTTCTACTTTCATGGTGTTGCTTTTTTCTCTTTTAGCTTTTATATATGAGGGAAAATATACAATACTTTTCTGAGTCTGACTTATTTTTCTCAAAATTGCTCTCCAGTTCCATCCATTTTTCTGCAAATGACATAATTTTTTTCATCCTAAAAATGAACAAAAATCCATTGTGTAAGTATTCTGCACTTATATCCATTCATCTGTTGATAGACACCTAGGTTGGTTTTATAACTTGGCTATTGTGAATGGTGTCACAATAAATGTGGGAATGCATATATCTCTAAAGTTTGCAGACTCTAATTCTTTTGGATAAATACCAAGGAGTGGTATTGCTGGATCATATGATAGTTCTATTTTTAGCTTTTTGAGGAATCTCCATACTGAATTCCATAGAGACTCTGATAATTTACATTCCTATCAACAGTGAGTAAGAGTTCCTTTTTCCTCTGCATCCTTACCAGCATTTATTGTTATTTGTGTTCTTGATGACTGTCATTCTGACTGAAGGGAGATGGAATCTCAGAGTAGTTTTGATTTGCATTTCCCTGATGGTTGAAGATGTTGAACACTTTTTCATATAGTTGTTGGCCATTTGTGCTTCTTTTGAGACTCTTCAGTTCTTTGTCCATTTATTGATAGGGTTATTTGCTTATCTAATGTTGAGGGATTTTTTTCTTTACATATTCTGGATATTAATCCTCTTTTGGAAGAGTAGCTGGCAAGGATTTTCTCTTCCATTCTGTTGGTTGTCTCTTTACTTTGCTGTTTCCTTTGCTGTGCACAAGCTTTCTTTTTAATGTGATGCCATATCACTTATTGATTTTTTTTCCTTTTTATTTCCTGAGCTATACTGGTCCTATTCAGGAAGTCTTTGCCTGCTCCTGTATGTTAAAGTAAAGAAACACATTTTCTGTTATTGCAAAGTAGAATTAAATTCATTATTTACATGTAATTATTATTATTACAAGCACAGTGGAGCTAGGTTAGATTCCCAGAGCATGTGTTTAGGTAATGATGGGCCTCTGAGGGCAGAAAGGTGCCTTTTACCACATAAGTACCCCCATGTCAACAGGCCTAAAGGGAAAGCATGTCTTTCCTGCTTCTGTCAGCCACGAAATCTAACCCAGTAATACCACGTTCTCCTCTGACTTTCATACTGGTGTGATTTACTTCTACTTAATTTTTTGCTTTGTTTTTTTGGACTGTCATGATTCATTAAATTAAACTCATCAGGCTTTTTATTCATAGAAACTGTATTGCAAGCTGATTCACAACCCTGACTCTTTTAAGATGATGACTTAACCATGAGCTGCACTGTTGGCTTTCATGGGTGTCAGTGTCTGAAGCTTGCTGCTGAGCAGAGCTGTTCCCCATGTGGAAACAGGGTGCTCTAAGATGGTGAGGACTTAGCTGAAGCATGGAGAGTGGTTTTGTGTTATAAACAACACCAAACTTGTCTGCTTTTACCCATGTTAGAGCGAATGGAAAACCAGGAAAGGCAGTTTGAACAGTTTGTCCTAGAAGCTCTAAATGAATGACATCTGTTCTGGATTAGGGACTGAGATGAAGACAGACCCAGGAACATTCTAGATAGGCTTATTGTGGATTTGACAAATTCCAGAATAAATTTATCATAAACTTTGGTGTTTGCAGTATTTTTTTTTAAACTTGACCTTTCTGTAAATCACACATACTGCACTATCTTTTACATAATAAGGGGCTGTTCTTAGATTTGGGGGTGAAGTCTCAGGAAAGCCTATAACTTTGTTCTGAGAAATATGTTCTAGAGAGTGTTAGGGTCTATGATTTACCTCCCTTCTGAATTTGACCTTGGCTCAGAATAAATGTGGCAGTGGGTTGGGGATTTCCTGGGAATTTCTTTTTTGCCCTGTTCTGAATGTGTCAGAAACACACAGCCCTGCTCTTTGTCCTCCATTGTCTATTGTATCCACAGAACATTTACTTTTCTGTTTGAAGAAGGGTATTATCTACTTTGTAAACAGGGACAGATTTTAGACCATGACTGTCCCGTCTAAACAGATGCTAAGAAATGCCATCTCCTTTCAATACTAGTTAAAATTAGAATTAAAACTGACTGCAAAAAAGTTAAATATTATATTTTCAAACCAGATAAAATATTTTATATTATACATTTTTGTTGTCAGTGCCTTTATTAAATGAATAATTTTGACTTTATATTACTATTGCTCAATAAATAACAATGGCATGAAACATAATCATCTTTGAAAAAGATTTCAAATGACAAATTTATATTTGCTGGTATTTGTATAATTTTAATAATGCTCATTTATTATACATATATATGTGTATATATATTATATATGTATATATATTTATATGTATGTGTATATATATATGTTTTTTTTTTTTGGTACTGAGGATTGAACCCAGGGTCACTTAACCACTGAGCCACATCCCAGCCCTATTTTGTATTTCATTTAGAGACAGGGTCTCACTGAGTTGCTAAGTGCCTTGCTGTTGCTGAGGCTGGCTTTGAACTTGGGATTCTCCTGACTCAGCCTCCTTGATTTATTATATTTTTAATGTTACTATGATCTATCACTTTGCAGACTATTCTAATCAACATAAACATATGTTCATAAGATATACATATATCTTTGAACTATATGGTTTGATTCTGTAATATTATTACCCAAAGGGACAAAGGGACTCAATTTATCATATGTTCCTGATTCTATTGTTAGTAAATAGTTCATAGTTCATACAATTGCAGAGGACCTAAAAGGAAGAGTAGCAGAGGAGGCCCATGGGTTTGACTTCGTTCCTGCATTTGTTTTATTTGTTCTTCCTTTGTCCTTTCATTCATTCCATGGCAGAGGAGGGATATGACCTGCTTTATCTTATGTAAGAATCACTCCTGCTGCTGTGTTCAGAACAGATGGCAGGGGGCAAGGATAGAAGTCGGCAGCTCCATTAGAAAGCTCTTGCAACAATCTAAATAAGAGATGAAGGTAGCGTGGACCAGGATGATAGCAGGGGAGGTACAGAGAGGTAGTGGTAGGATTCTGATTGTCTTTCGAAAGATGAGTCAACCTGACAGTTTGGAATTGGAGTAGAAGAAAAATAGAGGAGCCAACAAATGTACAATTACAATCCATCCTAAGGGCTGGTGAAGTAGATTCCTTAGAGATGCCTCGGGGACCAATAGGAATGGGAGAGGTGCCAATGTTCCCTACTGCACTGGAGTGCCTCGTTTTTTGTCTGTTTTATGTATTGCACTTTCTACAGATACAAGTGCTCTCAACTTTTTGATTTGGTTGCACATTAGAATCATCAGGAAAGCTTTCAAAGGTGCTGATGCCTGAGTCCCACCACCCAAATTCTTATTCAATTGGTTTGAGTTTGGGCCTGAGTGTTAGGATTCATGAAGTTTTTCCAGGTAACGCTTCCATTAGCCCTGGTAGAGAATAGCTGCCCTAATATTTTTTTTAAACAAACTTTCTATGGTTTCCAAATAATAGAAAAAATCAGTTTTAGATATAAAAATATGTGATGTAATTTATATTGATTTTTTTCTTCTTAGGATCCAGCTGATACCTGATATCATGATACTTCTTTAATTCCCTCTGAATTTCTTTCCCCTTTTGTCCATAGTCTTGGTACTAAAGACACCTGTCCTCCTACCACTTAAAGTGATCTTCCTGTATCTCTCTTCTCCCTCCTTTGTGGAGACAGATGTTGACGCGAGGCCAACCATTCGGATACAGGAATGTTAGGTGACTTGTGGCCACAATGGTAGCATAATTCTGCCCAGGATTTTCCAGTCATGAAATGATTGTTGTGTCCTGTTTCTTGCTTCCTAGCCCTCAGAGACTCCTTGGTCCTTTTAATCAATTTTCAAGCTTTGTTTTGGCCTCCTGTTGTCAGTTCTTTTCTCCTCATCCTGCATCATGTTGATAAATTCCCTACTGCTTAAGTTTAGCTATAGCTTGTAATCAAGAACCCTATTATTGATAGAGAATGCCTGGGTGGCATTCTCTGCTCTATTTGTATCATGACATTATTCTAGTCTATTCACTTGGCAACTGTGCACTATGATTTCTTTGTTGAAAAAGAACAAACAAGAATAACAATCTCTTGAACGACATTTATTCAATGGGGAGCAGATAGATACAATCAGGGCTGGATCTTTATTATTTATAAAACTAGCATAGCTATCAATAATAACAACAATTTATTAATCATTTACTTATTGAAAAGTGTACACATTTAATTTAATATTTCTACAGATGCCAAGTCCTTGATTGAAAAAAATGCTATATATATAAAATCAAGACCCATACTGGCAAATTAACAAGATCTCAGTCCTGGGCACATTCTGAATCTCCGCAAGAAGAGCAATTTGTGTCAGTTTGTGTCCTCCAGGAAGCCAACTTCGAGACAGAATTAGAAGTGCAAGAGATTTATTGTGGTAAATATCTGACAGATAAAGGGAGAGGTCAAAGAAGCAAACAGAGCCTTCACACCATGCTGCAGGTTTGAACAGAGTGAAAGGAAACGAGGCAGAAAGAAGCATTGCTCAAACCATCTCCAATTGCAGTGCAGCTCCAACAAAGCCTAGACCAGGCTGATGGGGTGCTTCAGAGCAACTGCCAGTTAGAGCAATCCCACACTGGGCAGGAATCCCCCAGCGCCAGCAGCCCTGCCAAGCTCTCATTGGCTGGGAGCAGCCTGGAAATAGGTGACCTTAAATGCATACTGGGTGCATCACAAAGATACAGCCCTTGAAATATTTGAGTGGTTCACCACCACAGAAGGTCATAGGAAGCCGGGGAGGAGAAATGTGTTCTTCAAATGTCAAGGTCACTCCCACACCTGCTCTGACCATTATTCAAGACCATGTAGGGTATAAAAACTAAATATGTGTTTGTGTGTCTGTGCAGTTTTGTTATGGTGTGTGTGTGTGTGTGATTGGGCAGGTGTGTGCATGCAGGAAACCTTTCAATGTGTTGTCTGAGAAGAGTGAGTCTTTATGAAAAATCATTGTCCCTAAGGAAGGGACAGAGGTGGGCTTCCAGGGAGAATGGGCATTATGTTTCTAAGAACAGCATCCTTGGGGAATCTTAACTAAATTTTGAGAGAGCTAGGGCTCAATCCCTTCTTGCCTGCTTAAATTATGCCCTTTCTGCTCTATCCTCTCCTGTAAACACCATCTACTGCTCCTTTCTTACTGAATCATTTCTATATTCTTTAAAAATACCTTCCAGTCCTATATTCCTTGCCAACCACTCTGCACCTATTCAAAGGCAAACACAGTTGTCTCCTCCTCCTTCATGTCTCTTTGTTCTTTAAGCCATTGAAAGCGGACTTCACTCTCATGCTCCTTAGTAATTGCTTTTGTCCCAGGCACCGCTGACCTCCACAGAGCAAACTTAGGAGCCAGTTCTCTGCTCTTCTTTTTGGGAAGGAACTATTTTAATGGAGCCCAAAAGATGATTTTTTTTTTCAAGTTTTCAACATCACTTGTTTTCTTTTTTTTAATTAATTATTAATTAATTAATTAAAATGCATTTCAAGTCATAATACATATATAGAGCTCAATTTTTCCATCTTCTGGTTGCAAACCAGATAGAGTCACGCCATTTGTGTCTTCACATGCACCTAGGGTAGTGATGACCATCTCATTCAACCATCTTTGCTACACCCATTCCCCCTTCCCTCTCCCCACTTCCCCCCAGCCCCATCCAAAGTTCCTCCATTTCTCCTATGTTCCCCATTCCCACTCTCCTTATGTATCAGCATCCACTAATCAGAGAGAACATTCGGCATTTGGTTTTTTGGGATTGGCTTACATCACTTAGCATAATGTTCTCCAATTCCATCCATTTACCTGCAAATGCCATAATTTATTCTCTTTTATTGCTGAATAATATTCCATTGTGTATATGTACCACAGTTTCTTTATCCATTCATCTATTGAAGGGCATCTGTGTTGCTTCCACAGTGTCGCAATTGTGAATTGTGCTGCTATAAACATTGAAGTGGCTACGTCACCGTAGTATGCTGTTTCTCTGCTCTTATGTGACCTCAATGGCATCAAATGTGGCTGGCACCCTTTTCTCTTTGGAGCACTTACCTTGATTATGTTTTCTGAGTTTCTTCCTCTTGCTCTGGCCACTCTCTATTGACATCATTAGCTGTATCCTTCACCACCAAATCTAAACTTTTGCTTTACTCTTGTTTTGGCCCTAGCTTGCCACAGAGAACTGGGCTTTCACATTCCCACTTCCAACACTTCATTGGTTAAAGATCACTGTACCTCTGTGTGTGTGTGTGTGTGTGTGTGTGTGTGTGTGTGTGTGTGTTTATGTGTGGTGAGGGTGTTTGATGTGAATGGGTGAGATGTGAACTCCCAAGCACTTTCAGCTGTCAGTGCTTGCAGAAAAGTAGTCCAGTAGCTTGAAAGGAATATCCAACTGATGTTCCAGGTGTAAATTATTAGAAACAAAACTCAGAAACCATGGAATTGATGATTAGAACTAGTAAGGAGGCTTCCAGGGCCCTGGGTAGAGCACAGACAGAATCTGTGATGAGTGTCCCAGTGGGAACATGCATGGTTGGAACAGGGTGGTTGGAACAGG
Organism: Xerus rutilus; assembly: GCA_028644305.1. Lineage (NCBI taxonomy): Eukaryota > Metazoa > Chordata > Mammalia > Rodentia > Sciuridae > Xerus > Xerus rutilus. Next base: position 32,537,120 of record CM053413.1, read on the forward strand.
GTGGTTGGAGGCTGTGTGTGATGGGGAGGAGAAGGGAGGATGGTTCTGGCTGATCAGACTCCTGTATGTATACATAAGAGTGGTTCCTTACAGATTTGTTTTCTGGAACGTTTTCAGCTGGGTGGTAGGGGGAAAGCAACCATAGGAGTTACAACGTGAGTTGACACGGAGTTCTCTGTCCAGCCTCTGGGTCCAGAAATGACTTTCTGGGATCAGCCATATATCTTGGTTGAGATCAGAGTCCTCTCCTGCAAATGCCTTTAACTGCATGTATCTTGTCTTTGCGATTTGACAGGACTTCGTGAACATAACAAGATCCTTTAGGGAGTGGAGTGTAGGAGTTCTGCTCATGACTGGCCTGGACAGAAATCATTGTTGGCTGTGTCTTTTGGATTGAGCTTTTCAAAAAATCATGAGTTTGATAATTTTAAAGTAAAAAGAAGAAATTCTCCCGTTAAATATTAGGAAAGTGTTGCATAAGAGAGAATACTTGTAAGTTTATAAAGCACACAGCATACAGGTTGCTTGTAAATATACCTCAAACTGAGAATAGAAGGAAGAAGATATTCCCTTGTGTGGGACTATTGAAAAGTAGGGTTTTTTTTTGAAAAGAGTGGAGAATATGAACTTTTAAATTCTAACACATAAAGACAACTGATTTTAGCATTTTATTTTTTTTCTATTTAACATTTTAATATTTCCATACATATTTTTTCATGTGATACTTTGTCACATACCATTACAAATAGAAGCTTATTGTGGTTTCAGGGTATGTCTAAAATGTCTTTGGTATTCCTTCCTTCAAAGTGGGGTGGGGGTTGTGGTTCTTACTTGATGGATTCACTTATGGCTTCTCATTAATAGACCATAGCAGAAATAATGGCGTATGATTTTGGAGACCAGGTCTTAAAAAGCCTGCAATTAATTTCTTGTGTCCCTTTGTGGCACCTGCCTTGGGGAAGCCTGCTGACAGAATTCTCAAGAAGTCCTATGGAGAGAGCCAGGTGGTGAGGTCTGCCAGAGCTTCCTCCAGGGTCTCTGTCCAACATCCAGACAAGAGTGTCATTTTGGAAGCAGATCCTGTGGCCCCAGACCAACAAGCCTTTGGACGACTGAACTCAGCTCTGGCCAAGGTACTGATTACAACTTCACAAGAGATCCTGAAACCACCTAGCTAAACTGTTTCTGAATTCCCAACTCACAGAAACTGAGATAAACAGTGTCTATAGTTTTGGAATAATGTTCAATGTAACAATAGGTAACTAATATAAAGCTCTTAATCCATCCAAGTTGTCTTTTCAAAAGGTTATACAAATTGATTCACTCATCAAATATAGATAAGAATAGCTGTTTTACTATGCCCTTTTCAATTGAGTTTTATGACTAAAGAAAAATCTTTGCTAATGCAGAAATAAATTATTATAAGCTCTATATTATTTCTGCTTTGGTTAAAATTGCAGTTGAAATAATTTCCATGTTATTTAATGAAAACTTTAAAGAAACCATTAACACAAGGACTTTACAATTGAAAAGCATTGATTTAGTCGTTGTCCCTTCTTGAGAGAGGCTTAGAAAGTGTAGGAAATATTTATATATCATTTGTCATAATATTTAAGTTAATTTGATTCTTTATCTTGTCATCTGAATGTTAACTTTCTATTAACATGTTAAAATGCTTATTAAGAAGGGCAAAAAGTCTTCTAAAATATTTAGTTTCTTTTTAAAAGATCTAAGCATTGTTGACCTGGTGTCTTAAAGCTTTGTGTTTCTTTTAAGAAATTTTTAGTTGTAGATGGACAAAATACCTTTGCTTTATTTATTTATATGGTGCTGAGGATCAAACCCAGTGCCCTACACATGTGAGGCAAGCGCTCTACCACTGAGCCACAATCCCAGCCTGCTTTGTGTTTCTTATAGGCAACTACATTTGCTAGAATTTTTTGGTGCACAGTAATCTTTTATTTAAAGTGGTGTGTTTCTTAAAGAAGGTGGCTTTTTTCCTTAGCCTTGTCATGACTAATTACTAATTGGCTACACCTCAAAAATCTGGTTACTATGATCTCAAACATTTTTCAGAAGACCTACAGCAGGGGAAATATTTGCAAGCTCTTCTTTCTTAACATAATGTCATACAGGCAAAAAAAAATTGTGATATTATTATAGAATAAGCTCTTAAAAATTAAGTCTCAAATTTATAGCTACACTCTTTCAATAAAAATGAGGAGTTCTTACATTAAATCATTAAGAAAGCTTTGAATCAAGTGTAACATTTCTAATTTTCAAATAGCCTTATCCATGGACACATGATCAGTACAGTCAAAACTCCCTGGTTATCTCTGTGCTTTCCACAGCTTATTCACGTTTTTTCGTCATTATTTTGAATTTCTTTAAAAGAGTGCTTTAAACTGCTTTGAAGCAGCTTCTCTGAGTGAAATCAGAGAGGCCAGTGTTGCTTGTCCAACCCTAGACACCCAAAGCTGACTGTCATACTGTTCTGCTAGCGTCATGTGCTTAAACGGTAGTTGAATGTGTGGTGGCAGATACATAAAAGTGGCCAGAAACGGCGACAAAGGAGAGGCATAAAACTGAAATGAAAAACAATTTATGATACTTATTAGGACTGATGTTGTTATTAAAACTCCTTAAAAAAACCCAAGAAAATAATTTATATCCCTGACTTTACTTTTTAAGAAATGTGTTAATTCGGGAAGTTCTAGATCTTGTGTTTCCATTGGCTCATCTAGTGTTTAAGTACTCTGATGAAGTCCGCTGTTTGACGCCCTATGCTTTGTGCTTTTCATCCTATTTATTTATTTATTTATAACATTCCCGGAGTTGTACTTGATCATATCTTACAGACAAAGCAGAATTACAATGCCCATAACAAAAACAGTAAAAATGTTTTTTAAAAAGTTGATAGTTACAAATATGGTACATGAGCAATTTTCTACTTTATTTCAGTATAATTTTCAACAGTCCACTATTTTTCAAGATGTTTGAAGATTTAAAATTTCTGTAGACTACTCGCAAACAGTAAAATTTAAGTAACATGCTTATATTCTTATCTGAAAACAAAAATCAGGTAAAAAAAACAGTGAGTGCAAGTTCTACTCTTTGTTGCTAATTTACTTCAGAAACGCTATTCCTTTTCTTCTTTGCATCTGTCCTTCTTTTCTTCATTATTTTTCATGGACTCTTCTTCATCTTCAACAATTCCATCCCTTTGGTATTTGTCTTGTGTCCATTTTGGACTGCTACCTGATTTTTTGAAATTAAAGTGCCCTCTGCCACATTGAAATGTACCACAACCTCTTCCTCTTTTGGCCCAATAATCCACACCATCATCTCTGTCATCATGCAAGATGTACTTCTTGCTCATTGGGGTATATTCTGGATCCCATTCCTCTTCCTTCAGTCTCTTTTGAAAAGTGGTAGTTGAGTTGTTTGGACCAGTATTTGTCTCTGCAAAAACTCCCCTATCTCTTCCTCTGCCTCTAATTTGAAAAAAGGTTCCTTGTCGTTGGCTGACTCCTGCAATATTTCATTTCATGGTAAGTTTAAAATTCTTCTCTTTTCTTCTTCCTCTCCTTTTCTTCTCAAGAAGATTGAGAATGATCTTGCTCTCTACTTTTATGTTTACGGTCATCTTTGTAAGATTTGTATTCCTTGTGATCTTTTGGAGTTTTTTCTTCCTTTCTTGATCCACCAGGTTCCCTGAAGCCCTTGGAATCCCCCCGTTCTTTAATTCTTTCTTTTCTATGATGATCAGTGTCATGCCAAAGATCAGCAGAATCACATCTTAATTTGTTCATTTCTCTTCTATTGCCTTCCAGTGAAACTTTGGACTTTTACTAGGGTCCTTCCTCCTCGGTATTCTGGTGAGATGCGGTAGCAAAATTTTTACCCTGATCTGCGAGGACTGACTTCCTGAACTGTCTATAATCCCCTCTCTTCTCTGTGTCATCCCCTTCTGAATCATTAAACTTTTGTTTTCTGGACTCTTTATCATTGAAGTAATCTAGAGCTTCCTGATCTTCCCATTCTCCCTCTGCCTTCTCTTTCTCTGATCCTTTCTCCTTGAAGCCTCTTTATCCCCGGTATTACCCTTATCAAGCAGGAATACTCTAGCTCCTCCTCTGTGAATCTTTTAAAGAACTTTCCAGTCTTTGAGTTTCTTGATCTTCTCCATCAGGATGAAATGAAGACCGTCCCCTAGACTCAACTCTTGGAGCATTCTGTGGTGTGATTGTCTTGGCAGGAATTGTTCATAAAGGGATATGATGAATTGGACTATTCTGAGAAGGACTGTATCGACTAGATCCATTTCCAACAGAACCACTGCCAGACCTTTCAGGAATGGAATGTGAATGCTGAGAGGGGGTATTTTTTTGCAGAATGAACTGTACTAAGCATGGGGGCATCCAAGCAAGACGAACTCTGACTAGGTGATGTAGCAATAGGTGAAGGAATACGGGGTGATCTGGGACTATTATCATAAGCTGAAAGGCCAGGGCATTTATCACCAGATGTGGCTGATGTATTAAACTCGTTGATAGATTAAGATGGTTCATGTTCAAATGTATCTTTTGTTTCCTTTGGTAATTTCCTTTTCAAAGGACTCTCATTTGGGGGAGAGCTTCAGCTTTTCTGGTTTGTTTTTCCTGAGACCTTCGTCTTTTAGAGACAGGAGATTTGCTATATGGGAATGAAGAACTAGATGATGATGATCTTGGAGACCTACAGGATCTATATGACCCCCAAGATCTGCTTTAGGACCTCTGAGAAGAAACAGTCCTTTTTGGACTCCTGAAACATGAACAGCCTTGTCTAGGACTCCTAGAATGCCTTCTATTCCAGACAGGTCTATAACCACCTCGATGATATCTACCTCCTCCTCCTTGATAGTACCCTCTATCCCTTCCTCTGTACCCATAAGGTCATCTCATTTCTCTATTATTTCTGTAATCTGATGATAGTCTCTAGAATAAATACAATCTCTACTATGAGATCTTAACTATGTCCTGGATAGAGACCTAGAACTGTACCTCTTCTTTGTAGAATGTGATCCTGATCTTGATGGAGAACTAGACTGTGATCTAGACTTTGATCTTTGAAGAATGTGATCTACAATTGGAATGACCCATTTCTTTTCTCCTTGGGTTTTATACATGAAATCAGTATAGGCTTTAAGATACTGTAAAGTTTTTCCTGAAGAAACTCTAAATTCGAATTCCTAAAATGCTGAAGCATGGTTCCCGGGATGTATCTCCACTGTAACTACACAGGGGCTATTTCCCAACTTGAGAATGAGAGGAAAACCATAGAGGTAGCTTGGACACGCTAGCTCATCTCCATCACTTTCCAACTTTCCATTTTAAATGTACAAGTGGCAATACAACTATGTGCTGTGTTCAGTTTGGTGACTGTCCTCAAATTATTTTAAAATTGTTTATGGAAATACTTTTATTTTTAAATGTAAAGATTTAAACATACTTAAGTGCATTAATGCTCTGTCTTTGCTCCAGGTTGAGCATCCCTAATACAAAAACCTGAAATCTAAATGCTTTCAAATCAAACTTTTTGAGTATCGACATGATGGCACAAGAGAAAGATTCCACACCTGACCCCATGTATTCAGTCACAGCTTCACTAAAATATTGTATAGTTACCCTTAGGTTCTAAGAGGTATAGGAGACATAAATGAATTTCGTGTTTAGACTTGGATCCCATCCTAAAGCTATCTCATTATTTCAATCTTCCAAAATCTGAAAAAAAAAAACCCCAAATCTGAAACACTTCTTGCTCTAAGAATTTTGGATAAGGGATACTCAGCTTGTACATAGCTCAGGAAGAGGGTGTGCAAACAGTCTCATATTTACTCACTTGACAAACCACCTTCAGTTCTTGTTGGATTAAGACATGTGTACACAAGCATGTAAGCAAAGAAATAAATGCTAGCTTAAATAAAAATTGGCAATGTGACCATGTCCTGACATCATAACAGACTTGATGTTATCTTAGAATTTATATTTTTGTGTATCAGTGATTCATGAAAAATTACAAGAAACTTTCAAATTTGTGATAATTAGGAAAAATGCGATATTCCCTCCATTGTCCTTAGGTCCTCTAAAAGTTGTATTAATTTGTTTGGTTATGTTTATTTCTGGTGTCAGAGAAGAATTTGATTTTATAAAGTAACATGTGATACCTGCTTTTGGAAGAAACATGACTCCTTTTTAATCAGGTGGGCAGAAAAATATTTTCAGTGCAATCCCCTGCCTGAATGTGTCCTGACTCCAGGCCATAAGAAGTCACTGCCATAGTTCATTTGTTGGTCCTTTGAACCATCAGCCCTGCCTTTGACTTGTCACCTGATTCCTAGGCTCTCCCCTTTGGTGTGTGGCTTGGGTTGGACGGCCTTCCCAATTCTGCACACTGACCTTCCATGGCCTCTGTCTGATCCCTGATTCTGGACCCAACTGTCTGGTGTCCACTATCCTTCCCCACCTCTAGTGCTCTGGGCCCTGGCTATTCTAAAAGTGGGAATTGGACATCTGCAGAGACTGTTCCTCCATGCATAATTTAGCAAATAGAGTAGAAGTTTGCTAGGCATTGGAAAATGATGCCTCCTTTCACACAATTACATGTTTTAAGATGATACAAAAACAGACAAATCATGTGTTCAAAAACTAGCTGTAAGTGAACTACTTTCCTACTTAAAAGATTTTCCTGTCATTTTAGGTGGCTTTGGGAAGAGACAGAGAAAAAAAGCAAAGAATATCATCAAAACTATTTGTGTTTCCTGAGGCAAGAGTTTACATTAACATTAATTCCTTTTTTGTTAGAGAACAAAAGCAAGACAAAACTGAGCCAAATAATAGAACCGTCTTATGTGCATGCATTAGCTCCTGAACAGCCTCCCACTAATAGCATCAGTGATACTGAGTAATCTTATTGGACTCTGACTTTAGTATTGCCAATGAACACCTCCAGTTCCTGCCGTTTCTCTCAGAGGGTCATTAAAAATGCAAGCCTGGTCATATTGCTGTGTTCCTTAAATAAGCATATTTGCAATGACAAAAATGTCCCCTTTACACTCATAGGAGCTGCCAAGACCAATCCTGTCACACTTCTTGTACATTCAAGGCTCCTGTACACATTCTCTTCCTACCATGATCCTTCTTAGTGGGCTTTGTGACCTCCAGTTACCCCCACCACCTACCTCCAATATCTCCCCAGTGAAATCATCTATGGTCTCTCTCAATCTGAGTTGATTCAACTTCTCATTTTATTTCAATTAATTTTTTTTTTTGAGACCAAGTCTCACTGTTTCCCAGACTGGCCTTTAAGTCCTGGGGTCCAATGATCCTTCTGTCTCTAGGGTAGCTGGAATGAAAGATGTGCACCACTGTGCCTGACTGTGTTGATTTTGTGAGGACATGGCTTTATATTCCATGTAACACTATTTCTTACACTGCCTTATAATCATTTGTCCTTCTGGCCCAGACTTGCAGCCCCTTGAGGGTAGAGTATTTCCACTGAATCTGGGTGCTACAAAATATATGTGGAGTGAATAAATGATGTTGGAATGCAATGACAAGCCAGACCCAGCAGTTGATTGGAAATGCTAAGTCTTGAGATGGCCATCAGATGCTATGACACAAACCGTTTTATCTTTTCTTAAAAATATTAACTTCAGTCTGTGGCAGGTTGGACTACACCCAGCTTTGGTGTGTGAAAACAAATTTGACAGGGTCTCCATAATTTTCCTTCACTCCAGCTGGCAAAAACATTGCTAGGTCAATGCTTTTCTCTACGAACCAATACATTTTCATTTGGTTTGTCACCTATCAACCTCTGAATAACTTGTTATAGGTCCAGTGACAGAGTTGAGAGAGGGATTTCTTTGAGACAGCCTGGCTGGCTGCCCGGGCAGGCTCTCTCTGGAGTGATATCAGCCTGGAAGAGCTACCCTATTCTAGGTCTTGTTGCTTGCTTTCCACAAACTTGATATTTTATTCGGTACAGACATGGTCCTGTAACCAAACCCATGAGACTGATGCATATCAAGATCCTGATCTATGAATTCACAGGGAGAAATATAACTGGCAAGTGGATGTGAAATTCATATTAACTGCATAATGTGTTCTTAACTCTTTAGGAAAACATATAGGGAAAACCAATGTTTCAATCATAAATTGCTTAGTAGATCTGGATGAAGAGAAAGGGGACAAGTGTCCTTGAGCCACGAGAGTCTCATGTTCCACTTTCCTTCTCTTCTCTGTTTTCTTAAAGCTGTCAAACAGGCTGGATGTTCGTATTCAGGGGCTGCAGTAGTGCTTCCCCTGGATGGGGGCCTACGAATAAGTCTTCATCTTTTGACTTCTCACTTGTAAGACCCCAGTACTGTCAGAGCTTGCTATTAACAAGATTTCTTCAGACAAAGCAAAATAAAACTGCTAGGCCTCAAATTTTCCTATTAGAATTATAATTGAGTAAGACTACCATCACACTGTATATCCTGGACACCTTGATTGGACTTGAATATTTTCAAATCCCTGCAGCCCCACGTATTCTTGAATTAATTTCGACATTGAGCTAATCTTATCCATTATGTATGAACTCTCTTTAGTTCTGGTCTTTCTAGGTTTGGGGAACTCAGGGCTCCACTTCTAATGTCGGTGACTTGGTTTTGGGTACTTGGCCACTGTCACACTCTCAGAAAATACTGTGGATAATGATCCCTAAGGCAGTTTTCAGATGGCCAGCCCTTTTGCACTAGGGTACCCTGAAGGCAGACTAGTGGGTTCTCACCAACAGCCTAAAAAATGAATAGAAAATAATTGGAACTCATGGCATATAGGAAAGTTAATATTATTTTATTCATCTTCTGTGTGATGTTGTAATGTCAATTTTTTTTTGACTGAAAAATAAAAATCTGCAAACCACTCCCTAGAACTCACACTTCACTCTGCTTTGGAGAACAAGGTGTGTGATGGTGTTAGAAAATCTATGAAGTGAAACCTTGGGCACAAAGAGTCCTGTTGTTGAGAGTATGGTGTTTGCCATGTTGGGGGACTCAGAAATGTCTCATACTGGGGAGTATGTGACAGGAGTGATGGGTAGAAACTAGGTGTGAGCAAGTAAAGCCATGTGTGGAAGAGCAGTCCGCTAGGAAGAGAGAGAGCAGGACTTGCTGGCCGGCACTCCCTCCCAGTCGCTCACGTCTTCCTTTTGTACTGGAGCTTCGGTTCCTGACTGTCAGATCAGACACTTATTATAGCAAATGACACAGGCTACAGTCACCCCTGCATAGAGCCAGCCAGTCAGAATAAATGAAGAGATTTTCATATGAGATTCTTATTTTCTTAGGAAAATGCTTTCATGTGCATTAAATAGGCAGCACATATTTCACCATTCAAAAAGGTGTTTGACAAACTCTTGGAGGCACAAATACGTTTGAATTCTTTTTCTTTGAGATCTGGCTTATTTTTCGCAGTTAATGTGGCCGTGGACAGGTGGTGCTGAGTATTTGAAAATGCCAGGCTATATCATCTGTCCTTCCCTCCATCTGTCCCTCCTTCTATCCCTGTTGAGCACCTTTGTTCTCTGCAGAGTTGGCCCTCACATTGCATATCTGTTAGGAAATCTCAGGTTGGAAGGCAACTTAAAAGTTATTTGATGTCATTCGTATCAGATGAATGCATCTTTTCTACGGATCTCTTATTGTTTTGATAATTCAGAACTTTGTAGTCAGGGGATTATGCTTCTCTAAGAAAGTTTTTCCCATAGTAAATTGAAACCTGTTTTCTTAAGACTGGATCTGGAACTGTACAGTATAATTTTCCTTTAACTCCCTTGGTCAAAGTGGTCACAGATTCAGCCTAGATTTTGAGGGTTGGGAAGGACAATCCCACTGCTTGATGGAGGCAAGTGACCACAAATTTGTAGCCATTGTAGGCCATTGCAGTGACCACAGGCACATCTTGGGCTATCCTGCCTGCTTCTCCTCTTCTCCCCACTCTTTCAGTCCTCTGTTCTCTAGTCTAAAAAAACCTTTGTTACCTTCCCACTACTTATATGACATAAATTCAAGTCTTATCTATATAACACCATTTACTTTGATAACAATAATTATGAATACTCTGGGAATCAAAATAGGTGCTAGTGATGGCAAGATAACTAAGACATGGACTCTGTCCTTAAGTTACTTACAGGTTAAAGATATTCTGTTTTCTCCTTCTCTCATTTAATTCTACTATGTCCCTCCATTAAGCATTTTGCCAAGAACTTAATGCAATATTTTAAAGTCCATTATGGAGAAAATAAAAATTTCCCTTCCCTTGCATTTAAGCTTATATCTTCCTTGACATAACCCAAGGTCTTACTGACTTCTATAGGAGTTACATTTTATTGTTGATTGACACTGAGCTCATCACTGATTGTGATCCTAAGGCTGTTCTTTCTAGAGACATCATGGTAAGGCATGATATCTCTGTCTCATACTTGGAAAGTTAAATTTGAGACTCAGTTGTGTTGTTTAATAGTTATCTTCATGAAGTTTCATCTTGTTAGATCTGAACTACTGTGCTAGACTGTCAAGATGATTTAGATCCCCATCTCTCATCCCACATACTAGGGTTCTGTCAACACAGAGTTGACGGCTGAGCCCTTAGGTATTGAAATAATTGATAAAAAGGTTAGACAGGCGGCATGCAGAAGCCAGTGATCTGCCACTAGAAATCTAGGACAACACAGGAATCGCCTCTCAACTCTCCAAGTTGTCCTTATAGCCTGGCTATAATGCTCACTGGATCCAACAGAGTGTCCTGAGCCATCTCTTCCAGCATCCAACTGAGGTCCAGCCACTTTGCATTAGCTGCATGTCCCAGATACTGCAACCTATGGCCCTGGTGAGGAAGAAAAATTTGTCAGACAAATGTAGACATTTCTTAGTGAAAAAGTACTGCATTCCAGTCAGCAGCCTTCCACGTTATAGGTTCTTACTGACTTAAAACAAGGAACAAATTACATGCTTTAAAGAACACAATTGGATGAATTTTGACAGAATTGTGTACATATCCTTGAAACCACTGCCAGAATGGAGACACAGCACATTGCCCTCAGCGGCTAGGGCTTCCTGGTGCCCCTTCACAGCCACACCGCACCTGCCCTCTCCGTCCGCTCCCCAGGCAATGCTGACCTCCTTTCTGTCATGACTAGCCAGTTGCATTTTCTAGAATTTCACTAAATGAAATTAGGTAGTGTGTGCCTTTTTTGTGTGTTTGATTTTCTTCACTTGATATAACGATTTTGAAATCCATCCGTGTTGTTGATCTGTCTTCATGGCTGGCTGGGATTCTGGCTGACATTTGTTTCTAGATTTCAGCCATTATGAATAAAGCTGCTGTGAATATTCATGTATAAATCCTGATGCAGACATGTGTTTTGATTTCTGTTTGCTACCTGAACTACGTCTCCTTTATTTTTGTTTTTGTTTTCCCTCTTAACCAGACTCTTTCTGCCTCAAATTAACATCAATCTCATCATTCTGCAATTTCAAAAACCTAGCTGCTGCCCAATTTTGAAAATAGCAGCAAAAGTTATCCACTTCCAGGCTTCTGGTATGTTGTGATATTCCTCAAAAATTTCCCATTTGCAAGTTCTCTCAATTCTTAGAATCTAATTTGTTCACTTAAGAGAATTTGCTGTTTTATTTATTTATTTGTTTATCTTTGGGGTACTGGGGATTGAACTCAGGGGCACTCAACCTCTGAGCCACATCCCCAGCCCTATTTTGTATTTTATGTAGAGACAGGGTCTCACTGAGTTGCTTAGTGCCTTACTTTTGCTGAGGCTGGCTTTGAACTCATGATCCTCCTGCCTCAGCCTCCCAAACTGCTGGAATTACAAGCATGTGTCACTGTGCCCGGTGAGAATTTGCTCTATTTTAGATGGCAGGTTTGGGGGTAAATATTAATGAGCACTTAAAAATACGTGTCAGACTAAGCACCCAATGCAGAATATCTAATTTCCCAGTGTCAACAGTCATACCAGAGAGGGATGATTTTTTTTGTTTTGTGACATTCAAAGAAATGGAAGTGTAGAAAGAAGTAACTTGCCTAAATTCTGACAGCTGGGGATCTAAGTTTTGAAGCTGCATGTTTCTTTCTGAAGTTAGAGTTCAAACCATTTCACAGAAGGATAGGAGGGGAGATTACAATTGGAGAACTGGGCACAGAGTGGTGCAGCTAAAGTGGGCCTCGAAAGCTTGGATGAATGGAATTTGGCATGAAATTCACATGGAAGGCAGCATGAGCGAAGGCCCAGTGGCAGGAATAGAGGAGCCAAGACCTGTGCAGAGATCTGTGGAATGATGTGGCCATGAGATTAGGTGCAACACCAAGCTGACTGCGGTCACACAGACACGAGTGTTTGAATACCAGGTATGGTTTGAACCGCCATGGACTGTGATTATGAAGAATGCCAGGAAATGCTCAGACTGTGCCTTGAGACTAATCTGCTGGCTTTAAAGTGGAGAAGTCAAGCCAAGTGTGGTGGCACATGCTTGCAACCCGAGCAACTTGGGAGGCTGAGGCAGGAGGATTGCAGTTCAAGGACAGCCGAGGCAAAAGAGTGAGACCCTGTTTCAAAATAAAAATTAAAGAAGGACTGGGAATGTAGCTCAGTGGTAGAGCTGGGTTCTATTCCTTGTACCTATACCACAAAAAAAAGAGAGGGGGGGAGGAGGTGATGACAGTACAATTAGGAAAACCAGTGAGGAATCTGGGGTACTTAAAAGCTGGTGATGAGTTCTGAATCAGAATGGTGGTGGAGACCAGGTTTATATTGGAAGAGTCAACTGAGCTCTGTTGAATATTAGAAATGCAGATGATTTTTGTATTATTTACTGGTTTTCCTCATCTTGCAACTGCTCCTCCTCATTAATATAAATTCACTTTAAGTACTTAATTGCATTAATGCCCATTCATATTTTTCTAATCTTCCCAATTTATAAACACAGAGCTCTCAAATTATGCCATTTGCATGGAGAAGGAATTAAAATGCAAGTCAATTGAAATTATCTGTTTATTTCAGTCATTAAATGTGTTGCCTATTATCTTTTCTTGGGTAAAATCGGGTTAGTAACTCATTCAGGTAACTTTTTTTTTTTCCTGCTCACATCTAAAAGACTTCATAATGCTTTATAGTAAAAAACATTAAATAAAAGGTATTAAGTATTTAACATATAAGTGGTGAGATTTAATAAAGATAGCTCACTTAATATAGCTTAAGTATATAATTTAAGGATTTTTCAGGACACATGCATGTATTTTATTTTTTGAGGTATAATTTAGATGTGAATCTCAATGTACAAATCTTACACGTACAGTTTGATGAATTTGACAAATATGTACATGTGCATGACATCATTCCAACAAGGAATGGACCATTTTATCACCCCAACAGTGCTCTCCTGCCCCTTCTAGGGCTAATCCCTGTCCCACTCTGGCATGTCACTATAGAGCAGTTCTGGCTGCCCTAGAATATCTCACGCGATATTACTGTTTTGGGTCAATCTACTTTCACTGACCATAATGTTTTAGAGATTTGTCCATGATTCTCAAATGGATTTGTGGTTCCTTCCTTTCTTTTGTTAAGTAGGGTCCCCGGGTGTAAATAAACCACCATTTGTTTCCCCATTCTCCTGTTGATTTGGGTTGTTTCCAGGGTGGGGCCATTATCAAAAGAGTTGCTGTGAACGTTTTTGTTCAGTACTGTTTGGAGAACTTGCGCTTTCACTTCTTAGATACCTGGGAGAGCAATGCCTGGATCATATGGTAGGAATATATTTAACTACTGTTTTTCAAAGTGTTGATATTTTAAGATATATTTTAGGGTTGTGTGGTTCTGGACTTCTTGTTTGGGGAAAGCCTGTCGTAAGACTTGGTTAAGACTGTAGCATTAACGGTAGGCTGGCAGTGATCTTCCCTGTGACAGAACTTTGTGCTTGCAGATGGCTATCTTAACATCAACACTACTTCCTCCATAATTATGCTGTAAATTAGGGGTGACCCCTGAGCCTCTTCGAGTAAGAACTTCAGTATCTGGAAGGTGATTGCGAAACCCTCCAAGGTGTTCTTAAGTGTTGCCTAAAGGAAAAACACGCTGTAATGTCACATAAGTTAATAATTTTAAGGAGCCTCTAGGCCTGGCAGTGGAATTAAATGCTTAACAATAATTCAAAAATGGCTTACAGAAACTTAAAAATGTGAATCATTTAGTGAGGCTGAAATTATGCTCCTGACATATATGTGTGACACACGAGAGCACTTACCTGGGAATTTATTACCAGTTTCTGAGCAAACAAAGCCTGACCTACATTTGACTAAAGTCAGCTGTCTTTGGTTAATCCTATGGGCTTCTTTTTATTAATGTCACAATTGCTAATGTGGTATAACATTGTCATTACTGAAGAGCACAGCGGGATGAGCTGCAGCTGTTATTTCTCTTTCTGAACCTACTGAGTCATTAAATCCAAGTTTGGGGAAATACATGTTGTAAAGATTATTCAAATTCTGATTGAGAAATACGACTACTGGGAAATTGTAGGTACATAAAGTAAAACTTTGAATCAATCAAGGTTTCTTTTCTTTTTTTTTTTTGGAGAGTCTTGAATGTTTGAAATTGTTCTCTGTTTAATTTGAAATCTAATGTCAAGGAAATAGAAGGTGAATGTAAGAAAATAAGAGAACAATAGTAATTAGATGCTGTCTTATTTTCTTTCTGACAGGAAAGGGATGTATTATTGCTGGGAAAACATTAGGAACATAATTTTCCTTCAAAAGATCATAACATTGATTTGAAGAATCCTAATATTTGTGCAAGCAGGAGATGCCTTTGTTCTAACAAGCCAGAGAATAACTGATTTCTCTTTAATATCTAAGGGAAATTTTGTTGTTTGTAGCTATTTCTTGAGAAAGTTCTGTCTTCTTTTGGAATTCTTACTTTGCCTTTGGTTACCATTGGTACTCTGAAAGGGTTTGATCCTTCAGTTCCCAAATTAAGCCAAGGTACCTTGGAGGTACCTCTGAAAATGTTCAGTTTTTGAGGGAAGTACAGAGATATTTAATATTTGTTGGATACCACATGGACTATTAGCCTGAGATAGTTCTTAGTTTCTCCAATAGATTGTCCTCATTTGATGGACAAATGATGATTGTCCATCATTTCAATGATGTCATGTATTTTTGAAGCTGGATTCTTAACAGTTGTTGTGATAAATAGCAATTCCCATTCTAAACACAATCAGATTGGTAGTTTCCAATCTCATTCCAAATTTGGAGAAGCTGTGTGATAGTCTTATATATCCCAATAAGTATATTCTCGTGGCACTAAGTTTTATGGACCTAACTACTGAACTAATAGAGCAGTTGGTATTTGTTTGGAACAGAGATTCTGTGAAAAGATTATGGAGGCACTAATGACACTGAATCAAAACATTTTAGAAACTAACCCTTGTTATAATCTGGTGACAATTAAAAATAATTTATGACCTTATGTTTATTTGATTTCTGTTCTTCTGGAGTTATTTTTTAAAAGTTGGGAAGTAGCAAAGCTCAGGGATTGGGCTTCTGAAGCTCTTTTCCTCCAGGTGATACTTTGGAAGTCAGGCTTCTGCTGTGGTGTTAGATCAACTCCAAGCAAAACTTTTAGGTTGAAAAATCCTATCTTCTGTGGAATTGCCCACTGGCTGCCCGCACTTCCTGCTCCCAACACTCTACTCAGTGCAGTGTATGGCCCAGTAGTTCAGACATGCAGAACCTTAGGCCCCACCCATACAGGCTGAATCAGAATTCACTTTGTCTCAGAATTCCTGGTGACATGCACATTAGATTTTTTTTTGATTTAAAAAATTTTATTATTTGAAATATTTTTTATTATTTAAATTATTTGGCTTAAATAAACAACTGATGCTGTAAACCAAATACATCATATAGGATTCTTCATATTGATTTGAGTATAACCGAATTTTTTTGGCTGACATATTTTTGGTTAACATTGTGTGTTTACTTTTAAACAACAAATAGTTTTTCAAGTATATTAGGAAATAGTTTTTTTTAATTAGTCTATTTAATTGCATTTCAAGTCATAGTACATATATAGAGCTCCGTTTTTCCATTTTTCTGGTTGCAAACCAGATAAAGTCACACCAATTGTGTCTTCATACATGCATCAAGGGTAGTGATGATGATCTCAATCAACCATCTTTACTATACCCATTCCCCTACCCACTCCCCCCATGCCGTGTCCAGAGTTCCTCCATTTCTCTTATGTTTCCCATTCCCACCCCCCTTATTTATCAGCACCCACTAATCAGAGAGACCATTCAGCATTTGGTTTTTTGGGATTGGCTTACTTCACTTAGCATAATACTTTCCAATTCCATCCATTTGCCTGCAAATGCCATAATTTTATTCTCTTTTATTGCTGAATAATATTCCATTGTGTATATGTACCACAGTTTCTTTATCCATTCATCTATTGAAGGGCATCTGTGTTGCTTCCACAGTTTTGCAATTGTGAATTGTGCTGCTATAAACATTGAAGTGGCTGCTTTACTGTAGTGTGCTGTTTT
>CM053413.1:32554258-32585627 GCA_028644305.1 Xerus rutilus
TGGAATAATTTGAGGAGTATTGGAGTTAGTTCTTCTTTGTAGGTCTTGTAGAACTCGGCTGAGAATCCATCTGGTCCAGGGCTTTTCTTGGTTGGAAGGCTCTTGATGGCCTCTTCTATTTCCTTGTCTGTAATTGATCTGTTTAAGTCATGAATGTCCTCC
The DNA here is from genome assembly GCA_028644305.1 of Xerus rutilus. Lineage (NCBI taxonomy): Eukaryota > Metazoa > Chordata > Mammalia > Rodentia > Sciuridae > Xerus > Xerus rutilus. The sequence goes on from CM053413.1 coordinate 32,554,421, forward strand.
TGGTTCAGTTTGGGTAGGTCATATGTCTCTAGGAATTGCACATTAGATTTTGAGAAGCACTGTTCCTCAACTCACATCACAATTAAGCTATTAGCTGGGCACGGTGGCGCAAGCCTGTAATCCCAGCACTTAGGGAGGCTGAGACAGGAGAATCGCGAGTTCAAAGCCAGCCTCAGCAACTGCGAGGCGCTAAGCAACTCAGTGAGACCCTGTCTCTACATAAAACACAAAATAGGGCTGGGGAGGTGGCCCAGTGTTTGAGTGCCCCTGAGTTCAATCTCCAGTACCAAAAAAAAAAAAAAAAAAATTTAGCTTTCCTAGATGGTGTCCCCTACTCCCTTTGTGTCTTGAAAAAAGACTTCCCCTAAGCCCTATCTTTTTTGGAACTTACTATCTACCAGCTAAACTGCAGCTTCTTAATGCATTAATGCTTGATACTGGTTGGAATGTGCTATCATTTCCTAGATAACCAAGGAATTTAGGAAGAAGCTTCATGTAAATTATTATTTAACCCAGGGTTTTCAAATACTGACTGTCACATACATTATATATCTCCTCCCCAATGCTGTATTATTTGGAGGTAGGGTCTTTGGAAGGTAAGTAGGGTTTGATGAGTTTATGAAGGTGGGGCCTTCATGATGGGTTATTCCCATGTAAGAAGGAACACTAGAGAGAACCCACTCTCCCTTACCCCACTAATGAGAAAACAAAGAAGAGAGAGGTAAGCACACAGCAAGATGGAAGCCACCTATAAGCCAAGCGAAGAGACCTCAGAATGAATCTTGCCATGTTAGCACATTGATCTTACATCTAGAACTGCACACTATCAGAAATCATGTTTCTTTTTGAATTTTAAAGTGTATTTCGCTTTTTATTTTCAATTTTCAATGTTAAATTTACATACAAATCACTGTATGTCATATATGAAAATCATCATGGCTTAGTCATATTTACATAATATATTTTTCTATGACTCTCACTTTACTCATCCCTGTGTAGGATTCTATATATTCATGTATGTTTTCCCATACATTTTCAGAAGTACAGAGAAATCATGTTTTTGAAGCCACCTTGTCAATGGTGTTGTTATGGCAGCCTGAATTGACTGAGACGCTGACCCTAAACAGCACTTGACACTCTTGAGAGGCCCTATGTATTCTATCCAGGGGTTCTGTGACCCAGAGGTCTGTTTATGTATAGTCTACCCAGTGGGGATTAATCAAATGTCTTATCAATTCACCATTTCCTGATTATAAGAACCATCTGAGGAACTGTTGCAAGTCTCCAGGACTTACCTTTGGAGCATTCAATTCAGTGTAATTGGAAATGGAACCCTAGAATTTGTATTTTTAACAAGCACCCTAGATGATTCCGAGTATTAGGTGAATTTTGGAAAAAAAATCTCTAACCCAAGCAGTCAAATTAATGAAATTTTGGACTCTTGTTGTGGCAGAAAAATATTAGCAGGCCTCCTCCTTTAGGTGATCCTCTTTCTGAGATGGGTTCAGGAAGAAATAAGGTTAGCTGTTTCTCAGGTGCTTCCATCTTCCCTTGCAGTATTCACACCTTCTTACCAGGTGACAAAAGCTATTTTCAGCCTCTGGCATCAAGGTGCATTTTAGGATTCTAGACCACTTGGGAGGCATTTGACGAGATAATCCACAGTAAGATATATGCAGCAAGTTATAACTTAATGCAATATTCTCCCCACATGCGCTTGCAATTCAATAAGGCCAATTCTCTTCCCTTCAGTAAGTGAAGGCAGAGTGATAGGGATAATAATTTTAAGGCAATAGAACTTCTTCAGGTCTTTCTACCCATCTTTTCTAAGAGATCATCTCATCAAAGCATGGATAAATTGGTTCCTAGTTTTCCTGTGGCTGCTAACTGAGGCTGATTTTGGAAACAAAACAAAACAAAACAACAAAAACTCAGCAGAAGTGTCTAAGAACCTGTACAAGGAAGATTTTTAAATGTGTAGATTTTGAAAAACCATAACATTGAATGGCTATTTTTGTCTTATAAATGTCTTGAGCATTTCTTAGTGTAGCCAACCCAACTTACTCTCCTGATTTTCAGTGTTAGCTTTGAGGGTTAGGTTCACTGTATACCCTGAGGGTTTCCATAGTGTGGAGACAAAGGTGTGTCCATCAGGGATATGACATGGGGACATGGGAGGTGAAAAGTGGGAAAGGGTCACTTTACAGCAGCAGGAACTAAGGCCCCAGAGGTGAATGCCTGTTCCCTGTTCCAGAGTCCTGAAAAAAAGGGCCAGAAATAGAAGTCAGGTTTCCTGATTCCAGTTGTGCTTTTCCAAGAAGTAAAGGTGATTGTAGCAAACATTGGAGCTCTAGTGATCCTAGGCACTGTTCTATGATCTGCATACCTGTCCTCAATGTTCTAAGTGCCCTCATGTTATCCTACTTATTATTTATATATAAGGTGGGTACTGCTAGTGTGTTCATTTCACAGGCCAGGAAACAGAATTAGAGGCCTGGAATTTTCTATACTTCTCCCTCTCAGTGAGCATGATGGTACACTTGTCAGTAGAGGGTGTTGGAGGGACATTGTAGGACGAGAGTATCTGTTCCTCCTTAGAGTTGCAGTGTTTGTTTTCCGTTCCTGCTCCCATTGGGATCATTCAGTGAAGCATGTGTCAGGGGGACATTAGGTGGTGTTCTGCCTCAGCTGGGTACCTGAGTGGGTAATCCCTTAGTAACCCCAGCCTGGGCCTGGATACTATCTTGCTCAAGGCCTTGAATACTCTTGGCCTCATTTCCTCAATGGCACTCCAATTCCTTCTCTGTGTTGTTCCAGCAACCTCAGCTGGTTTGGGCCCCAGAAGGTTGTTACTATGTCTCTCCTGTTGTGGGTACCATTGCTCTAGACTTTGCACCTATGGTACTGTTATGACTCTCTGCAGGCTATGACTCACTGTGCCCTGAATTTTCACCTTCCAGTAATGTGCAGCTACACCTTTGATGAAGTCTGAAACAGCCTTGTAGAGTGGGGTCCTCTTCCAAGTTTCTCCTTCCTTGGATGCTCTTTGGTCCAAAGTATCTTTTTTTTTCATCTTCAGTTATTCTTTCATAGCTTAATAATTTTTTATGGTAAACTTTGTTTAATTGTAGTTTGTCACCTCATTTCCTGATTGGACCCAGATTGATAAAAATCTTCTCCTTTCCCAAAGTAATTTCTTCAGGTGTTTACTTTGTCTTCTTTATGACTTATTTACACAATTTTTTGTATGATACCAATACATTGACTATTCTATTTCTGAACTCAGATAATGGATAAGGCAATTTCCAATAACCAATTCATTCAATGAAAATTTATTCATAAAAGCTTTTACTGAGGGTGTATTTATTATGGTTTGGATCTGAAATGTCCTCCAAAGGCCTTGTGTTAAAGCTTTTGTCCCCAACCTGTGGGACTACTGGGAGTGGTGGTGAACATTTAGGAGGTGGGACCTCACGGAAGGAAGTGAGGTCACTGGGATCATGCCCTTAAAGTGGATATTGGACCCTGGCTCCTTTCTCTCTCTCTCTTCCTTTTCCTCCCCTCTCTCTGTTTCCAGGATGCCTGAGACCTCTTCTGCTGCACACTCCCTCCCATGACATTCTGTCTCGCCACAGACACCAAAGCAACATGGCCAAGAAACCAGGGACTGAAAACTCTGAAACTGTGAATCAAAACGAGTCTTTTCTCCCTATAAGCTATTTATCTCATGTCATGTATTTTGTCACAGTGATGGGAATCTGACTAACACAATATTTCATGAAAGATGCTGAAGTATACAAGCTGGATTAAGGTGATCTTTGACGTGGTGAGCTCACAATCGTATAGGGAAGGCAGACATTTAAATGGAATGAATTAGAATACAACATGATAACTATTGAGAAATGAACAGACCTATCTGAAAACACAATGACAGAATGACTTATTCAGTCTAAAGGAGTCAAAGAAGCTGTATTTGATCTGGAGCATTTACTCAACTATAAAGTATATGAGTATATAAAGTATATATATAATACATAAAGTATATGAAAATCAGTTTATGTAGATGACTCCATCTATATATATCAATATAGATGACTCTATACTAAATTTATAAATAGCCTTTTTTATTGGAGAGGGAGGCTGTTAATGTGCTAGGAAAGGTAACATACAAAGAGAGATGGCAAAGTGGCTTCCCTTTGCTGGCAGTCAGAGGCCAGGGCCACAGATCTGGCTTTGTCATCAACTCACTGGAGGACCCGGGACACACAGTAAATTTTGTGGAACTAAGTATCTCTGTTTATAACTAGAGACCATTAGATTACATAGCCCTCCTGGGTCTTTTCCAATTCTAAATGCTATATTATTTAATAGAAGGCATTTGAATAACAGATGCAGGATTTATGAAACCCAAAATATTTGAATCAGAAAGCATTCTGAATATGATTTTTAAATAATGTAATGTAATGTAATATTTGGCAAAATGATAGAAACACCTTGAAGGTGATCTCGTACATAGGTGTTTTTATCTGGGTGAGTGGGCATTTCCATTGTTAACTTCTGTCTTTAAGAAATGTTTATAACCATGTAGTGCTGGCTCTGAAATTGATGTTTTATATTTTCTGAGCAAATGATAAAGTAAACCCTGCCAAGAGCTCTGATATTTTGACACATCTCTAATTACACTGGTGGCTATAGATGGATGTTGCGTGGGATCAAATGGTAAATGGGCAGATCATCAGATCTCACATCTCAGACATTTTTCAGAGGCTAGGGAGAGAAACTGACAAATATATTCCTCAATATCATGGATAAGGAGCAAAATGTCCAGAATCTTTGTGTATTTATTTACCAGTACAGGGTAGTTAAGGGTCTGAGAGAATATTAGTATTTGAAATTATTTTACGCTGTTGCATTGGAGGTGGAAAATGAGCTTTTCTGCACATTCTGCCTACTCTGTCTCTAATGGCTTTGTGTTATGACTGGGAAAATGAGCTTGGGAGTGAGTGTGCCTTGGCTGATGTTCTAGTTCCAGCATTTAGCATTTATGAAAGCTTTGGAGATTTACTTAATTTATAGGTCTGCAAAATAAGGTTAGCAGTAATGGTTTTTATATTGTAGGATTAAAAGAGGTGATATATGTCATGAATTGCTACAATGTCTGGCAAAGAGAGAGCACTCAATAAAAGCTAAGATTTATTATAATCATTAAAGCAAATATCTCTGGAAAACAAGACAGAAGACCCCATGTCAGGAGTATGTGTGCCAGTCTTGAATTCACAACTTATAAATGTGTATCCTTGGGTTGGTCCATGATGATATTTAAATTCTGAGTTTTTTTTGTGAAACTAAACTCATTATGTCTGCTCCCTTCCCTTCCCTTATAAAACCGTTGTAAGAATTAAATGGGAATGTGTATGTGAAATGACTTTGTGCCCATCAAGGACCAATAGAAGTTGTTACTATGAGGCAGGATTTTCTTTTCCTTTAATATTTATTCTTCTATCCTCCACCGTCCTAGTAAACAGAGGGATCCTGAGTAAGATGTACAAGAAGACAGAAAATTGTTGAGTATAATGACACATCTTGTCCAGAGCATATTATGTTGACTCTCCCTTTGAAGCATTGAACTCTGTCTACTTCTCCTTTGCTACTATCTTAGTCCAAGACACACCATCCATCACTGAGGGAAATGGCCTCTTTCTAGAATCATGCTTGTACTCCTGACTCTTTCAAGCTGTTTTCCTAGGTTCCTCGCCTACTTAAAGCTCTCTAATTGTTTCCCAACACACTTAGAATAAAGTCTAAGTGCCACACTGCAATCCCCGATAACCTCCCTGTTCTCTTCTTCTGTTGCTTTTGTTACCAGTACATGGTAGCCTCACCAGCTTGCCTTCTGTCCTTTAAGAAGATTAGATTTGTTCTTTTATTTATTTATTTTTTTGGTGCCGGGAATTGAACTCAGGGGCACTCGACCACTGAGCCACATTCCCAGACCTATTTTGTGTTTTATGTAGAGACAGGGTCTCACTGAGTTGCTTAGCGCCTCGCCATTGCTGAGGCTGGCTTTGATCTCGCAATCCTCCTGACTCAGCCTCCCAAAGTGCTGGGATTACAGGCGTGCGTCACCACGCCCGGCTAGATTTGTTCTTGACTTAGCTTTGACTTAGTTGTCTTGCCTGCTGAGAATATGTGTCCTCCTGATGGCTCCCCTGACTCTCCTGTGGCTGGCTATTTTCTTGTCATTCTGTATTCCCCTCAGAAGGGCTTTTTCTGGCCTTTCCATTGTGCTATCCTATTTTAATTTTCTTCATAGCTTTTTATCAACATCTGATACTTTCTTCGAAGGTTAGCTTCAGAAGAACAGTATGTCTTTGTCCATCTTATTTGATACTTCATGTTTAGGACCTAAAAAAAATTCTTGACATATGATAGGTGCTAAAAAATACTCAAGTCTATTAGCTGAACATACAAGTTTAAATTTTATAAGGGATCAACATTAGCAAGGAAATGATTTTTCTTCTTCCTCTTCTGCATCTCCTTTTCTTATTACTCCTCTTGTCTTTTTGCACTTAGAAGACTCTAAAGGACCTAAAATCTCCCTGGGACAGTACATTAAGGGCTTGAAAATATTTTCACCTACCCACGTCATGGAACCTGGGATGGCTCATAACTTCTAGAAGGATCTAGTAGAACTTGATAGAACTGAGAGGAAAAACAAGAGGAGAAAAAAAGACTAAGTTACCATCAGCAGTAGAAGAGATCTATAGTAGTGGAATGTCTCCACATAAACTTTTATATATTCACAGAGTGGAATATAAGAAAGAACTACTTACTACAAACATGAATGGATCTCACAGTCATAATGATGAATGAAAGAACCAAGAGATAGAAATCATATTCTGCATGATTCCATTTATATGAAGTTCATGAACAGGCCAAACTCATCAATAGTAATTAAGGTCAGAACCATGATTACCTTTGAGGGGAGGTTTTTATCTGGGAGAGGGCATGTGGGAGCCCTGTAGAATGTTGGCAATATTCTTTATCTTGATTGGCAAGGTAGTCACATGACTGTATATATGTTTAAGTGTTTCCCCTTCTATAGTTGATACAACTCAACAAAATATTGTAAAATTTCATGGAAGAGTTCATAAAAAAATGGCAAAGGAAAGGGATCATGGAGGTGGGAAGAAGAAGTGAGAGGGCACTCGGACTGTGGAGGTTCATTTAATGTGGATCTTGCATGGACCTGTAATTGTGGGGCTCCATAGGTAGCAAGGTGAGTCAGCAGTAAACTTTCCATTAAGTTTTACCCATGCGTCTTTGGAGACTTAATCAGTCTAGTCACAAGTCAGAACCAGTGCCCAAAGAAAGCTCAGGAGGCTCACATTGCTCAAGAGTCAAGATTTTAGTAGAAAAAACAAGCTTAGGAAATACTGAGCGCTGGACTTTAAAAAAAACTTTAAAAAAAACCGTGACATACTTTGCATGAAAAATTTAGCTGCAGTGACAATGACAAAGTGATGAAACTGACTACCCTTTGCTTTTTTAAAATTTCCCCCCTTAAGAACAGGGGAGCTTAAATATTTCATACATAGTTCTTTAAGAAGCTTCCATGGCACAAAGTCATCAAGGGAAAAGCCCTTACCACTTAACTCTGTTTCATGTAAAAAAAAAAAAAAATCTCAGGTTTTTTTTTCTAGGTTAAAAATGCAATGTCTTTCTCAAGAATCCTGTTACCCTGAACTCTGTTCAGGGAAGGTCATGAGAATAGGGTCAGTTGGCAGGAGACATGGCATTCTGTGGCTTGTGTAACCATTTAATTAGACGAAAGAACAGTCAATGCCAGTAGACTGCTGCTTGGATGATTTGAATTCTCCCTAAATTATGGGGCAGATATTTATCCTTGGTGTGTGTGGAGGCTTCTCCACCCTGGCTTTTGGTTCAAATTCTCTCTGATTTTTTGGAATGATCAAGTGCTTGAAAATAAATTTTGTGTGGGGATGCGATGGAAAAGCCAGTTCCTAATGTTAAGTCCTTTCCTCGTCTTGGGCACATGAAGTTTGCATTTCCATGAGTATTCATGGCTGGCATTTCAAAGAACATCATGCTTGCCATTCTTTTTAGAAGACTCAAGGTTGGCTTAAAGAGTTGGCTTGAAAAGCACAGCTTGTTTCCTTATTTCAACAGAACAAAATAGCTCATCTAGTTTGCAGTCCGCAGCCATCCAGAATTGGGAAGCATTGCATGAAGTGATACTTTAGTTTTTGTCTTTTACAGTCCCAGTGGGTTTATTCCCTGTTGCCCCATTTTATCTGATTGTTCTTATGGGTAAGCCATGTTCTCCTACCCTTTGCCCTGATTCCTCCAGCCTGTGCTTACAAATCCAAGTGTCTAATCAAGAATAAGCTGGTTTCTCTGACTTTTGTTTTTCTTGTCCACATAGGACCTTAGGTCCCTGTGAGATACTCCTCAAGTATTTCTAGGTATACCCAGTGGGCATTTCATACATACTTAGAAACTAGTCAGGCTCATGCTAGGCACCACTATGTCAATAAACAATTATGTATCTGCTATATATGGGGCCCAGCAGCCCTTGAGATGGTAAAGCCAAAATGGATAGTAAAATAAGATGGTTTTCAAATATGATTTCATATTCTTTGCTATTCTTTCAATCAAGAAGTCGAGTCCCTTTCCATAGAATCTGAGTGGTTCTATCATTGCTTTGATTCATAAAGTATGGCAGAAATGATGCTATGTGGCTTCTGAGGACAGATTTTTTTTTTTTTTGGAATAGGGATTGAATCCAGGGGCACTTTACCACTGAGCTACATCCCAAGTCCTTTTTATTGTTTTTAAAAATTTTGAGACTGGATCTTGCTAAGTTGCTTAGGGCCTTGCTGAATTGCTGAGGCTGGTCTCAAACTTGTGATCCTCCTGCCTCTGCCTCCCATGTTGCTAGGATTACAGGTGTGCACCATCTGAGGATAGATCTTAAAAGCTCATGTATGGCCTCTAAGCTCTTTTGGCAGCTCACTCTCCAGGACTCAGTTGCTGTGTTGTGAGAAGACCAAACCTGGCCACCAGTCCTGAGTTCAGCTTTTAAGTGATTTCAGGCAGACATGTGAGGGAAGAAGCTTTCAGGTAATTTCAGTACCTGACTGGATCACTTGCAGCTCCTCACTCTTCGTAGCTGAGGCCTCAGACATTGAGCAGAGACCAGCCTTTCCTAACTGCTGGAGCTTCTGACCCTCAGAGTTATGAGACAGAATAAAATGACTGTTGTTTTACACCTCTTCATATAGGATGGTTTGATATGCAGTGATTATAATTGGAGCAGAATGCCTTATTTTCCTCTTGGGTTTGGCAGAGGGGTTCTGAATGGAGGCGTTGGTACTTCTGTACTCTTACCTGGGATGGTCCTTTCTATCATCCAGTTCTAGCATCCTTACTGGGCAAAGACTTTGGGCCCAATCTCTTCTTGCCTTCTTATGAAGGCCAAGAGACGCACTGGTATACAGAGGGGGGGCCTGTCCCACATCTTCTCCAGACTTTTTTCTCCTAACAGTTTTTTTTAAAAAAATATTTATTTTTTAGTTGTAGGTGGACACAATATCTTTTTTTTGTTGTTTTTTCATCTCCATATTTTATTTTATTTTTATTTTTTTGAATTTTTTTTTAAAATTTTTTAAAATTTTTATACTTTATTTTTTTTTCCTCAAAAGTTGCATTTTAATACATGTTATCAAACATAACAGAAAAAAAAAACAAATTTTCAGAAGCTGGACACAATATCTTTATTTTATTTTTATGTGGTGCTGAGGATCGAACCCAGTGCCTCCCGCGTGCTAGGCGAGCATGCTACCACTGCGCCATAATCCCAGCCCACTCCTAACAGTTTTTAGTACTCCTATGTCAACAGGTCACTAGGTGGGCTTGTTCCATGAATTTTCTGATTGAACCCAGACAAGACTTTGTTCCAGTTATTTTCAACCTATTGGTAGCCTTACTGTCTTTAATTTAAATTTTAAAAAAGGCTGACATTTACTGACTGGGATGACATGGGTAGAGGCAACATATCTTGTTGTGGTATATGCATGTAACCTAAATGTCTGATCCTGTCTACACCAAAGGCCTTACCATCTTATGGGTAAATTTAATTAAGAAGACTTCTGGCCACATAATGGCAGGAACTCAGCATCCTTCTCTCCTCTTCCATACTACTTCTTGGAGACTTATCTCACGTGTACCTCCTCGTTAGATTGTATCCTGGTTCTCTCTGGACCACCAATTCCTATTTTGTTTGTAAACCACTATTGCTTCACTGACCATGATTACCCTCCATGACTACTCACCACTGGCTTCTCATCTGGATGCTCTCAGAATCCATGGTTTCAGGTTTATATCTCAGAAAGCTCTGTCAGGCTGCTCTGCTGCACAGCTCCCAGATGACCACCTTTGCCTGAGGTCAACTTTCTCCCACCCCTGGGAGTGTCCTTGAATGCATGAAGCTTCTGCAAGTCCAGGCACTAACCTCATAAACCTACTTTCCTAAGTTCTTCTTGAACTGATATCCATGTTCTCCTTTTCTTTCCTAAGATTTTCCCCTTTCTGGAATGATTGATAATATTAATATTTAGGAGAAACTTCCATTGTTAACATTAGGTTCTATAGCTCCCCCAAGGGAAGTTCCATTAGAATACAATGTTCCAATATTAGAATATTTACTAAGCTCAAGTTCAGTACTGTCCAAGAGAAGTTTTGGCAATGAATGAAGTGTTCTATATCTACCTTCTCTAATATGGTGGCTACCAGCCACTTATGGCTACTGAGCACCTATAATGTGGCTAATGCAGTGAGGATTTAATTTTATATACTTTTCATTAACTTAACATTTAAATGGCCATATATAGTTAGCAGCTACTCTATTGGACAGCACTGTTCAATTTCACTTATCCTTAACCATAGTGTATTCATGAGGTTAATAGTCTAGTCAAGGTGACCTGACCATACAAGTTCCTGTTTTAGAGTCTTACCTTTCTTGGGATAGATATTGAGACCTGTCTTTCCTGTTGTCTCTGAAGGCTTCTTTCCCCAAACTGAAGGTAGTTCTTCAAATAACATGTACTTCTTGGTAGAAGGGGCAGGAATATGCAGAATTCAGTAAATAATTATATTAGAACCGCTTCAATGTATTTCTATGAATAAGGTCTAGAATAAGTGCTTAATTAAATGTATTTTTACATTTATTAAGCAAATGTCATGCACCTATTATATCATAAACACCATTTCAGTCACTGGAACACAGCAGAAACAAACAGATAAGATATATGCTATCATGGAGGAATGTTCTATGAATCCCTGTTAGAGGAGAGATCAAATAGCTACTTGGTATATGGGAAGAGGCTAAATGAAGAGGGAAAAAATATTTAGGGAAAGGGGACAGAGAGTAATACAGACAGCTTTTTGAAATGGAAGTGATCTAAGACATCACCAATACAGAGATACGTGCACAGAGACCTGATGGAGGAGAGAAGCAAGTCCTGCAGTCCTGCAGATGGAGCTTCAGGCAGAGGAAGCAAGGGCAACAGCCCGGAGGTGGCAGCACACTCGGGGAATTCAGGGAATAGCAAGGAGCTGGTGTGGTTGGGGAGAAGTGAACAAGCAGGGCCAATGTTAAATGAGGACAGAGAGAAAGAGTAGAGGCCAGATGATGTGGAGTCTTGGCGAATTTAGATCTTATCTTTCATTAGTGAGAGAAGACTTTGGGAGATTTGCAGCAGAATGACAGGCTCTAACTTCTATTGTCAAAGTTATTCTGGAGGCATTGTGGAGAATAGGTTGTAAGAGTGCAAGGGTAGAAGTTGGGAGTCCAAGACGGAGGCTGTTGTAGACTAAAGTGAAAGTGGTATATGAAATAAATGTAATAGGATTCAGTAGGGGTTAAGAATGAACCTGATCAGTCCGCTGTGGTGCTGAATGGTTTGCTGTCAGTTAAAGGAAGGCATTCTGGGAGGGTAGGTGATGAAATGGGCAGAGGTGTTGACAATTTGTAAATGAGAAGGTGTGGCTGGAGTTGGCAGGTGGGCCATAGTTTTCTGACCTCTGCCCTATATTCATTTTTATGGGGTCATTGGAGGGCTCCTTTTTTTTTTTTAAATTTTAAAATTTATTTTTTATTCGATCATTATAATTATACCAAATGGTTGGATTCATCCCAACAAAATTATATTTATATGAAACTCATAATAATAATACAGTACATAATTCCCCTATATTCCCCCCACCCCATCCGTCTGCTTCTTCCTCTATTAGACTTCCTTTTGCTTATCTATTCATTTTTTATTAATTGTTTTTACTTAATCATAAAGGTGAAATTCCCCATGCTATACTTGTGTATGCACATAACATGAGTTTTAAGAGTTCATTTCACATTGCCTCCCCTTTCCCATCCCTCCACTCTGCCTCTTGATCTCTTTCTTCTACACCACTGGCCTCCCCTATGCCTTTGATATTCTATCTTTCTCTGCTTCTTTCCTTTATTTTATTCTAGCGTCCTCATTAGAGAGAAAACATTAGACCTTTGAGTTTCTGAATCTGGCTTATTTCACTTAGCATGATGTTCTCCATACCTGTGCATTACCAGAAAACGCCGTAATTTCATTCATATTTAAGGGCTGAGTAGAATGCCATTGTGTGTATATATACCAAAACATCTTAATTCATTCATCCATTGATGGGCATCTGAGTTAATTCCATAATTAAGCTATTGTGAACTGTGCTGCTATAAACATTGAGGTGGTTATATTGCTACAGTATGCTAATTTTAGCTCTTTTGAAAAAATACCAAGGAGTGGGATAGCTGGGTCATATGGTTGTTCCATCCTTTGTTTTTTGAGGAATTTCCATACTGCTTTCCAAAGTAGTTATACTCATTTGCAGTCCCACCAACAATGTACAAATGTACCTTTCCCCCCAAATCCTTGCCAGCATTATAGTTTGTATTCTTGATAATTGCCATTCTGACTGGAGTGAGATGAAATCTTCAGTTTTCATTTGCATATCCATCATTGATAGAAATGTTGAACATTTTTCATTTATTTGTTGACCATTTGTGTTTCTTTTTTTGAGAAGTCTCTGTTTAGTTCTTTTGTCCACTTATTTGTTGGACTTTTTAATTGGTGTTAAATTTTTTGAGTTCTTTACATGTTCTGGATGTTAATCACTGTTTTAGTCAGCTTTTTTGCTGCTGTAACTAAATGACCTGCCAGCACAACTGTGGAGAAGGAAGAGTTTATTTGAGACCTCACGGTTTCAGAGGTCTTAGTCCACAGAAGGCCACCTCCATTTCTTGGGGCTCAAGGCAAAGCTGATGATCATGGTGGGAGAGTGTGGCTAAGGGAAGAAGCTCGCATCATGATCAGAAGAAGAGAGAAAGAGAGAGACAGAGACAGAGAGAAAGACAGACAGATAGATAGACGCTACTCACCAGATACAAATATATACCCAAAGCCATGCTCCCAACTCCCACCTCCTCCAGCCACACTCTACCACTTCATTTACCACTCAGTTAATTCCTACCAGGGGATTAAATCACTGATTGGGTTAAGATTCTTGTAGTCCCATCATTTCTCCTCTGAACCTTCTTGCACTGTCTCACGCATGAGCTTTGGGGGAACACCTCATATCCAAACTATAACAGTCACTTGTCAGAGGAATAGCTGGTAAAGATTTTCTCTGTAGTCTCTCTCTTCACAATTTTAATAATTTCCTTTGCCATGCAGAAGCTTTTTAACTTGATGCCATTTCACTTATTGATTCTTGCTTTTCTTTCTTGCACTTTGGGGGTTGGGTTAAGGAAGTTGGTGCCAGCACCAATATGATAGAGTGTTGACCTTATATTTTCTTCTAGTGGTTGCAAGGTTTCTGGTCTAATTTCTAAGTCTTGAATCCATTTCTATTTGATTTTTGTTCAGAGTAAAAAATAGCAATGTAGTTTCATTCTTCTACATATAGCTATCCAGTTTTCCCAGCACCGTTTGTTAAAAAGGCTATCTTTTCTCCAACATATATTTTTGACACCTTTGTCAAGTATTAGATGGCTGTAAGTATGTGAGTTTGTCTTCAAAAAAAATTTTTTTTTTAAAACTCTGTGAGGAATGCCATTGTATTTTGATGGGGATTGCATTGAAGCTCTATATTTCTTCTGAGAGTATGGCCATTTTGACAATATTAATTTTGCATTTCCAAAAACATGGAAGATCTTTCCATCCTCTAAGGTATTCTTCAATTTCTTCTGTGTTGTATAATTTTCATTGTAGAACTCTTTTACCTTCTTGGTTAGATTAATTCCAACTTTTTTCTTGAGCTTATTGTGATTGGGATGGTTTTCCTCATTTCTTCCTTGACTGAATCACTGTTGGAGTATAGGAAATCTATTGATTTATGAATGTTGATTTTGTATATGGCTATTTTGCTAAACTTATTTATAAGCAATAGAAGTCTTTTGGTAGAGTTTTGTGGGTCTTCTAGATATAGGATCATGTCATCAGCAAGCAGATATAGTTTGATTTCTCCTTTTCCTGTTTGTGTCCACTTAATTTCCTTCTCTTGCCTGATTGCTCTGGCTAGAGTTTTGAGAGCTATATTAAATAGTAATGATGACCATGAACAATCTTGTCTTGTTTCTGATTTTAGAGAAAACACTTTTAGTTTTTCTCCATTCACCATGATGTTGGCTTTTGTGTTTGTCATAAATAGCCTTTATGATATCGAGGAAAGTTCTTTCCATCCCTAGCTTCTCCAGTGTTTTTAACATGAATGGATGATAAATTTTATAAAAGGACTTTTCTGCATCTATTGTGATGATCACGTGATTCTTTTCCTTAATTCTATTTAAGTAGTGAATTACATTTATTGATTTGAGTATGTTGAACCAACCTTGTATTCTGGGGATGAGAACCATTTGATTGTGGTGTATTATCTTCATCATGCTTCTTCTTTTTTTTTAATACTAGGGATTGAACCTGGGGGAACTTAACCACTGAGCCATATCCCTAGCCCTGTTTATATTTTATTTTGAGACAGGTCTTGCTAAGTTACTTAGGGCCTTGCTAAATTGCTAAGGCTGCCTTTGAATTTGTGATCCTCTTGTCTCAGCCACCTAAGCCATTGGGATTACTGGCTCTTTGTGTGTTTTTGAATGCTGTTTGCTAATATTTTATTAAGGATTTTTGTATCTATGTTCATCAGGGATATTGGTCTATAGCTTTCTCTCCTTGATGTGTTTTTGCCTTGTTTTGGTATCAGGGTTATATTATTTTCATAGAATGTGTTTGATAGCATTCTCTCCATTTTGATTTCATGGAATAATTTGAGAAAGACTGGTGTTCGTTTTTCTTTAAAGGTCTGGTAGAATTCTGCTGAGAATCAATCTTGTCCTGGGATTTTTTTTGTTGAAAGGTTTTTAATTATTGTTTCAATTTCATTGCTTGACATTGGTTTGCTTAGATTTTCTATATCTTCCTGGTTTAATTTGGGCAGATCATATGTGTCTAGAAATTTGTCAGTATTTTCTAGATTTTCCATTTTATTGAAGTATACATTTTCAAAATAGTTTCTGATGATCCTCTGGATTTCAGAAGGGTCTGTGGTGATATCTCCTTTATCATCTCTAATTTTATTGATTTGTGTCTTCTCTCTCCTCTCTCTCTCGCTGTCTCTCTCTCTCTCTGGTTAATTTGGCTAAGGGTTTGTCAATCTTATTTATCTTTTCAAAGAACCAGCTCTGCATTATATTGATCTTGTGTATTGTTTTTTTGTTCTCAATTTTACTGATTTTTGGCTCTAATCTTAATTATTTCTTGTCTTTTACTCATTTTGGGGTTAGTTTGTTTTTAATTTTCTAAGGCCTTGAGGAGGAACAGAAGTCCATTTATCTGAGATCTTTTAAACTTTTTAATGTAGGTATTCAGTGCTATAAATTTTTCCCTTAGAACTGCTTTCATACTGTCCCAGAAATTTTGATATGTTGTGTCTCTGTTCTCCTTTGTTTCTAATAATTTGATTTCTACTCTGATTTCTTCTTTTTTCCATTCTTGATCTAAATGAGTACTATGTGTTTATGGGGTTTCTATTATTTTTCTTGCTGTTGATATCTAGTTTTATTTAATTATGATCTGATAGGATGGATGATATTATTATATATATTTTTTAATATTTTCTAAGATTTTCTTGTAACCTAGAATATGGTCTATTTTGGTAGAAGTTCCATGAGCTGCTGACAAGAAGTTAATGAAGCTGTTTTGGGTGAAATATTCTGTAGATGCCTTTTAGGTCCTTTTTCATAGTTTTATTTAGGTTGGAAATATCTTCATTGGTTTATATTTTGATGACCTATCTGTTGGTGATAAGGATATGTTGAAATCACCTGGCATTATTGTGTTGGGGTCTGAGATTTAATGTCAAGGAGTATATTCTCTCTCTTTCTTTTATGGAATTGGATGTGCTGAAATTTGTGACATAATTATTTATTATTGTTATATCTTCTTGTTGGTTTGTTCCATTTACCAAGATGTAGTGTCCTTCTTTGTTTCTTATAATTAATTTTTGCTTGAAATCTGCTTTTTCAAATATTATGAGAACAGTTGCTCCTACTTGTTTTTGGACTCCATTTGTGTGTAGTATTTTTTTCCATTCTTATACCTTCAGACTATGAGTATCTTTGACTGAGATGAGTATCTTGTAAACAGCATATAGTAGGATCTTGTTTTTTGATCCATCTTGATAATCTATATCTTTTAATTGGTGAGTTAGGACCATTAATATTAAGGGTTACTTTTCTACATTAGTTGTTAAGACCTTCTATTATTAAAAAAAAATTGTTCTTTGGAGAAAGGAAAATCCTTTGCTCCATCTTCTTGTGCTCAGTTTTAGAATGGATTGAAAAAATGAACACTGAACTTTTCTTATCTATGGGATTCCACTTGGAAGTAATATTAACATCCCAGCACTAGAAAAGAGGGACAAATAAAGTACTTTAGAGGTTCCTAGTGACAACAAAGATGCACTGATAACACTGGTTGCCTCATGTCACTTGGGTCACCATAATTCTGTGGATAATGCAGCAGCATCTATTGCAGGGCTGATATCTTGAGTTCTAAATCAATTTCATGCTGGTCTTAGAAGTGAATGATAAGTATCAGAGTGCACGGCACATTAGGAACTACTAGTAACCCACTTTTGTTATTCACTGAGGTTCAGGTGGTACTTTTTTTTTTGGTACTGGGGATTGAACTCAGGGGTACTCGACCACTGAGCCACATCTGCAGCCCTATTTTGTGTTTTATGTAGAGACAGGGTCTCAATGAGTTGCTTAGTGCCTTGTGGTTGCTGAGGCTGGCTTTGAACTCACGATTCTCCTGTCTCAGCCTCCCTAAGTTCTGGGATTATAGGCTTGGGCCACCACGCCCAGCTTCAGATGGTACTTTTTAATTCTGACATTAATAAGCTCTGTCAAACTAAAGTTGTTAATTGTCCAAAATCACATGGTGGGATGAGGTTTGGAAAAGAACTTTCTGTTTCATGAATCAATGAACTTATGGTAAACAAATAAATTTAAAACTACTCAAAATATGTAGATAATATGTTCTGGTTGCAGTTTTTTGACTAGTCCTACCTTTTTGAAATTTCAATCTTTCATCTTCCACTTGCTAATTATGTTCTTGGATAGATCAGTGAACTACTCTAAGTCTTATTTTCTTCATATGTAGAATGGGGACAATAATATCTGCCCCTGACAGTGTAGGGAGAATTAAATGAGGTAAAGAGGTAGAAATACTGGTGTTCACCAAATTTCCTATTTTGTGTCACACATTTCTCCAAAACCTTTGCAATTAGGCAGCCCAGTTATGACTAGTTATGGCCAGAGAAATATGGAAGTATCATGTGTCACATCTGGAATGAAGCATTAATAAGTTAATGAGTAATTTCCAAATCTCTTTCTTTTCCTGCTATGGCAATTGAGAAGATAGCATGTTACAAGTGGTACAGTTATAAGATGGTAGCACTTTTGTCTTGATCCTTGAGTGACTGTGTGGAGTAGAGTCCTAGCTAATGTGAATTAGGTAACACAAAGAATTTATAAACTTTTATGATGTCAAGCCACTGAGAATTTGGATGGCTTGTTATTGCAAGATAAAGAAGGCTATTATGAATAATATTAATCTTATAGGAAGCAGGGTGCTGGTACAATAAAAACTTAAATATTTTGTAATGGCTTCATAATTAAGCAAAAAGCAATGAAGATCATGAAATCAGCACTCAGAAGAAAAGCAATCCATGTTATATAGTGGCAAAATATTTGGTAATACTATCATCTGCTATAACTTGAGATGTAGATCATATTCTAATGAACCTTTCATTCTAGGAGAAAAGCCTGGAAAACAGAATGTTTCCTAAGAACATACTTCATGAAGAACCATGGGTGAAGATGTTAGTCCATAGAATTTTGGTAAAATATAATAGAAGTCTACTAAATTATTGAGAAGTACAAAAAGGAAAACACAAGATGGGAAAAACTTGGTCACTCTAGATTGCTGAGCCACTGTGTAAATTAGAACACACTGATACTCCCTACTGGATGTGAAACATATGTAAGAGATGAACTTTCCATGTTGCCATTGAAATTGGGAATTATTTGTTACTGTGGTGGAATCTCATCTATACTGACAGATACAATATTTAACAGATTTAGTATACTGCTTAGCTAGCACAGAGTAAACACTTGATGAATATTACCCTATATCCTGTAGTATTATTCTTATTATTGCTAAAATTTTTGAGTGTGCATGATGGTGGTAGAGGATATCTGTCAGAAGAGAAAGAAGATAAAAAGTAAATAATAATGTTAAGTGTGGTTTACACAAGGGTCACAAACTGAGATATAAATAAGAGAAAGAGAAGCACTATAAATAAGTGTGCTGGGTTGGACTCTGGAAATTGGGAGAACTTAAGCCTTAAAGGTGTAGTTACTTTTGACTCCAGCTACTACAGACCTAATTATTTTAAAAGCATCCTATAAAATAAAAAAAAATTATGACTTTTCCAAAAGTTTGAAGTATTGGAAATGAATTCAAATATTTAAAAAATACATGATGGTCCAGGTTTGGCTTGTGGACTACAAGTTGGTCACCTCTGCCAGATGTTAGGCCAAAGAACCAAAAAATGTTTAACAGCCAACAACGTCCCTATGGATAATCTTACCACATTAGATATGTCATAAATCTTATGAGCACAAATGTTGAAGGTTGCCATTGTTTGGATTCACCTTCCACCCACCTGGAACTTGTATTCTCATTACAACATTTCAGCAAAGTTGTCTTGCAGGTAAAGGTTGAACAGCTCTGTAAGTTCTTTCACACTTCATGAGGTGTAGCCTATCGTGTTTGGTATTCTCTAATTGTTAGAAGTCCTCTCTATATTTGAAGTGAAATCTACCTCCACATAGCATCTCCTATGCTTTTCTTCTATTCTTACCCACACAGAGAGGTATGGGAGTAGACTGATACCTTATACAAGTTTTCTAAAGTAGGTGACCAGCTGACCTATTGACAGCACCATGCATGCCCATACCTGCATGCACCCACATGCGCATATCTGCTATTGAGCCTCTCCCCTCCCATCCTTTCTGTGCTCCCCATTTCTGGCAGCAGCACATTCCCTTGAGCATTTATATAGAGTAGGACTAGAAATCACCATATACCATCCTTCACCCTTCTCCTCCAACATAAACTCTTGGGGGACAAACCACAGCCAGAATTTCCTAGATAGTAACAGCAAAAAGTTGAGGTGGATGTGGCTGAACCACATAACATCTCAGACATTATAAAGCCATGCTGCATCATGGAATTCGGATCTTCATTCCCAAGGTTATAGCTACTTGTTTACAGGTGGCTATAGGCATTGTACTTTTCCTTAGGTTCCCGCCACCCTCTAGAGTTGTGATCAGAAACAACAGAATCTGTGGCAGTTTGCCTTATTGCTATTTCAAGCAGGTTTTTTGTGGCCAAGTACCATTTTCTACAGGAATCACATTCAGCATAGTTTAGAGGGTTGTGTCATCTACAGGTAAACAGTGTGACATCAGTGGAAGTTTAATGTGTTATTCCACTTCAAATAGTCCTTGCCTGCACTTCTTGCTTGGGGGACACATTTAGGCTTCAAACATTGTCTCTTATGACATCCTGTTTATCTGTGGGAAGGTGCCATTACTGTGGTTACCTTCTGGCCCACAGGCCCCACAGAGTTCCCAGTGTTCTGTATTATATGTCATCCAAAGTACTTCTGGAAATGCATGGAAATAATAAACAGAGCTAAGAAAAGAGATTCAAGAGAATTAAGGAGGTAAGGATTTCACTTCATCCTCAGGCGACATGTCCCAGCTCTCCAGGGCTGAGTACCCTTTCCTTCTTTCTAGCTCTAATCTTCATGGCATGAAAGCTTTCTACACATCAAAATGAGTTGAAAATGAGATATTTTGCGGGGAGTGGATGTGTCTTCTGAGAGCAATTTTCCAAAGCTGTAATTCTTATTAAGTGAGGGATACAACAGAAAGTCCCCAATGCCCAACTGGTTGAATTTCTCTCTAATTCAGATTGTCAATCACCACCTATATATATGGTGACTAATGAAGAGAAAGATGAGTTTTATTCAGAGCCTCAATAATAGATAAATATATCCTATTTCATTGTTTTTTTTTACTTTGGAGGTGGAACATTAAAATTTATTCCTTCTGTTTGGTTGTTTTAGGTTTATTAGAAGACATTGTTATTTGATGAAATTTTGGGGGGGGTAAAATACTTTATATCTTACTCTATTTGTACCAGATGTTAGCAAGAATGTTACAGAAAGCAACAGGTTTCGGTGGAATGTAGTCATCTCAAAACGTATACTGTATAATGCATATGTGTATGTAAGAGCAGATAATAGGCTTATTTTTTCAAATGCCCAATTCAATTTCAAACTCACATTTTAGGTATTGTGTGTTTTATTAACGAGGGTAGGTTAAAAAAAAATCCCTGGTCACTGTATGGAAATTGGCATTGCCAAGGAGCTTGCAACCATACAGCCACAAGGAGGAGCTCAAGCATCAAATTAAAAATTAACACAAACTAATAAAGTCTGTGTATGCTGCTTTTGGCAGTGCCTTAAAGCAATATTTATTCTTACGTGGAGGCAAAGTGAATTGTAGGCCTTTGCCCAAATTAATATCACTCTGGGGAGCCTATGTTGATATGCTTGTATCTATCAGTCTATTTAAATAAATATGATAATATAGGCACAATCTATTCTTTAACTAGGAACCAGATGGATCTTTAAAAAAGCCAAATGAGATCATGCTACTCCCTGGCTTATAGCCTTACAATGGCCTCTTTTCTCTTTGAAATCAATAGTGCATTCCTTACTGTGGCCTAAGTGGCTCTGCATCAGCAGGCTCCCACGCTGCTTTCTGATTCCTTCTTACGCAGCTGCTGCAGCAGCAGCCACACTTGCCTTCTGCCAGGTTCTCAAATAAGTTTTTTCCTGGCATAGAGAGTTCGCACATTTGGTCTCCAGTGTCCTTCCAGATCTTTGCCTGCTTGTGTCTTTCTCATTATTTGGAGTTCAGTTTCAGTGTCACCTTCTAGAGAGGCATCTCCTGACACATACTGGAGGGAAGTTGGCCTGCCTGATCCTCCCATTAGTCTTCATCCATGTTCTCTGTCATTGCTCTTAGCATTTATCACAAGCTGTAATTCTTTGGTTCACTATGTATTTCTTTCTTTCTTTCTTTTTTTTTTGGTACTGGAGATTGAACTCAGGGGTACTCGGCCACTGAGCCACATCCTCAGCCCTATTTTGTGTTTTTTATGAAGAGACAGGGTCTCACTGAGTTGCTTAGTGCCTCCCCATTGCTGAGGCTGGCTTTGAACTCACAATTCTTCTGTCTCAGCCTCCCTAAGTGCTGGGATTACAGTTTACTATGTATTTCTCATTTATGACCTAGCTTCTCTGTAAAGCACACTAGAGCAAGAACCTTGTCTTTTTAATCACTTCAGTATCTGCCTTGTCTAGCTCAATTCCTGGCACAAAGTAGGGGCACAGTAAATATGTGTTGAATGAATTCGTCTGTTAGTTGGAATCTACATAATGTGCCTTGGTCCAGTGTGTTCCAGAAAAACAGCCACAGAAATGGTTTTTAAACCATTGAGTCTCCATCTCAATGACCTTTGCATATAGGATCTCTTCTTGACTCACAGCAGTACATGTGCTATTCCTACTGCCCCTGCGAAGAGGCAGAAAATGTTCCACATGACATCTAAAGGGCCGCCAGGACGGATTACTAGTGACATTGTGGGAAAATAGTTAAAATTGAGCAAAAAATGCCAACATCTTCCATTGCTATCTGCATTTTTCTTTTTTTCCTTTTTTTTTTTGCAGAGGGGTGTACTGGGAATTGAACTCAGGGGCACTCAACCACTGAGCCACATCCCCAGCCATATTTTGTACTTTATTTAGAGACAGGATCTCACTAAGTTGCTTAACATCTTGCTGTTGCTGAAGCTGGCTTTGAACTCATGATCCTCCTGCCTCAGCGTCCTGAGCTGCTTGGGAATACAGGCATGTGCCACTGTGCCTGGCTGCATTTTTGACGTAGGAAGATGTGAGCTTATTTTTGAGGAGTAGCTGATCCTGACCTCTAATGGTGTCAACAGATCATGATTTTGGAGGTACCCATTATCAGTGATCTTATCTGTCAGATGAAAATATCTGGTAGCCAGTGGCTGGTTTGCAGCTGTATCCTTCCACATAAAGGCCTCAAGGATACCCTAGTGTCTTCCTTCCTCCAAAAGCTCATCTTTGAGTAGGGGTAAACATGCATCAGTGTGACCAGATATCATGTGCACAGACAGCCCCTGGATGTCCAGAAACTATATCCTAAAATTCATTAAGGTTGGTTTCTGCCTAGTTTATTATTTCCCTAGGTATTGTATGTTTTACTTTATATTTAGGTTTTATAAAAATTTTCTGATTTTTTTTCAATAATGACTGATACTCAACCTTGCTCATTTTCTCTTTCTCCTCAGGAAACTTTTCCAAAGCAGTACATTTATTTACCAGGAAAATATATCATTGCTTTCTGGAAATGTACTCACAGAAGGTTCCCTGAGGAACTGTATCTGATCCTCTCACAGGAAGGAAATTGACATACTGTTTGTTGGAATGACCACTCCCCAAACCACACTTACATATATAAAATTTGCAGAATAACCAAAGAAGTGAATGCTTGTATACATGTTGTTTATTACTCTCTAGGGTCAAGTTGTCAGGATGTGGTATTAAAAATGTCTTGTATTTCTGAGAGAGTTGGAAAATATTACCATGATTGAAGTAGAATGTAGATTCTTCTCATAGGTCTCAGCTTAGTGGAGAAGAGAGGTGCATATAGATACTACATGATTTGTGAAGAAGGATGTGGTCAGAGGGAATTCTTTGACTTGGATATTTCAGTCTGTAACACTGGATGAGATAACTGACGAAGGTGTATGTTAACATGTATATTGTTTCGGGTGATATTAATCATGCGATAATAATCATCACATATGTGTGATATAAAATACTCATGACTTAAAGACAGGAGCTGGTGACTTTAGCTGTTGGTGTCACTTTGGTTTCAGGCTATTAAAGAAAAAAAATATTTGTGACATTTGTTGACGATGGTAAGTAGAAATTAATCAAAGTTGGGCCATGGAGATGGGTACCTGCAATAGAATCTTGCAGACAGTGGGAGACATTGAAGTTGTTAGATACCAAGGGTGGGGGACTTACTCTAAACTGTCTTAGAGGACGTTGCTCAAAGCGGGTTCTGTAAAGACAGAGAGGAAAGCTTAAGGTCAAGCATAGTCAAGCAGAGGACTCAGAAGATACTGATTAAAGTTTTGGTCAAAGGAGAGAGTCTTTTTGTTATTGTTACTAACTCATATTAATTATGTAAAGTAGGGGTACCCACTGTGGTATTTCCACAAATGCATACAATGTGCACTGATGTCCATCCACTCTTTCTTTGTCCCAGAACTCTTCTCAGTACCTCGTGATCCCTTCTCTAAGATCAACTTTTTGTGTCCACATATGAAGGAGAATATGCAATACTTGTCTTTCTGAGAAATGATATGTTCCAGTTCCATCCATTTTGCTGAACATGTCACGGTTTTATTCTTCTTTAGGTGAATGGTACTCCATGGTGTATATATACCATATTTTCTTTATTCATTCATCTGTTGATGGGCACCTAGGCTGATTCCACATCTTGGCTATTGTGAGTAGTGTCACAATAAAAATGAGCATGCAGGTATCTCTTTGGTATACTGATTTCCTCTGCATATATGTGCAGGTATGGGATAGCTGCGGCATATGATAATTCTATTTTTAATTTTTTGAGGAACCTCCTTGCTGCTTTTAACTTAAAGTGGCTATACTAATGTTTATTTCCACCAACAGTATATAAAGCTTCCTTTTTCTCCATATTCACACTTGTCCTCTTATTAGACACTGGTTCAGGTTCAGCTTCATGGGGGATGTGGGTGTGGGAATCATAGCATCCTCTCTGTGACATTCACACCGTATCTTGTCAGTAGTGTGTGATGAGACAAGGAGCAGGGATGACTGATGCAGGGCACCTGCACAGGTTTGATAGCAGCAAAAGTTGTTATTTCTCTCTGCTGCAGCTCTGAGTCCTCTGACCAACCCTCTGGCCCCAGTTATGCACACCTAGGGATGGAGTGACGGCCAGGGACTTTTCTCCTCATGTTTCCTTCAGTTGTAGTGGCTGACAGGATGGAGTGGGAGTGAGTCATGGCTAGAGTTGGGTAAACTTCCTATTAGGAATTTTTCAGGAGTGAGTAAAAACAGAACCAGGAGAGTTGTGGTATTTCACAGATATTTCAAAGTATCTGTGATAAAAACATGATCACAGTTCTCTATGTGTTCCTGTACACAGACCTCTGCAATGGGACTTTGTGCAACTACTATCAAGAGGGGGACTCTATTTGCCCTGTCTCCTCCTATTTAAATCTGGGCTCATCTTGTCACTTATTCTTATCAGCAGGAAGTGGCTGAAATGACATTGCGTCAGTTCGTAGCATAGATCACACAAGGCCTTTTGTACTTCTATTCTTGCTAGTAGCCCCTCTTTCTTCAACATGAGCAAGACTAAGACAGCTTGTAGCAGAGCTTAGTGGTCTTAGCTGAGGACCTCCTAGATAGCCAAACCGGGGCCAGATAAGAGGAGCTGCCTGGTCAATCTGAAAAACCATGAGCAACAATATATTGTTATTATTTAAAGCTATTTAATTTCGGGTTGGCAGCACATCATTTTTGTGATGATAGATTTGCTACTGGACACATGTTTCTGAGTAAGAGTGATAACTCTGTATGTAGTCTTAGATATAGGTTATTTTTTAGCTTTGGCTATAGTTATATAGTTTTAGATAATGGTAGTCTTGTGGTTCCAGCCATTTGGAGCTGAATGATGCCATTTGGAGGCATTTATGACAATGCGTTTAATGTTGGTGGCTTTGATAATGATGACACTTGAGCTTTTGATGATTATGGCCCTTGTGCTTTTAGGTGGTTGTAGTTGTTGTTGTATTTGGTTCAACTACCCATGTGTTACGTTGGGGGACTCAGATTTTCTGCCAGGTTTTGTCACAGTTTGATAACTAAATGACAGCTTTAAGTGCCTCTGCATTTCCAAGGAGGCTGAATATATGTTACTGTTGGTTTCTTGCTAGACTGGGACAGTTGAGATATTGGAGGTTTCTTGCACACTGCAGAAAGTCTGTGAGGGATTCCTGGCTATTGTGCTGAGTGTGAAGATCAGCCTTGATCATGCCAATCTGGGTCAAATTAGCATAGATACTGGAAGTGGACACTTTCTTAACACCTACTGTCATGATTTTCTAGACCTCTCACCTCCTTGTCAATTCAGTCTTTCAAGATGGACTAATGCAGCTGGTGGGAGAGTAGCTGATCACTTGTTTTCTTTGGCAAGAGGTGAGAGGAAGGACTATGACTGCACTTCAGCAGATGGAACAGTCCCTATGTGGTGCCCCAACCGGGAAAACGCCAGTACTATCCCTGAAACAATACCATTCTTCTAAAAGAGAACTGGTTATATTTGTGTTTGTTTCCCACGTCATTAATTTGCCAGAGTATTCACCTGAACTGTGGGGCATCGGGATCTCTGTCAGATTCTCCCTAGGTTTTCTGAAGATATTTTCCCTCTCTGTTAACTTTGTGAATAAATAGTTAACAAAAAGCCTTTCCTTTTTGAATGAGAATTTGACCTTTGCTTAACTTTCTAGCTCAGTTCCCCTGGTAATTTGACAATGACAGAATGTCAACTATATTTCTAGGTAGGATTGCCTGTGCAAAAAATGAATTTTGATTGGCAAATTGCATCTGGACTTGGAGGGCTAGAATGAACTGTAAATACTTGTTAGGAAAGCTATGCTCTAGGTTCCCCTCTTAGATGTAACTCTTACATCTGGGCATGTGTCTTGAAAGAATACTGAAAGTTTTGTATTTTATGGCATGCAGCTTTTAGGCCAGGATGGCCTATACCTTCCCGATGTGGGTCTCATCTTCAAGCTTCTGATCATTCAGTCTGGTACAGTGACTCTTACAGAAACAGATGTCTGAGGCTTTTGTTTGGGCCAGCATTGGTTTTTGTCCACAGCCACTAGATGGATGTCGAGTATGGCCTATGGTAGTCAAGGAACTACCATGTTCAGATCTTTATAAGTTCAACTGAACATGGTAGTTCCTGAACAAGGAACTACCATGTTCAGTTGAACTTATAAAGATCTTCAATGAGTGTTGCAAATTTGGTGTTCTTTCCAAAGGTCTAGCTGCTGAGACAGTTGAGACATCCTCTGGCCTGAGAGGATTCCACAACAGATGCTCCTTCAAGCTGTGCATTTATGTTTGGGTGTGATTCATCAGGCATGAGATGTACACTAGGAGATTAGTGGCAGGGTGCCTGTTCTCCTGGGGATTCCGCATCATGGCATTAGTGCATTGATGATAGTACCTATAGGCCACCTACCTTATCCAACTGTAACATCCTGTATCTGACTAACATAGGAAAGGTGGAGGGGGATTTTCTGGGAAGAAAATTTAAGACTTTGTGGGTAATTATGTTGCTGGTGGTACTGAAAATTCCCTATTAAAACCAAAGGGCACTCACAACATGGGACTCTGAGGAATCCCAAGGCCAGTCAGAGGAAAATTAACTGGGAACTCGTGGTCCATCTCAGGCAGGCCTCTACTCACAGGAGGAGATTCTTTTGGGAGACTCTAGAGAAGTCCTGGCCCCACTCCCATGAATGCCTGCCCCTTGCCTAGACAGGCTATGTGGATCCAGTCAAGAAGAATCAAATGCTCAAGCAAGGCCTTCTGGAATCTGTCCTCATCTTGAGGCTCTGTTTAACTTTGCACTGGCTTTATTCTCAGCCAAGCTTTCCCTAGAAAAGGCAGAGATGGCCACGTTCTCTTTTGGCTTCCATCTTACCAGCTTACTAAGCACAGAAGGGAGAGCATGCCTTTCCCTTCATTCCAGTGGATGTGCTGTGGCTATCACTCGCTGGCCTAGCTTGGAAAACATGGCTTCCTGAGCAATTACAGAGGTATTGTGATGAAAGCTCTCATGTGGCCACTGAGGAGCAGACAGCTAGGATGTTTTAAACTCATAGCCTGAGATTGGAGAACTAGGGAAAGCTGGGATCCTAGGAAGGAGGAAGGGATGCTGGGAGGGTTAAACAGTAGGTGTCTACTATAGTATCCCTGAGCACCTAGAAGGAAAGAGGAAAATTAATTATTTGCCTTCATTTAATATTTTTTGATCATCTGTAAGCCACTGAAAGGTGCAAAATCAGGGAAAACAAGAGCAAACACAAGGGCTTAAGTTGATAAGTATCTAATACATGATGAGGTATAGGTGAGACAGATATGTGAAAAATTATAATCAAGGAGAAGAATGATAAATACTATGATATAGGCATAAATCTATAATTTATAAAAATCTGCAATGATCAACACAACTAAAAAAAAAATGGAAAGAGAATTCCAACATCCTTGGCTTTCATCCAGTTGAGCTGAGCTCCTCAAAACTTTCAAGTGCATGCAAAGAATCTGGGGATCTTGTTAAAAATGCAGGTTCTGAGGATGTGGGGGAAAAGGCACACTCTTACATTGCTGGTGGGACTGCAAATTGGAGCAACCAATCTGGAAGGCAGTGTGGAGATTCCTTAGAAAACTTGGAATGGAACCACCATTTGACCCAGCTATCCCACTTCTAGGTTTATACTCAATGGATTTAAAAACAGCATACTACAGTGATGCAGCCACCTCAATGTTTATAGCAGCACAATTCACAATAGCTAAATTGTAGAACCAACTTAGATGCCCTTCAATAGATGAATGTATAAAGAAACTGTGGTATATATATACATAATGGAATATTACTCAGCATTAAAAGAGAATAAAATTATGGCATTTGCAGGTAAATGAATGGAGGTAGAGAATATCATGCCAAGTGCAATAATCCAATCCCATAAAGCCAAAGGCCAAATGTTTTCTCTGATAAGTGGATGCTGATCCATAATGCAGTGGGTGTGCATGGGAGGAATGAAAGAACTTTGGATAGGGAAAAGGGTAGGGAGGGGAAGGGAAAGGGCATGGGGGTAGGAAAGATGGTGGAATGAGATGGACATCATTACCTTAGGTACTTGTATAAAGACATGAATGGTGTGACTCTGTTTTGTGTACAACAAGAGAAATGAGAAATTATGCTCCCTTTGTGTACTATGAATCAAAATTCATTCTGCTGTCATGCATAAAAAATTAGAACAAATAAATAATTAAAAAATGCAGGTTCTGATTCATAGATCTGGGGAGAGGCCTGAGATTCTGCATTTCTAACAAGGTCTCAGAAGTCTCTACTGCTGTTTCAAGGACATTGCATTGAGTGGCAAGGCAGTAGAGGATCAGATTACTGCATAGTTTGTAGCCATCTCCTTTTCTGAAGGAAGAAATGTGAGCAACTGCCTCCCAGAGAGATTTCAGTAGCGGGAGGGTAGTGTCCTAGTGTAGCAAGGGTGTGAAAAAGCTTGTTGGTAGGGTCTGTTCTAAATGACTGGGCCTGGTGGGGCAGGTTGCATGACCCTGGAATGCTAATGTTGGCAGTTTTTCTTAGTGCTGCAGCAGCACTTGAAAAAAGCACATTATGCTGCTAAATGAATTATATGCAGTGAGATAATCACAAGCCTACACTGCCAACGGGCAGCTCCTACTGGAATGAATTTGGAGAGAGAGAGTATTAAAAAAATAGCCGAACTATGGGATAATATGTAACCAGAAATATTTTCAAAATGGGCCATTAAAGGATGTTTCGGAAAGTGAATTCTTAAATGTATGCTCTGACTGTGTTTTGCAGACTGCCTGGATAACTGAGAATACCATCTCTCCTCTTGCTTCAGTCCTCCCCCAGGCTGTATAAGGAAAATATTGATTGGCCTCCTTGATTCGTTAAGCAACAAATTCAACAAGTTTTAACTTGCTGACTTGAATTTTCATAGGATGATCATAATCAGACCCAGCTTATAGCAGGAAACCAGTTGTGTTCTAAATTGACTTTTTTATTTTAGAAGAATAAATGTTGATGTGCCTCAAAATATTTTAGGGCCAAATGTTTGAATGCAGAACTAGAAAGATTAATAACATGAAAATACTGTAGAGGGATTCACATTCTCGGAATTCAGAACACACTATGGTTAGGACCTGCCTTTTATTCAGGAAGGCTTTGGTTATTTTGATTTTTAAAGCCAAGAATTAGAATTTATGATATGGATCAATTTGTATAAAAAAGAAACATTTAGTAATATTTTAAGTTGTTTTCTGTAGCATCTCATTGGTTTTTTTGCAGGGGTGGAGGGAAGAATTGAAGATATATACAAGCACTAAATAAAATGTTCACTTTTCATCTTATTCAACTTATATGATAAATATAATGCAGTTGATATAATGCATATTAGATGATTCCAAAAAACAAGTAAATGATATGCTCAGCCATAGTTCTCCTAACCTGTTCTTAGTCTAATTTTTTTGGAGTGATGTAGAAGAAGTAGGTAAGGAGGAGGGAGGTTATTCCATAGCTTGGAGCTTCATTATGTTTGCATGCCTGTTTGTTCTTGGCACTGGCGTGTAATGAAAAGGCAGAGTGATTTTGCAACTCATAGGCCTGAGTTCCAAGCCCTGACCAAGGGCTGATATGGGTTCATCTCTTTTCCACTTGCTTTTTCTCATTCAATGGAAATAAAAGTACAAAGCTCTCTTTCTGTGTTTATGTACCACAAATATAATTTGCAAATAAGCTGAAGAAAATGAGGTCATGTCTAGTCTTCTTAACTACACAAGTTACATTCCTTAAGGAGGTTTCTTTTGACCACCCTCTTTAATGCCACTGTGGATCCCCTCCCTCTTTCACTCAACCCTGACCTCCTGATTCTGGGCTTTCTGCATTCTTTTTCGTCTTTTTGAATAATTTATCATTCATTCATTTGGTTCATTGACACTTTTCTTCTCTAGAATGTCAGCTCCACAAGAACAGGAAAATTTTGTTCACTGATATATCTATATCTGCACAGTGACTGGCCCCTGCTAGGTCTTTAAAAATAATAATTTGAGGATGTTTAAGTCACTTAGATGAGGTTAAAATTAAAATAAGAACACAGTCATCTAAATATACCATGTCTCAAATATACAAAATGTATTTTTTTCCAACTGGTAATTTTTTTTTTTGTTATGGAACAAAAGATGTCACTTGGTTGCGGCATTAATGGGTTTACTTGATGATGATAAAAATTTGATTCCCATATAGATTAATTAACTTTCCCCAAAATGTTAAGTTAAACCAGGGTTCTTAAACCTTGATATGAGCATCATTTTGAGCTAGATAATTCTTTGTTGTGGGGGAAGTCTTGTATATTGTGAGATATTGAGCAGTATCCCTGGCCTTGAGCTAATAGGGACCAGTGTCATCCTCCATCCCACAGTATGACAACCAAAAATGTCTCCAGACTTTGTTATGTGTTTTTGGGTTGGAGTGGCC
>CM053413.1:32586127-32603273 GCA_028644305.1 Xerus rutilus
CGAGCCCTGGGCTGGAGCCCAGAGCCGCTGGGTGGTGAGCTCCGCCGCTGCCCCCCGCTGAGCACCGCCGTGGCTTGCTGCTGAAGTTACACTGATTGTGGCTTTGGCTGCTGCCTGGTGGCCCTGCTTACTCGCGCAAGTGAAATTCCTGTGAGGGTAGCTGTACGATGACGATATTTCCGAAACTTCAATCTCTGGCTCTGGAGAGATGACTGCAGTGTCCGACTAGGCCTCCATCTTGGAACCCGAGATTATTCTTGATTGTCTAGTTGAGTCCAGTCGAATCACATGAATGTTCTAAAGGGAGAGGCCTTTCAAGCTGTGGTAAGAGAGAGTGAGGATCTCAAAAGAGGCATCGGAAAATTTGATGTGACAGGCACTCAGTGCTGTTTCTGGCTTTCAAGATGAAGGAAGTGCGATGTGGGCCAAGGAATATGTTGGCCTCTAGAAGCTGGGAGTGGCCTTCAGTTGACAGCTGGAAAATGGGAACACTGGTATAACAGCCACATGGAACGAATTCTGCCCACAACCTGAATGAGCAAGAAATCGATCCTCTTTCAGACTTACAGGAAGGAATGCAACCCTGCTGACATAATGATCCTAACCTTGCAAGACCCGTGTAGGACTTTGAACCTACAGAAATATAAGATAATAAATGGTAAGCTGCTAACTTTGTGGTCATTTGTTGTGGTGATAATAGGAGTTATTAGGGTAAGACCTTGCTATAATAACTTCATTGTCTTATTTTGTAGGTGTTGTGGGCTGAATTGGGTCCCTACAGAGTTTAAATACTCAGGTCCTAACCCCTAGTGCCCCAGAATGGGACTGTATTTGGAGACAGGGTCTTTAAAGAGGTCATCAAGGCTCCTTGAGGCCAATAAGATTGGTATTCTTATACGAAGAGGAGATTAGGATGGGAGTACACACACAGGAAGACCATATGCAGACACACAGAGAAGGTGATCATCTACATGCCCAGGGGAGTGACTTTCAAAAAGTACCAATCCTGCTGACACCTTGATCTTGGACTTGTGGCTTTTAGGGCTGTGAGGAGAAATATTTCTGTTTATGTCACACAGTCTGTAGTACTTTGTTATGGCAGCCCTAGCAAACTAATATAATAGTTGAGGAAAGAGACAACACAATTAACTTCCTGTAGGACATGTGGCTAGTACAACAGGGAGGACAGTGTCCAAGATCCATGATGTAACTTCTAAATGAAGTGGTACTCTTATCTGGGTCAGGAGTACAGGTGATCCAGATCATTCAGTTTCCAATCCATATAGGAAAGTCTGTAACCTAAATTCAAATTCAGATGTGATTGCCAGCTCTTGTGTTTTGTAACTTTCAAGGGCTCAATTTCCTCATATCTAAAAATTTTACTATTTTCTTCCCAGGATTATTTTGGGAACTCAAAGGGACAATGGATGCAGATGCGCTTTGCCATATGCAGGGCACTGTGGGAGTGAGGTGGCATTCTCAAAATGTTACAACTGCAGGACAAAGAAAAGGAGTGTTTGCTAACGGCATCTTCCATACCTTCTAGGTAGGTTTAGTAAATGCCCACTTTGAAACGAAAGAAGCAACATAGGAAGTATTCTTGAATGGAAAGGAGTAAGAATATACAAGAGTGCTTCCTTCCAAAAGCAATTCACATATATTTTATTGTTCTAAATTCCCAGTAGAGACATTATTAAGTGTAGTGTTCAGAAAGTCAGTGGGAAAAACACTAGCTGCTTTTAAGGAAGGAAGGGGAACAGTATACTCTGATTTAGCTTGTTTGGTTTATTATTGGATAAGAGTGAAAACAAAAAAATCCAACTAGAAAAGAACTATTTACTTGTGGTGAAGTTAACAAGACAGCTTTCCCCTGGGAGAGCAGTGTGTTCTGTAAGTCTATGGCTCCACGTAAAGTTCTTTCAGTGAAAGAAAGCACTTAGTTTTGTTTTGTTTGAAATTCTGCAAGCTTCTTCTCTCATAATATCTACACTCACAGATGATAATCTTTGTAAGTTAACAGAAGCTTCAAGTGACTCAAAAGAATCTGCCATTAGACTTGTTCCAACTGTGCTCTTGAGGAGGGGATGTTCAACCCACTTACCTTACCATCAATTTCCAGATAAGGGCAAAGTTTCTATCAATAGGAGGAGCTGGCATGCTTCCTCATATATATTACCAAACAATATCACCCACTGATGTGGGCATCCATAAATTACACTTTCTATAATGTCTTTTCCTCCTTCTTGGACTAAGGTGTTTCTATTCAAATTACAAGTCCAAACTCAAATTTTACCTTTTGTGAAACCTTTTCCACCTTCCCCAATAGTGTAAATTCCTTCTTTCAACTGTATGCCTGTAACACCATATTTAGATCTCAAATATCCTATTAATATCTTATATCATA
The DNA here is from genome assembly GCA_028644305.1 of Xerus rutilus. Taxonomy (NCBI): domain Eukaryota; kingdom Metazoa; phylum Chordata; class Mammalia; order Rodentia; family Sciuridae; genus Xerus; species Xerus rutilus. The sequence continues at coordinate 32,588,532 of CM053413.1, forward strand.
CTGATTTATTTGTCATTTTGTATAGTAATAATTAGTAAGGTTTTCAATAGCAGGTGTATTTCAGTGTTCCCAGCACTATAGGAGACACAGCAGGAAAGTGTATAACAACAGTGGTCATTTGTTAGCAACTTCTAGAAGCCAGTAACTTGACCTGCTTCCACTTACACATGGCAATGCTGGGAGATAGGCTTTTATGTTCCCCATTTTAAGATGAGGAAATCAAGGCTTGAGGCTAGGTAATTCACTCAAATAAGGGGCAGGCAGAAATGTCAAACTAAAGTGATGGTATACATTTATATGGAGGATGGATGATAGCTCTTATAGGCCAAAGGCAAAATGGGAAAGAGCACATTTTTTGTCTTTAACATTGTTCGGCCTCTCTTTCATTTTGTCTTTCCTGTATCTCTAATGTGCCTTTTGTATACCCAGTAAGGCCTGGTATTGTAGAGTGTGTCATTGCTCATGTTTCTTACCAATACTGTGGATTATATATCCATACCTTTGGTTAAGTGACCTTCAAATACCTTGCAATGCAGTGGGCCAGGTATTCTTATCCACTCCATTGATTACTTGGCTGTATGACTTGCTCTGATAAACCATGTATTGTGGGTGGAAGTGAAAATGGGTCAATTCTGAGATGAGACCTTAAAAGGCATTGTGTATTATGTATTTCTGCTCACCCTTCTTACAATTCCTCATGAGAAGAACTTGCCCTCAGTAGTCACGGGGCCCAGGGAGATGAAAAGCATATGTAGGAGATGTGACCTTGACCCCAAATCCAAAGCTGAGATAGTTTAGCTTACTGGTAGAGTAGACCCAATAGAGAGAAAAAAAAGTATTTATTGTAAGCCACAGAGACTTAGTATTGTTTGTTTCACAGAAAGAACTCACTGAAACACTTGGCTCCTAAAAGCACTCTGTAATCATAGTTGCTATTTTCCTCTTTTCTCACATCATCAACCAAAAGGGAAGGAAAATTCCATTTATTTAGCAGAAACAGTATAAGTTTTAAAAGGGCATCCTAGACCCAAGCATGTATTACAGTCTGGGAGAATTAATGTGAAAACACTTTGCAAAATGTTACAAGTTTCTTTGAATGCTTCTCCACACTCTCCTTGCCCATTTCCATTGCTAGTTTAATGGCACCCAATTCATTTCTTAAAGTCTGCCACATAATTCCATCACTGGAAGTGTCTCAGAAGTACTGACCAACAGTGGTAGCTTCTTCTTTTCCTCTTCTCTGTACGTAAATATGAAGGTGCTAGTCACACTATGCAAAAGTGTGTGCGTGCACATGCTGTGTGCATACACTCCACATTTAAACGTGTTTGCAGTCTCTCTCAAGAGCTCAGATGCCAATCTGGCGTTGGGAAGGAGATGCCAACTCCTCAGACAGAGCTCTCCTCCTATTCCATTCCTTTCTCCATCAACATATTTCCCCATTCTCTACTGGCAGTCCATATCCTCCTGTGTTTCATCCTGCTCCCTAATTCCAGGTAATAATTAGCTGTTTGCAACAAGGGTTGTTGCTTATTGTTACATGAATGTAACTTCACTGAGTCATTATAATGATTATAAAGATAGGAATTGCTTTTCTGATGTTATAGATGAGATACATTAGCCCATTAAGGTTGGAAGTTAAGCTGGACTCCCAGATCTGTCTGACTTTATCTGGTAGGTCTATAGTTTTAAATTTTTTCTCTAGCAGCTGAACTATTTTTTTCTTCCTGAAATAAAAACTTACTGGAGTCCTTTTCAAAGAGTACATTGGGCTGCAAGTAATAGAATTCTGATTAATGCTAGCTTGAATGAGGAGAAAAAAAATCTCACCTAACAAGAGGTGGCATGGGCTCAGCAAGGTGCAGTAGGACTCCAGCCACACTTTTACAGGTTCTTCTGTGTCTCTCTTCCTCTGCATGATGCTCATGTCCTCAGCTCATCTGTAGCAAGATGGCAACAGTAGTTTCAGACAACCTAACTAGACTGGAAATTCTACAGAATTGGAATTGAGGTGCTCTAAATGTGTGAGGGAGTAATGTTTCTCAGAAGTTCACCAGTGGACTTCATTTTGTGTCTTACTGCCTACATCTGGGTCATACACTATCTTTGAACAGATCATTGGTAAGGAGTTGTTGTGATTGGCAGATGCAAAGTAAGTCTCACTTTGGGGCTGAGAAGTCTCCTTTTGCCACCCTTGGTGGTAAAATTCTAAAATGGCCCCTGAGATTCCCACTTCCTACTGACCACATCTTTTATAGTCTCCTACTCTTGAGTATGAATAGAATCTGAGAATATGTGATAATCAGTCCCTTGGTTACATTATGTTGTATGCAAAATGATGATGATGTTAAATATGTTATAGCAGACTAGAGAGATTTGAAGTCAGAGATTCAATACCAGGAAGATTCTAAACTATTAGCCCTGAAAGTAGATGGAGGCATAAGGTAAGGATTTTGAAGGTGGCGGGTAGGAACTAAGGACAGCCAAATAGTATCCATAAAAACTGAATTCTTCCAACAGTCTAAAAGAGTATGGAAGAAGATTTTTTCCTAAGACCTTCAAAAAGGAGTATGGCTGACACTTAGATTTTACCCTGTGAAGTCCTGAGCAAGAACTCAGTCATTCCATGCCTGGAATCCTGATACAGAACTGTGTGCTAATAAGTGGGTGTTGTTTTGAGCCACTAAGTCGTAATTTGTTATGAAATAACAGAAAAGTAGGACTCATTATAAGGAATTCAGTTAACTTATGGTTAACTCATATAACTTATGGTCTGAATGGACTTGAAAGAGGACAGTGTGCCTAAGACCACATGATAGTCTCAGACAACATCATGTTCAGCTTATGAGATCCTGAGCAGACTACCCAGCAGCTTCTGTTTTCAGATGTCTGACTTATAGAAAAGTAAGATAACAAATGGGTGTTATTTTCACTTGCTAAATTAGTGGTAATTTGTTAGAAGGCAATATATAACTAATACACTTTTTTCTTTCACTTCTATTCACATTGTAGCAGGCAGCAGAAAACAGATCTGTCAAAACAAAGTGGAGATTAGAGGTCAGGTACAAAGATAACAGCAATATCTTATTAGCATAATTTTATTTTCTAAATTCACAAATGTAATATGAAAGTTAATAAAAGAAAATCATAGTAGTGTTCTAAAGAATGTATGAAATTGAGGGCTATGAATGACAATGACTGCATTCAATTTATTTCGCTATTTTCTTTTGATTGTACAGATCAAGACAATCCTGACTCAAATGTATTTAATAATCATGTAGTCAATTTAATAATTTTACATGTGTTGTCATGTAGAAGCTTGAATAAAAAATAGATCATTGCAGAGCTGCAACCTCTATAATCACTGATATAGTTGAAGTCTTAATTAAACACTAGAAATGATAGAGTTTATTTTCCCTGGGATTTTTATAAAATCGACCTTTTTGGTTACACAATTAATGTAATCTCTAAAGTGTTTCCATTTGATATCACATTTAAATGTGCATGCTGGTTTTGTTGCAGCTTTAAAATAGATGGATACACAAACACACACACACACACACACACACACACATATATATATTTAAAAATAAAATTTGAATCCAGACTTTGTGGAATGCTGAATATCTTTGTAGTCCAGTAGAGTTCCATGGAACTTAGCCTGAAATCTCTTGGTGTGATCCTGTGGTGTCATGCTGACAACTGCTGGACCATTGGGGTAGCTGACCTCATCTGGCAGAAAGCCAAAAGTTACTTCAGCCAACTAACATGTCATGTTAAGTTGTTGTGATGCTAACCTTCTGGTGTGAAGAAGAGCCTCAGGTCTTGAGAAATAGCAGTTCCCAGTCCTGTCAAGCACATACGGTATTGAAGCTCCCTGCTAGTGGGGAGGCCAACTGGTGATGTGTACTTAAGGTTCTACATGGATGTGGGCCATGCAATATGGGAAGGCACTTGGGGTGGAGAAGACACTGAGATCTTCTTTGGCTACAGGGCTTGTTTGGCTATATTAGACAGGGAAACTGGAGGTGACTTGATTCTCTATATCCCGGTGACTGAAGTATGGAAATGACTTGAAATATGAGGTGAGAAGTATGGATATTAATGCTAAATGGGTGAAATAAAGACTATCATAGCTTCCTGCACTGGGGATATTTAAGAATAATAGAAGAGTTATAAAAAGGCTTTCGGGAAGATCCAACAATTGTAAATAGACATGTGTCTAATATCAGAGTCCCAAAATATATGAAACAAGAGCTGACAGAATTGAAGAAGAATATTCAACACTTCAATAACCCACTCAAAATAATTGATGGCTGAATTAGAAAATCAACAATATTTGGAAGATAAGGATATTAAAGATAAGGATACTAACTAAAGTTAGTTAACTTGAACTAACTCATCTCTCTGTTCTGTCCGCATAATATTTGATTTCTTAGCTTATTAACTTAGGGCATAGATACATAGGGAGCCTATCTATGACTTTTAGGGGCTTCATAATCCCATAAAATTGCATGCAAATTTTTTTGTGTGTGAATGAATGCATTTGTGGAAGGTGTGTTTGTATCTTTCATTAATATATTAACATATCCTTTCGAGGCTATATTACGGAGCAGATATTGGACTGTGAGCAAGACGGACTCATATGACTCATGTATTGCACTGAAAATGGGGTGGGGTGAGATATTCAGAAAAAAATGAGATGACTTTAGATACTGATAAATGCTCTGAAGAAAATAAAACCCAGTAATGGGATAGGCATTGGCCCTGTAGACCACTAATTTACCTGGAGGGGTCAAGGAAAACTTCTCTTATGGGAAGACAGGTACTAATTGATTAGGATGGGAACAAATGTTTTAGGTTCAAATAGCCAATGAAGGCCAGAATAGCTGGAGCACAAAGACTGAGTGAAAAAGTAGAGAGAGATGATTTGGTAGTAGGCAGAGGCCAGATCATGGGCAGGCTTTCAGGCCTTGCTCCAGGATTTAGAGAATGGCAAGCCAATGATCAGCCATTTGGAAGTTTTAAGGGAGGATTTATTCTGATTACTGCATGGAAAACGAGACCTCAGCTAGGAACTAATTTCTGTGGTCCAGATGGGAGATGATGGTGGCTTGGACAAGGAGAGGTATAAAGGAGACTCTAAAGGCTTAACAGTTACTAAGGTAAAGAGCCTTTTGAAATGAGAGAGCAGCAATCTGAATGTCATTTAGGAAGCAAATTATATCAACTTAGGCCAGGTGGGGCATGAATTCCTATCTTTCCTTTCTTCTTCACTGGGTCTGGAAGCTGAAGTTTAGCAAAAACAAACAAAAAAGTGTTGCCATGGCTGGACTGCTCGAGATAAAACAGGGTCTTTCATCTGTTCCCTTGAATATCTGTTTGTTTATCTCAGTGGTGAACACTTTTCTTTTCCTCCCCTTTGGTATTCACTTAACTGTAGTCTACCTGAATAAAAAATAGTGTTCTTTGATTTCTAGAAGTTTGCGCCTCATTGGTTCCTTTTGAAGACTATACCTCATTTTGGCCAGCTCAGCAGGTACATATTTGTGAATTACCTACAACAGTCAAATTTAGAAAAGGCAGTCATACTTTCCTTCCTAAGATCAACTTTGTGAAACCAAAGCATTAGTATGATATTTTGATAATATAGTTGCTAGAGTGAGGGCCTATTACCCCAAATTAGGATTTGTACTATAAATAGAATGAATTCCTTTAGGACCTATAGAGAATCTAGAATCATAGGTCCTAGGCCATATCTGTATGACTTTTTCCTGGGTTGCTTTGTCTAGCCTTTGTGTTGTTCTATCTCTAATTATGAAAATAGTATATGTGTATTAGGTTTTCATTGTTGTGACCAAAATACCTGGGAAGAATAACTTAGAGGAGGAAAAGTTTATTCTAAGTCCATAGTTCTTTTGGTACTGGGGATTGAACTCAGGGGTACTCCACCACTGAGCCACATCCCCAGCCCTATTTTGTGTTTTATGTAGAGACAGGGTCTCACTGAGTTGCTTAGTGCCTTGCTGTTGCTGAGGCTGGCTTTGAATTCACGATTATCCTGTCTCAGCCTCCCTAAGTGCTGGGATTACAGGTGTGTGCCACCACACTCAGTTCTGAGTCAGTAGTTTTAGAGGTTAAGTCCATGATAAGCCAACTTAATTGCTCTGGGCCCAAGGTGAAGCAGAACATCATGGCAGAAGTAATTGGAACAGGAAAGCTGCCCAGCTCATAGAAGCAGGAAGCAGCCGGGGGGAGGGAGGAAGAAGGGGCCACAGGGAATCTGAACCCCTTCAGAGTATAACCCCAGTGACCCATCTCCTTCAGCCACACACCATCTAATTATATTATCACCCAGTTAGTCCATTCAAACTAGGATGGACTGATTAGAGTACAGTTCTCATAATCTAATTGTTTCACCCCTGAATTGTTACCTTGTCTTCTGAGCTTTTGGGAACACCTTCTGTTAAAATCATGAGAGTATATTACAGTTGATCACATAAAAGTCAAGAGTAGAAGTCATGAGAGACTAAGAAGGGGAGAAAGTGGAGTTAGTTATGGGTGTCAAAACACAAAGCAAAGGAAGTAGTTCTAAGATTATATAGCATATAGGGCAACTATAGTCTATAAGCAATTATACATTTCAAATAAGAGTTTGAAAGTTCTCAACATATAGAAATAATAATATTTGAGGAGAGTAAATGCTAATTATCCTGACTTGATTATTACACATGTATACATCTATCAATTTATAATACTGTGTTCTATAAATAAGTACAGATATGAGTTAAAAATACAATTAAAATAATATATATTATATATGGAAAACTTCCTATGTGCCAGTCCTTCTATTAAGCATTTAACACAAATTATTGCAATCTTTATAAGAAACTCATGGAGTAAGTATTATTCTCATTGTTACACATGGGGAAATTGAAGCACTAAAGGTTTAAATAGTGTTAGAAAAATGATGAATTTCAGGACCAAAGTCAGATTTGTCTCAGGGAGTTTGGAGAACCTCTCTGCTAAGATTTTTTTTTTCTTGTACATTTTTGGAGAAAGTTTTTGTTTACTTTTCTATATTAAAGGATAACAAATTAGATTGACCTTATATCATTTCCCATGAAGTTTCACAAGAGGAATAATATACATACTTTTTGGCTACATGGGCAACGTGCATCTTTAGAGGTACTCATGATGCTTCCTGTTAGTTTCTCTAGTGATGCTCATAATGTGGATAATTTTGTTTTCAAAGATGTGCTGAATAAACATGGTTTTTGGGTATAGATCCATTGTCTTCTTTGTGTATTTTTGAATACTTATACAAAGCTATTTCTTCACAAGAACATCTTGCTTATGTGACCTACATTGTACTCTGCTGAAGAAGCAGCTCATGACTAATGTGCAAAAGGATCATTTTAAGTCTTCTGGACAAAGTGCTGGTGTTTAATTTGCGTTTATTGGCGCTGCTCAATTGAGGTGAGAATGTCTTGTGAAGTGGCTCTCTTAAAAATCATCTTCGAGTTCATTTAGTAAGTAACCCAATTCAGCACTTGTCAGATCCATTTACTACTATTTACACATGAGATATCTTAAAGAGGGCTGGGAAATTAGTAGGCTATTCATTTTTCAGATTGTTAAAAAAAATGAGGTGCTAAAATAGAAATTGGTTCTTATGCAGTTTTTATTTCCTCCAAGATCTTGGCTGATGTCCCTTACTCTTGTACAATGTGAGAATCTATGTTTTAGGTAGTTATGAGTGTCTATCATGGGTCATAAAAAGGCAGTTTAACCTATAAACCCTGTAAGAACCAAGAATTTGCACAGTGTTTTACAAATGATCAGTGTGTAGATTGGGCATTTTTGCTGCCTAATGCCTGTTATCCCCATTCCCCCTTTTTAACACACTTCATGTCTTTGTCCCTAAAGAGCGTCCAGGAATGACATTTAGTTTATGAAGATGGCTTCCTAACTTCCTTTGTCAAAGACCTAGTGCCTTGTTTTAGCTAGCTCATCAACTGGTCACGTTTTGAGATTTCTCAAAACTCAGTCACATCTGATGAAGGCCCAGATGTATTTTCTTTCCTGGGTCCAACATTTATAACCCAAACATTTCTGCAGCATCGATGGGTTAGTGCAGGAGTTAGTCTATTAACAACCCAGATTTGCATTGTAAGGGTGGGGTGAGGGCCTCTGTTCTGCTTGGCCATGGATATTCAAAATAGCTAAGCAACTCTTCATTCGATGCATGAATTTTTAATCACTGTGGTCTTGGGGAAAGGGTCAGTAAAAAGATGCTGTCAATTATTTGTGATATTTAGCCTGTTTCCTTATCACTGTAACTTTCATGTAAGTGCCATGTACTAAATAAAAACTTAAACTTTCTAAGTTTGCATGAATTAGGTAGCCACTAGCCACATGTCATTATTGAGCACTTGAATGATGGCTAGTTCAAATTGAGATATTCAATATAATATAAAATATAAAACACATATCAGGGTTTAATTGCTATAAAAACACAATATAAAATATCTTAATGTTTTTATATTAGCTTCATGGTTTTAAATTATTTAGTTTTTATTATTTTTTATTTTTTTTTTAAATATTTATTTTTAGTTGTAGGAAGACAGAATATCTTTATTTTATTTTTATGTGGTGCTGAGGATCGAACCCAGTGCCTCACGCATGCTAGGCGAGCATGCTACCACTGTGCCATAACCCCAGCCCTTATTTAGTTTTTAAATTAAAGCTTTATAGTTACACATAGTAGTTGGGTTCATCCTGAGAATCTCATACATATATGCAATTCGATTTCAGTTCATGATCTCCCTCTTTCCTCCCCCTTTCCCCTCTTGTCTTTCTTCTCCTCTCCTGTTCTCCTTCCCATACTCTAATAGACTACCTCTTGCTTGTCTATTTATATTTCTTTTTACTTAATGCATAAAGGTGAAATTCCCTCTGATATATTTATATGTGCACATAACATGATTTTTAAAGAATTCAATTTACATTTTGGCTGCATGTTGAAAAGACAATATTTTGGATATATTGGGTTAAATATTATTAAAATTAATCCCCTTGTTTCTTTTTCTCTTTTAAAAATGTCTTGCATTATGTTGGGCATCATTGTTCTAAACAATGAATAAAGATACGATGACCCTAATATATATTAGTGTTCAGCTTAGCTCACATCTGAGAAGTATTTACTTACATTGGTCTTGGCAAGACAGTGTATTTGTCATACAGCAGTCATAATTAAAATGCCAATAAATGGTCATTGGTTCTGGACACTTTTTTTTTTTCCACCCATTCATCTTCCATCACATGCACTTAAAAAAGAATCACCCAAAATAGACTTGGTTGTACATGTTCTGGTATCTGAAATAGTCTACTTGCTTTTAGTGAATTATAGTTGAGAAACAGGAGGCACATAGTTTGTTTTGACAGCTAGGGATGAAGGAGACATTATAGTTTAGATTTAACATTCCATCTGCTGCATTTTGCAAGTAGAGGAGCTGATGCTTAGTGAAGAGGAACCTGATGAAATGGAATGGTGGTGGTTCTGTTTTATCCTATGTCTTCCTTTTTTTTTAAATTTCTGAGCTAAATAGAAGACATAACAACATCACTGCATTAGCAACCTTGCCAAGTGTAACAGATGAACACACTTCTATTGAGTATCACTCCCTCTTAGCCAGTCAGATTGCTCACTGCTCTGCCTCAACTACTAGAAGAAGGTATCTCTTTAAAGCTATAGATGCCATTTCTGATTCAAAAGTACCTGCCATTTATGGATTACTAAAACAAATCAAAATCAGAAGCTTTAATCTTTGGATACAATTGAATACATTTCTGATTTCCAGGTATCTATGGAGTTTGTAGACGGATAGGACCCTAAGTAGGCACTCAATGAATTTGTTTCACTTGCTAAAATTTAAGTAAACTAATAACTCCTAAATTCAGGCATCTAGTAACAGTTTCCTGAGTTAATAGCTTAGACTTATATAAACTGTTTTTGTAGCCTGATTATATTGAAACACTTTAAATGAACTAACTATTGTGGCAGAGACTATTAGCTGCCTAACAAAATTTGTTCCCCTTTTGAAGTAATAGTCATCTCTGGGATGTGGCTGGTCACCTAGGGAATAAAATTTCTGAATCTCCTTGAAGTTATGGATAGCTATATAGTTAAATTTTCTTGAGCGGAATGCATAAGGAAGTGAGGTATATCATACCAGGATAAAACTCAAAGTTAATGAATATGCTTTCTATACATATTCTTATTTTGGGGGCTGGAAATAAAATGACTAGATTGGCCTTGGAAATGATAAATGTAGAACTTCTATTAGCTTAGATCACTGAATGACTACATGGAGGAGAAGTACCTGCTATTCTTTAAGAAAGGAATAAAATTCTATGTATTTGAGCTGTTGCATTTTGGTATTTATTTGTCATGGATATTTTGCCTACTCTAATATAGATACCATTAGTTGTTATGTTATTGGTAATCAGCTGATTGAAAAATAGGGAAGTGTTACAAATCACAAGTGTATTTGTTGAACTGATTTTCTTTTCTCTCAGGATACATGTTTATCTGCAATACTCATAATCCTATTTCCCTTTCATTTTATTTCAGCTGACTGCAGACATTATCATAGAGGTAGAGGACTGTTCCCTGGAAAAAGGTCAGTTACCCAGGTCCTTCACTTCACAGAGGAAGAAATAACCTGTAACTTGCCTACCTGATGTGACATGGCCAGGAAGTTGCACCAATTAGATCAGAATTCAAGTGTCCTGCTTCTTATTACTCTATCATCCCAATATATCTAAGAGTTATAAATAATTTTCATCTAACATGCCAACTCTGATGGGTAATGTCTGTCTAGACGATTGTTCTCAAGAGTATAAAGCTACTTTCTGGCCCATGGGAGAGGAAAAGGAGATTAGGGACAATTATGTATTCATTTACCAATTCTATACTACCCAATTAGACTTCACATCCAGAAATATTGGTGATGTATCTTGGCAGTAGTTATAGTCAACATTGCATTGCTGTGACAAAGACTGACATAAACAACATAGAGGAGGAGAAGTTTATTTTGGCTCATGGTTTCAAAGGTCTCGGTCCATAGATGTCCAACTCCATATCTCTGGGTCCAAGGTGAGTCAGAACATCGTGGTAGAAGGATATGGCAGAGGGAAGTGGCTCAGGAGATGTCAAACAGAAAGCAGAGAGAATTCTACTCATCAGGAACAAAGTATATAAACCCCACAGGTACATCCCCCATAACCCATCTTCTCTAGATACTTCCCGCCTGCCTATAGTTACCACCCACTTAATCCATTGGTATGGATTAACCCGTTGATAAGGTTTTCAACTCTCACAACTCAGCCATTCCACCACAATTTGTGTGGGTATCACACATGAGCTTTTGGGGGATACCTTATATCTAAATCATAGTAGCAGTATTGCAAACATACTAGTTTTATTTATCTTTTGAACAGTGACAGTCTGAACTGAAAATACCCATAGTGTCATCACTAATAGAATTAGCATTCCAGTGGGGTGGTGGAGAAAGCATAGGATTGGATCACTAAAAGTATGTATGTATATATATTCATTCTTTTTAAAATTTGACCTTGGGCAAGTCACTTAGTACACCTAAGCCTTAATGTCCTCATTTGTAAAATCATGTTGTGAAGAAAGATTTTATTCCAGGTTCAAACTTCTGTTATTCTGTGGGAATTTATCTGATTGACATCATCCAGTAAATATAGTTCACTGTTCTCATTAATATCTCTATCTATTCTTTCTCTTATGTTTCTGTCTACTTGTCAACATCTAATTATCACAACCTTCCCAGAGAAATATTTAATAAAATTCACAAAAACATGCAAGGGTTAATATTATGACTAATGATCATACAAATACATACCAATATGGAGTGTTTATATTTCACATTTGATCTTCATAATTACTCTGAGAAGATGGCACAACAAAGAACATTTTCCTTAGCTAGCTAAGATCTCTTTGTACCAACATGGCAGGAATGTCAGGGCTCCATTTGAAGGTAATAAAACCAAAGTCTGAGGAGAGTGATAAAACCCAAAATCACTTAACAAGGGAAGAAACTGATACTTGATTTCCAACATGATGTACCTTTTCTTTGGATCACACTTCTTCCATAATCCCTCTACAATTGTACTTTGCTTTGAAAGATTATCATGAAGACTGCTATTATATCTTGATTGTTATTTGGAGTATAGACATTTTGAGTTTTATCAGTGGAGGTTTTGTTGTTACCTGTGCTAAAGAAATCATCAGCATCCCCTCTTCTGTTTTTGGCCAGTGGACTCACACACTCTGTCACACCTATCAGAGATTTTTCTTGGTCTTAGAATCTGCTTGTTCATTTTTGGCTCAAATTCTTCCCTTGTGTTGAGTCATGGTGGTTCTCCGCCACAGCATTTCATTCTAGCTGGGGTGTGACCCTAGGATAGGAAACAAGTCAGTGCATTAGTGAGTCCAAGATGCTCCAAAGAAGAGCATGGGAGGATTTAACATTTGTACTGAATCAGAGATAATGGTTGTCAAAATACACTCCACTTGCCTCCCACTTTTCTTCCTGGGTTGTGCTTTTATCAGGCAGCATTTAACAGCTGAGCTGTTAGATTGTGTGGTGAGTTTTGTACAACTGGTGTCTTTTGCTATTGGAAAACCTTCAGATTGCTTTACAAGACAAACACTCATGAGTAGACTATCTGTCATGGCAAATGGTTTGGAAAATTACTTTGAGGATTCTATCATCTTCCATTCTACAGGGAGTGTCTGGCTTGTTTGATACCTTCGATGGTGTTCTTTTGGATTAGAGATAGAAATATGGGTTCATGTGAGAGTGGCTAGGTATTTTTCCTACCTGGTTAAAGAAATATTACTAAGTGGATCCACCAGATCACTGATGTTTGTCCTGCTTGGGCCCTATTCTGCTCAACAGTTTAATTAATGGTTTGGATGGAAGATACATAAAATTTGCTTAACGAACTTTGATTGTCACAAAAAAACTTGAACAGATAATGTATTGCATGACAAACTGTTTGTGAAAACTATATTAATAGTCTATAATGATCACCTGAAACTAACAAGTTATAATTTCTGAATTTAGGTTTTAAAAATTAAATCTTTTGTGAATGCTCATAAAGAGGAAGACTGAGGTTAGCAACACTTGATGTGCAAAAATTTCAGTTGATTACAAGCTGAATAAGAACCAGAAATATGGATGCAGCTGTTGGGGAGGCTGATGCAGTCTGAAGGGAGTGTAGGAGATGTGATGTTGGATTTATGGACATGATGGCTTCATTGTAATATGCATAGGTCAGAATTCATCAGGAACATTGTGTATGATTTTTATGCTATATTTTAAGTATATATCATTAGATGAAGAAAATTGGATACTGAAGAAGTCAGAACAGTTCAAAGAACAATGGATGTTTAACCTAAACCAGCATAACGATGATGAGACAGGTAACTATGGTGACCATATGTTTGGTTTAACCTGAGTCATTCCCTGTTCATGTCTACTGCCAAGTGTCTCATCTGGTTTAGCATTTGTTTCACATGCGTTTGTTTTTTTTTTTTTAAGAAATTTATTTTTGAAAAAGTTTTTGGATTATAATTTTCAATAGCTCCACCACTATAATAAAACTCAATATTCAATTAATAAATGCAAATTTAAAATTAATTATTTTAGTGCCATCTTTTACTATCAAAAATTCCCCCATTTTCGATAGTAAGTTATATACTTACCAATAACCATCTTTTTGGAAGATTCTCCTGTTGAGAGATTTACTTTAGAGTGAAGAACTACTTCCATATAGGTCACAGGGGAGGATTTGATCAACTGGTGAACATCACAGGGAGTACAGTTTTAGCTCTGTATTAACTTTATGAAATGGTAGGAGCTCACCTCTTTGAAAGTTCAAGGGAAGGAATTTTGGTACAGTTATCTGAGTGACTAGTAGTCATCTAAAGAGTCGTCTGTGTTTGTATATGCAGGAATACTGACCAGGCTGAGAGTGTGTGCTTAATAGGTAATATTACAGTTTACATGATGCTAATGTCAGGCTTCCTATTGCCCAGTTTTCATGATAGAATCATAGACTCCAGGTATCAGGAATCTGATTTTTCTTCTTTATGGCTTCTTTGATGTGTAGATCCTCATGCATAAAAGCAAGTTACCTTTTCATTTGGTTTTCTAGTTCTTCCCCAGAGGAGGAACTTGATGGAGATATGACCCATTACTATCTCATCTAGTCCAATGCAGATGACCAACGAATCCTTTTACTCACAGTGCCTGGCTGATGGCAGGCACTCAATACACATTTCTTTACTAAATGAATAAACTACTGGCAGGTTGCTACCATCCTGGAATAATGGAAGCTCCACAATAAAATGGGGTTTTGAAGTAGTAATTTAAAGTTGTTCTAGGAGGGTTGAAGAAGCTGGACTACAAGAGAACTCTTGGAATTGGTGCCATTCTTGGACGATAGTTTTTGTATTCTTTATATATTAAATAAAAAAACTCCAATTAGAAACTGTTAGGTCTGGTCAGGGTCCAGGATGTTCATTTAGGGGGACCAGTCAGTAGCTGCAGAATGGAGCGGCAAGCCAGATGCTGACAGTCACCAGTAGACACGCCTCCTGTCAATCAGCGGATTTTCTTGACCTATCCAAGAAGGACTCTG
>CM053413.1:32603773-32628432 GCA_028644305.1 Xerus rutilus
GCTAGCAGTCCCTGGTCTCCCATTGGCTGGACATCCGTGGAGTTTCCTGAGGGCAGATCTGGGCCCTCTGTGGCTATTGCCGGTCCACAGGAACTCTGGAGCAGAACTGAGGCAGGCCCAGGCCACCCTTGGGCAGGGCTGTGTCCACTGGTGTCTCTGGAGTGACTCTTACCCTGAGTTTGGGCTCCCCAGTGGCTAGCGGCTAGCAGTCCCTGGTCTCCCATTGGCTGAACACCTGTGGAGTTTCTGAGGGTGGATCTGAGCCCTCTGCGGGTCCTGCTGGTCCATAGGAACTCTGGAGCGGAACTGGGGTGGACCCAGGCCACCCTTGGGCGGGGTTGGCTCACGCTGGTGTCTCTGGAGTGACTCTTGCCCTGAATTTGGGCTTCCCAGTGGCTAGAGGTAGCAGTCCCTGGTCTCCCTTTGGCTGGACAACCATGGAGGTTCCTGAGGGCAGATCAGAGCCCTCGGTTGCATTGTGACTATTTAAAATGATTTCTAGCACTATAACCATCTGTAGGTTATATGCATTAGGAAAACATACACCTGTGGAATATCAAATGTGCAAACTGGATATAGTACCAGGTGCTTAAGGGAAATATACATACCTGTGAGATATTAGCATCATAATTTAGCAGTCCTCTAGCTCTGTAGGGAAGCAGCATAGTCCACATTCTTATCTGCTCAAGAAATTATTTTCATACAGCCAACAGACCTCTTCTTTTCATCCCACTGTTTGAGTCATAGTGTTTTCTGGTTCAAAACTAGGATGCATGATCTGATACAAGATCCAACACCTATTGTGGGAATAGGAGAGATTATTTAAAATGGCAATAACAATAAAATTTGGGCTATGTGGTTGCTAATTTTTTCTGTACACAATCAATTTATAATAGCCTTGAGTTTTATCATACTTACTTGGGCGATCCATTCCAACTACATCCTAATTGTGACCATGAACATATAAAAACACAGTTCTTGAAAATATGTTCCCATTTAGATTTCTCAATCTTTCAGACTGATGTTTCCATTAAAGTAATAAGGAATTGTTTTCTTTATCTTTTGAAAATTTTGCATAACACATTGCTTTTAAGTCAAACTTCATTTCTGCAGAATATTTCCTGATGTTCTCTGGTCTAATAAAAATAATATTGTATTTTACTTAATATCCAAAATCTATCACCGTGCCACATACCTCTATGTTCCACTTATCAAATCACTTTCAACAGTCACTTTCGTACAAATGGATGTACTACTTTCAAGATAGTTCAATATGATAGGAGAAGGGAAAGGATAGGATTTAGTCTGAATGACTCTGGAACTTCATTTTCTAAAAAGGAGAATGATTTCAGGATGTGCCATACATGTTACATGATTTGAGCTAAAACTTAAACAACTGGCTTTCTTTCAAATGATTTTACTCACAAAGCTCATGTACCATCCAGTCTCCTGGTGATTCTCAGAGTAAATACTTTCTACAGTACCAGTACTATCAAGAATATCCATTGGAGGACACTAGAACACAACAAATAGATGAGAATGTAGGCATATGTAAGTAACATAAAGTAAATTCTCAGCACAAAAATCAGACAGTTTGCTCTCTCAAATTAAATCTAATGGTTTCCTAGCTATACACATGATTGTTTATTAGTATGTTCATTGAAATACAAATTCTATCATGGGTGCTCCTTGTTTTCAAAAGTTGGAATTTATATTAGAAAAATGATAAAGAACTTCCTTAGGTGGTAAATGGGTAAATTATTTTAGTTACCTAAAGTAATGTTTATTTAGGAATTTGCTTGGAAGTTCTGCTTAATAGCCTAACCTTAATCAAATTTTCATTGACAAGTGGAATCCTTTGCAGATTGTTTAACTGGTTTGTGTGGTAATCCTTTTGAAAACAGAAAACTTTATGAAGCTGATGGAAAAGAAAATAATTCAGGGGTACTCTTTCTTGCAGAAAGCAAGTATCTCAGGCAAATTAATTTAGGTGAAAGCCCTGAAGAGAGAAAGCCCTGGCCATCGCCATGAGGGCTGGTGAACCTTGTCATGATATATTTTCAAGTGTTTGAAAATTCCAGTAACTGTTTTAAATCTGAAATCATAATAATTTGTAAGATAAAAATGTTATTTAGATATATGCATCTCATAAGTTTCAATTTAGAATGAATAAGACTGGTTTTGGACTAGTTACTACTCTTGAGATCCCAAAACTTTGACCATAAATGGTACATATGCCTTAATTAAAAGTCAGGATGACAAACAGAATGAAAACTTATTAAGCATGTGAGGTGACAAAAACCTGTCACCAAAATTATATAATCACTCAGATATAACATGGTAAGCTGGGATTTCTTTCCATTGTGTACACAGTGGGGCACTCTGGGCTCTATTTGGAAAAGAACAAGATGAAAACTTCAGGGACTGAACTTTTTCCCCCTAGAGATCTCCCCTTGACCTAGAATGTGTAATTGGAAGTAGAAATGACAGGGCAGCAAACTTTTCTGTGTAGAGATATGATCAATTAAAGGGGCATCTAATCTTGGACTTGTAATTTCTCAAACTGTGCACTAAGTAAAGACCTTCTTCTTATAAAGGTAGCAGCATCAGATATTTCATTATAGTGATGAAAATCTGACTAATACACTGGGCAAAAATAGTTTGCAAAATACAAACATTTCAGAGGCATGTGAAAATTAAAATGATGGTATTCATAGTAATCAGTACATTAAATTGCATAGCATTTACTTAATACTATTTTTTTTTTCTCTGAAATAGAGGTAGTAAAGATGGTGGAAAGTAGGAGTGGGTGGCTGAGTCACCTATGAAACACTTAACATTTCTGTAGTTTATCTTCCTCATTTTGATAGTGCTCTTTTTGTTTTGTTTTGTTTTTTTAAAATTCTGTCCCAGGAAGATGTCAATAGGAGCTTCAAATTGGCTAGGACAGCCATAGGCTAGTGATGGTGGGGCCCTTCTGAACTTGAAGGGCAGGGTCAGGGAGCAGTGGCCAGACTGGGGAAGCTGGTTTAAGGAGGAGGTTTCCCAAGGAGCTTCGGCCTCAAGTAGAGGTTAGTGTATTCTTTGCACACTGGGTGTGAAGGAGCCAGAGACATAAATGCCTGACTTCATTTTTACCCTCCTTCCTGTCTCCTGCTGCTGTCCCCACTTGGCTAAAATCATCCAGATACTGACACAAGAGGGTAAGGGAACCTGTTGATGAAGCCATGCAGGTCAGCTGCAGGGCACAAAGCCTAGAAGGGTAGGGGAGGGAGTGGTCTAGAGGGCAATGGGAGGCATCTAAATGGAACCAAATGGCTGGAGAGCAAGGTGTTACTGGTGGGACCGTGGCTGTGAGACTTACCTCTCTGCAATCTGCCAGGCAGATTCCTTTTTGCAGCCAGACACATGACCAGCAATGTTAAACAGAGTTTCTGACATTCTCTCCATTTGCATTTAATAAAAATAGTGACTTAAAAAACAAAGATGTCAGTTAATTTACTAAGTCTTGCCCTTTTTTTCTAATCAAGCAGTCTTATCTATATTGTTCTTACAAGTTTTGACACTGATGAATATTCCTACGTTTTTAGATGACAGTTAATATTGCTGTTTAAGAAAAGAAAAAAATGTAAAAAAATGAATAGGCAGTAGAAATTATGCAGAGAAATCATTAATCTCAATTTTCTTTTCATACTAGAAAAGGGGAGCATTCAGAAGCAAGCCGAGGTACAAGTAAAAGCATTTTCCTTAAAAAATAAGCAGGACTTTATAATTATTTTTAATTCACCCTCCTTTACACTTTGTATCATGGCAATGTATATTCTCACTGTTTTGGTTTTTGTGTGTTGTTTATAAGCATCTATATTTTCTTCTACTTTTAAGTGATGTGAAATAACATTATTCCCAATATTCCCAGTGATTGTAATATGCTAATGGTGAATCTTACTACGGTATTGTGATTAACCTGTATTGTTTGATTATTTTTTTAGATATTTGAAATACAACTTATTTGGATTTTAAACAAAAAGGAATGGGAAAAACAGTAGTAAACACAATTTTACCACTATTTGACTGCAACCAACTTATGTCTAAAACTCAAGAAATAAAGAACTATTTTATAAAACAGCTATATCCAGTATACAATATACAGGTCCAAAAAAATGAAGTTTTTTTTTTTAACTACCATATTCGATCCAAAGCCCATGCATCTCCTTCAGCTTCCCAGACATGAAGCACATGTTCTGCTGAGCTATGTAATACAATGGCAAACACACTGTAACCCTGACCCTACACTGCAGTCACTCATAAGATTAGACCTCTGACCTTGGGCTCCAGCTTCACTGTTACTGATGCCATCCTCTGTGGGACAGCAATTAGTTGTCGAGGGACTTTTAACTCATGTTCATACTGCACAGCTGAAGCTGATTTGCACAACAACCTCTGAAGGGGCAAGAGCGGGCCTGGCCACACACTCCAAATTAAGGTCACTAATGACCTTTCTAGCAAGCCAGAGAAAAGGTGTGTCAAAGTTGTAGAGAAGATCTTTTTGGTGGAAGACAATAGATTTTTCCTTCACTGTCTTGACCTTCATGACATCTTTGTTGAAACACCACAAGATGGAGATGTTTTCATATACTCATATTAGATCTCTGTGCTAGTTAGGCATGTTCTTGTCAGTAACTGTTACATCATACACTATAATGGCATGCTGGGTTGTGTATGATAGCCTTCCTAATTTTTCCTGGGTAATTGTATTCTCTACAGTGAACCTAACAGATCCTCTGTTGGGGCAGAACACAAGAGAATGGAACTCAACACCCAAGGTGGCCACATGCTTATCAAATTCACCAAAGGCCATTTCATGAATGTAGTTTGTTCAGTTCCCCATCACCAGCCAAAGCAAATGTTAACTGAACTTGATATTCTCCTTGAGCAACCATCATGACGTTCCTTCCAGAAGTGTCTACACATCCATTTGATTCTATATTCATTAATTCTCAACGTAATGCTGTGAAAAATGCCTAATGAATATTAATAACATTTCAAATTTGGGAAAATTGAAGCCTAGCTGCATATGCTAATCTCTTAGGTGTACTTTATTTTTTACACTAGTAAAAAGCACATAACATGAGATCTACCCTTTAAATCTTTTGAATGTACAGCAAATCTCTTTTTCCACTTGCATGACTGAAGCCTGCCCACTGGACAGCAACTACCCATTTCTTCCCTCCTCCATCCCTTGGCAATCACCATCATTCCTTTTTCTGTTCCAACATTTCCAAACTCATATTCCTTAATTTTTAATTTGCCTTCAAAATCTGTTACATCAAACATTTAAATTTTACATCAAACATTACAATATAAGGATTGTGCCTGCTAAATTACATCCTCAATCTTTTTTGAATGTTTTAGCTTTTAGTTGCAAATTCTTCACTGTACGTTTGCAATTAATGTTGCTGTATCAATCATTTTTTAAAAACTAAAATAGGGGAAGCAGTTAGAAAATATGACAAACATTCACATATCCCTCACCTAGGTTTATCAAATCTTAATGTTTCTCTATATTAGATTTAGATTTTTAAAAATTCAACAGTTAAAGATCCCAGGTAGTGTTGAAATCCTCAATTCTGCTTGCTGCTGCAATTTTCTCCCCTTGTCCCTACAGGTAAATGCTATTCTGAATTTCATGTTTATGAAATTCATAATTTCACAAAATTTGGAAAATTGTGTTTCCAAATTTTAATCAAGGCCAGGTGTATGGGCCTGGAACCTGTGCAGTTGCAGAGGGGCCGTGTTTAAAATGGTCCTATGCTGCTTTAAATGTGTTGTTGTTGTTGTTTTGAAATGTTAATAATTTTTGAACAGGGCAAGTGGTCCCTACTTTGTAAGATTGAAAAATTCTTTTGAGGGTGGGACCTAGCACAGTGATGTCATGTTAGATGAAAAGCAGAACTCTGTGCTATATCTGCAGCTGTAAATTGGAGAAGGATGTCATGTAGGGCCACACAGGGGGTTGTCCCTAGGCACAAGGTAACAAGAGCCAGCTGGAGTTGTAGAAGACAGATAATGTAAAGCGACTGGGGTAAGGTAGCTAGGTTTCTCTTGTTCCTGGATTTGCCAATTTGAATAATCTAACCTGTTCTATGTCCGTCCCTTGTTGTCTGGCACCTGGCTTCAGTGTGTTGGACCTCAATAAGGGAGGTTCCTGGAGTGTGTTTGTGTGTGTGTGTGTGTGTATGTGTGTGTGTGTAGTGGCCCCTGAAGAGTGAGAGGTCTGATAAGTGAAGCGGTCAGAATGGGGATTTAGCAAATTGGTGGTGACTGGAAACTAAGGGAAATTGAGGTTTTTAGGCATAACTTCAAAACAAGGTCAAGATAGTGTTTGTGAACTATTAGGTGACGGCCCCTCAGGTTCATTTTACACTATTGCACATTATGTAGCCAGTCCTGATTTTAACTTTATATTTGTCCATAAACATTATGTAGTACTGTTTTGCAGGTTTCAAATTCCTTATTTGTCTTAATTTAATTGCTTTCCTAATCTGTTAATCTGTTTTCTCTTTATTACATTTACTCTCACTTGTTTTCATTTTAATTTTTTCTCATTTATATAATGATTTTTTTAACCCACTAAGTCCCAAGTTTTCAGTTCTATGACTATTTCAGTGAAATTGAAATTTCATTAAATGTAGTGAAAATAGGTTGGAAATCATTATCTAGAACTTACTATATTATTTATTGTCCTAAACACCATTAATGATATTAATAATATTAATAAATATTATCACTAATAATGCACCTATTACTTTTTTCAAAAGAATAAACTCTAAAAATGTATTTATTTCAGTGTTACCATAAATGGTTGCTTAATTTAAGGGTTTTAGGTGTTCCATAAATGGAACAATGGTATGTAATGGGTTAATGTTTTTTTCCTGAGGTTTTGCAATGCTCAATTCAGTTCATCCTCTTCTTTCACCATTTCTTCTTGTTTACTTATGATCTGTTCTTTGAGTTAATGTGAATTTACTTCTTTAGAGGAAATATACATTTAAAAATTTATACCAAATTATTTGGTCTTCATGTCCATGTATTCTGTGGCAGCCTTTCTCTGGGGGAGGGGGTATTTTTGCTTGTGAAGTTTGGCTACTTTCCCCTCATTGTTTTTTTCCTGGTAGTATTGTTGTATTGAGGTTGTACTATAATTATTATTATTTATTTATTTTTTAAAACTCTTCATCAGAGAATGAGTTGCATTTTCCTGGCATTGCTGTTTGCAGGAATTTCTTTCAGGGAGATTATTTGTGTTTTGAGATATCTTATCCTTTGCATATTTCACTCTTCTCCCTGAGTCTTCTTTGCAAGTGTCTCTCATGGAGCTCCTGCCCACTCCATCTCCTCCCTCCTGTTTCCCCAGGGTGCTCAGCTCTTGCAAAGGATGCAGGCTTCATGTCAGGGCAAGCCTGGAGGAGGCTCCAGGTAGAATTGCAGGGGGCTCATGTTTTGAAATCTCCTGCCATTATGCTGATTCTCTTCTCTGCTCCTGTACATTGCAATTGCTACACTTTCTGACATACTTCTAGAATTTTTCTTATATGTTTGCCTGCATAGTCTTTGGATCACTTTTTCAAAGGGAATAGAAAGACAAGTCAGCATTTTCTCTATCACTAACAACATTTCTTTTTTTTATAACACATATTAATTATATAAATTAATGGGTTTCACTGTGATATGTCTGCCTTCTATTTTCTCCCCTCTCTCTGGACCTATACCCAGTTCCTAAAAGTTCTTTGTTTAAGTCAACTTTTTTTTTAATTTTACATTTTTTTTAGTTTCCACATATAATGGAAAACATACATTATTTATCTTTCTGTATCTTCCTTATTTCATTTAGCATGATCTCCTCCAGTTCTGTCCATTTTCCTATGGCTGAATAATATTCCATTGTGTGCATATGCCATATTTCTTTTTCCATTCATCTTTTGACAGACATCAAGGCTAATTCCATATTTTAGCTATTGTGAATAGTGCCACAATAAACATGGGTGTACAGATATCTCTTTTGTATACTGACTTTATTTTGTTTGGATATATATCCAGAAGTGGTATAGTTGGATCATGTAGTAGTTCTATTTTTAGTTTTTTGAAAAATCTCCCTACTGTTTTCCAAAGTAGCTGTAGTTTACTTTCCCACCAATGGTGTATAGGGGTTCCTTTCCCCCCTTCATCCTCTCAGCACTTTTTTAAAAATAGCCATTCTAATTGAGGGAGATAGTATTTCATTGTAGTTTTGATTTGCATTTCTATCATGGTTAATGATACTGAGCAATTTTCATATATTTGTTGACAACTTGTTCTTTTGAGAAGTGTTTGTTTAGATCATTTATCCATTTATTGACTGAATTACTTGTTTGTTTTTTGAGTTCTTTTTTTTGGAGGGCGGGTACCGGGATTGAACTCAGGGGCACTTGACCACTGAGCCACATCCCAGCTCTATTTTGTATTTTATAGAGACAGGGTCTCATTGAGTTTCTTAGCACCTCACTTTTGCTGAGGCTGGCTTTGAACCCGTTATCCTCCTTCCTCAGCTTCCTGAGCTGCTGGGATTACAGGTATATGCCACCGTGACTAGCATGTTTTTTGAGTTCTATATATTGTGGATATTAACCCTCTGTCAGGTGAATAGCTGGCAAAGATTTTTCTCCCATTTTGTAGGTTGTCCCTACTCTGTTGTTTCTTCTTTTGTGTGGAAGATTTTTAATTTGATGCAATCCCATTTATTAATTCTTGACTTTGTATCCTGTGCTCTTGGAGTCTTATTCAGGTAATTGTGCCTTTGTCAATATCTTGAAGTGTTTTCCCTTAGTAATTTTTGTTATAGGTCTTTCATTAAAGTCTTTGATCCATTTTGAGTTGATGTTTGTACAGGGTGAGAGATAGGGGTTTCTAGTTTCAATCTTCTACATGTGGATATCCAATTTTCCCACCACCATTTGTTAAAGAAACTGCCCTTTCTCCAGTGTATATTTTTGTCATCTTTGTGGAGAATCAGTTGGTTGTAGATGTGTAGATTCATTTCTGAGTTCTCTACTTTTGTTCTAGTGATCTAAGTGTCTGTTTTAATGATAATACTATGGCTCCACAGTATATTTTGAAATCAGGTGTTGCAATGCCTCCAGTATTGCTCTTTTTGCTCAGAATGCTTTGGCTATTCAGTCTTTTGTGGACCCTATAAATTTTAGGATTTTTTTTCTAATGCTGTGAAGAATGCTGTTGGTATTTTGATGGTGATCACATTTAGTTTGTAGATCTCTTTGGGTATTATGGCTATTTTAACAATGTTAATTCTTCAAATATGTGAGCATGAAAGGTGTTTCTGCCTTCTAATGTGTTATTTAATTTCTTTCTACAATGTTTATAATTTTCATTGTAGAGGTCTTTTACATCCTTTATTAGGCTTATTCCTTATTATTTTTTATTGCTGTTGTGAATGGTATTACTTTCCTGGTTTCTTTCTCAGCAAATTCATTATTGGTGTACAGAAAAATTACTGATTTTTGTGTGTTGGTGTTATGGTTTGGATATGATATGTCCCCCAAAACCTCACGTGTGAGACAATGCAAGAAGGTTTGAGGGAGAAATGATTGGTCTATAGTCTTAATCTAATCATTGAATTAATCCCTGATGGGATTAACTGAGTGGAAACTGGAGGCAGGTGGGTTATGCCTGGAGGAAGTGGTTCATTGCGGACATGCCTATGGGGCATATATTTTGTATCTGGAGAGTGGAGTCTCTCCCTCTGCTTCCGATCACCTTGTGAGCCTCTTCTCTCTATGACATACTGTTCTACCATATTGTTCAGTCTCACCTTGAGCTATGAAGAATGGAGCTGACCTTCTGTGGAATAAGACCTCTGAAACTGTGATCCCTCAAATAAACTTTTTCTCTTTACAGTTGTTCTGTTCAGGTCTTTTAGTCACAGCAGTAAAAAAGTTGATTTTGTAGCCTGCTACTTTACAGAAAGTTCTAGAAGTTTTTTGTGGAGTCTTTAGCATTTTCTAGGTATAGAATCATATTATTGAAAAAAAGATGGTGGACTAGAGGGAAGTGGCATTTCTCACAGCTCCATGACATGGACTCTAGCAGAAATACTGCTTCTCTGTGAGGTGGGTAAAAAAGGGACTTCACTGATACTTAATATTGAACAGAGCGCCTTGGAAATTTTTGGTGCATTAATCAGGAAGAGGGAAAAAATTGGAGCTGGACTCCTGGTGGGAGTGGGGGAAATTAGCACACAAGGTCAGAAAAGGCTGAGAAGTGCTGTGGACAGTCTTGATATGAAGAACCCCAGGATTGGATGGGCAAACTGCTCTGGGCTGACCCAGAGGCTATTTGACTCATTAAACTGGTATATGAAAGACACCCTAGGTTTGCCAGTTGTGCATGGGGAGCCAATGCAGGAGCCATTTTGGGATGACTGTGCTATAGTGGCATCAACAGAGATTGGGAGCTTAGAACTGTGTTCATGGATGAGTCTATCCAATAAGATACAAAATCTTGACATCACAAATTAACAGAGACGTATATCCTGCCTGAACCAGGAGGATATAAAAAATATGAACATATCAATTTTAAGTAATGAAATTCAAGAAGCCATTAAAAGCCTACCAACAAAGACAAGCCCAGGACCAGATGGATTCTCAGCCAAGTTCTACCAGACCTTTAAAGAAGAGCTAACACCTATCTTCTTCAAATTATTCCATAAAATAGAAAAGGAGGGAAATTTTCCAAACACATTCTATGAAGCTAATATCACCCTGATACCAGAACCAGACAGATACATTAAGGAAAGAAAACTTCAGATAAATATCCTTGATGAACATAGATGCCAAAATTCTCAATTAAATATTGGCAAATCCCATACAAAAACACATTAAAAAGATAGTGCACCATGATCAAATGGGGTTCATCCCTGTACCTAACTTATGTAGGGCTTTTATCATGCAGGGTGTTATGATTTAGTTATGAAGTGTCCCCCCATATCTCATGTGTGAGACAATGCAAGAAAGTTTAGAGGTGAAATGATTGGGTTATGAGAACCTTAACCTAATCAGTGCATTAACCCTCTGATAGGGGTTAACTGGGTGATAACTGTGCAGGTAGGGTGTGGCTGGAGGAGATGGGTCCTTGGGGGCATGCTTTTGTAGTACACATATTGTCCTTGTGGGCTGAGCTTAGTCTCTCTGTTTCCTGGTGCCATGTCCTAAGCTGTTTTCCTATACCACACTCTTCCACCATGATGTCTTGCTTCTCCTCAGGCCCTAAGGAAGGGAGCCAGCCATCTATTGACTTAGTCTTCTGAAACCATGCGCCCCAAATAAACTTTTCCTCCTCTCAAATTGATCTTGTCAGGTCTTTTGGTCACAGCAATAAATACAAGCTGACGAAAACAAAGGGATACAACATTTCTTTCTTTCTTTTTTTAAAAAATGTTTTTTAGTTATACATGGACACAATGTCTTTATTTTCTTTACTTATTTTCCTGTGGTGCTGAGGGTCGAACCCAGTGCCTCACATGTGCAAGGCAAGTGCTCTGCCACTGAGCCACAACCTCAGCCCTGGGATACAACATTTCTTTTTAAATGTTCTTTGTTGAAAATATTTATTTCAACTTTCAATTTGTTGTTAATAATATTGTATCCATTTTTAGGGTTGTCAAATTTGGCAAAACTTCTATGAAGTTTCTTTCATATCATAGGAGTTTGGAAGAATTTCCTACAGACTGGCTCTGGCTTCTTATATTTTAATACTTAACTTTCTTTTAGTGATGGGTACGGTAGGATCTGTCATATTACATGCAACCCTTGCCCTGGAGTTTCATGTTATGATATTGGGTGGGTTAATACAAAAGCAATATATCTGCATAGATTTATTAACAAAACTCAAAGTGGTAGCATATGTTGATCTTAGAAGTCGAGTTTTATTTGGTTATCACAGCTCTAGTGTTGTCTTAGATGCTGTGAGAAGAGATGTATTCATGCTCTGAAGGAGTCTGTAGTCTGGTCTAATGCTTTTTGCCACCCATTAGGGATTATGCAGTCAAGTTAGTAAGTCACTGTTAGATTGAAAAATGACAATGTAGAAAACCATTTTTATCGATCCATCTGTTTATTGTATGTGTGTATATATGTGTGTGTGTAAACATCTATGTATAAATAGAATATTTTATGACTATGTAAAATACTTTTCTTACTGAGCTTACTGTCAAAAAAAGTTTGACAAACATTGACTTCCAGGTGATAAATACACCAGGAACAACGAGCCATTCAAAATCATGTCTTAATTTGCAAGGGTTGTCATAACAAAGTATTATAAATTGAGTAGCCTCAGCAACAGAAATTTATTGTCTCACAGTTCTGGAGGCCAGAAGTTCAAGATCAAGGTGCTGGCAGGGTTAGCTCCTGCTGAGAGCTGGAGGAGAGCGGGTGGAATCTGTTCCATGCCTCTTGCTTAGCTTCTGGTGGTTTGCTGGCAATCTGTAGTGTTCCTTGGCTTGTAGACACATCATCTTGATCTCTGCATTCACTTTCACACCATCTTCTACTTGGGTATATGCCTATGTTCAAATTTCCCCTTTTTATAATGTACCAGTTGTATTGGCTTAAGCCTACTCCTGTGAGTTCATTTTAACTCAGTTACCTCTATCAAGACATTATTTCCAAATAAGGTCACATTCTGAAGTATTGAGGATTAGAGCTTTAGTGTATCTCTTTTAGGAGAACACAATATAACCCATAAGTATCATAATGTTCACCATTTAAAAATATGTATGTGCAGATCTTTGTATTAAGTGCCTTATTAGTGTTTACAACCACTCAGAAGTAAATTTATTTTGTCAATCTTATAGAATCATAAAGGTTTAGAGAGGTTCATGGTCATAATTTGGGTCTGTTTTACCTCAAAGCCCGTGTTCTTTCCACTCTGTTTGTTGATTCCTGGGAGGCTAGCACTGGCAGGGAGCTCAAAGGCCATCTGGTACAATCTCCTTTTTTCATATTTAGTGATCCAAAGATAAAAATGATACTATTTGTAAAAATCTGGTGTGTTTTCTGCGTTCCAGGGAAGCAACCAAATTCATCTTTGGAGAATGACCACTGTTTTACTTTGGGAAAATCCAGCATGGTCCATAAATATTCTTTCTTCCCTTCCATCCCTTCAAATAATGGAATAACTTGGGGGCACTTTAGCTATCTGCAGAGGAAGAAACTGAAACACAGAGATCCTGAGTCTGTGGCCTATGGCATGGAACATAAACAAATCATAAAACCTTTCTGGATAGTGATGAGGAATTGACAAGCTTATATAAAGGCATCATTTATAAGATAGGATAAGAACTCTGAGAGTGTGATAACAACATATGCATGCCTGCAAGTGTCTGTATATGCATGGAGAGAGAGAGAGGGAGAGAGAGAGAAATTGTTCAGTCTACTCACTTATAAGCCTCAATCAAAAAAACAGTTCAGTCCAAGGAGCTATGTATGTGCCCCTGTTTTAAAGGTGACTATGAAATATATTTTACTGTTAGACTTCTTTTTTGTTTTCTTGTGGTGCTGGAGATTGGACCCAGGGCTTTGTTCCTGTGAGGCAAGCACTCTACCAACTGAGCTATATACCCAGCCCCTAGACTTCTGTTATGTGCAAATCCATTTATGTTTTTGATTAGAGTGGAGGACACATTCTCTTGGTAGATTCTTTGCATAAAGTATAACTAGAATCAGGAATTTTCCCAGTGTATAAACAAAATTATTTTAATGATTAATGCCTATCTTTCATTACCAATTAAAAAGAAATGAGTAAAGAACTGAGATCAGATAGTAAAATGATGTGATTGTAGGATGAGGCTGGGTTTTAAAGTTAGACTCAGCTTTGATACTTTTTAAAAAAAAATCAGTTTAGACTTGGAAAATTTAATTTCCTTGACTTTTTTTTTGTTTGACCTAAAATTTGGAGATCATCACAGTGTACTCTACTTTTGAGAGATGTGGATTTGATTAATAAGAAAATATACATATATAAATGGCTAGCATGGTACTCAGAATATGGCTAACTTCTACTTGAGGCATACATTCCTTTACCATTTTGGTTTTGTTTTAGACTTGGTTTTCCAATCATCAGTAACAGTCACGCATTCATTTATTCAACAGGTGTTTGCTGAGCATTGACTTTGGGTATGGGGAGAGGTAAGGTCTCTGTTTGCTTTCTTTTTCTTTTTTCTTTTTGGCATTGGGGATTGAACCCAAGGGCTCTCAACCACTAAGCCACCTCCTCAGACCTTTTTATATTTTTATTTAGAGACAGGGTCTCCCTAAGTTGATTAGGGCCTTGCTAAGTTGTTGAGGCTGGCTTTGAACTCATGATCTTCCTGCCTCAGACTCCCCAGCCACTTGGGATTATAGGCATGCCCCACTATGCCCAGCAAGGTCTCTCTTTTCTAATAACACATTCTGGTAGGGAAGACAAACAATAGGCAGTGGATAAACAAATCATAAAACCTTTCTGGATAGTGATGAGGAATTGACAAGAAATTTAAAAGTGATGTGGCATGATAAAAAATTCCCAGTATCTTCATTGGTTTGGGGGTGGTCAGGGAAACATCTTTGAGGAGGCGATACTTAAACTAAGATCTGAGTGACAAGAAGAATTGTCTATGTGTGGACCAGAGGTACGAGTGATCTAGACAGAGAATTCCTACAAACGCATGGAGGTGGGAATGATACGAAATGATTTGTGTGGACAGCAGAGAATTTTCAGTTGCTGAACATAAAGCAAGCCACTGTAGGAGATGCTGGAGCATCATAGGAGAGGAGAATGGTGGTGGTGGGGGGGTTGTACTGGAGGATGGTGTTTAAGGTAAAAAGTAGCAGATGGATTCAGGATATATCTGATGAGCTGCATGTAGGGAAAAAGAGAAATCAAGGATAACTCCTAGAGTTTTGATTTGGACAGTACAGGAAAGCTAGGATCATTTACTGAGATGGAGAAATCCAGGTAATGCATGTGTTTTTATGCATTATGCAATATTTGAGATACTTATTTGACATCCAGGAAGAACTTTACATAGGGAATTCATATTTCATGGGAGAGGACATGGAAGCAGGTTTGGGAATGATGACCATAGACATGGCCTTTAAAGTCATGGTACTGGGTACTGAGTGCATAGATACAGCAATGGGCCAAGGACAATGTCTTCCTCAAAGGTGTGGCCAGGCAACCTCCTTTGCCTCCCCTCTTATGTGGTTACATCAGAATTCTTAGCTAATGATGTTATTAACTTACAGAGAATGCAAATTGTCAGTGACCAGGTCCTATCTCTTTTCCTAATGGCATCCCCATTTCTGTTTTTTCCCTTGGAGTCAGAAGGAACATTTGTAAAAATATTCAACTAATCACTTTCTAGGTGAACACAAATGTATAATGTTACTTATCTTTCTAACAGAATAATAAAAGAGCATTTATCCCTTCATCAAGAGTTATGGTTAGTGCTCAGTTATCAAGTTTGACCTCACCATAGAACTAAACTGAATTGTCTGGGCATATATTTACCTTTGATTTGCATATGCCACTGGAAGGGATGCCAGGAGCAATGCTGTATGTCAATTTAAGACAAATTAAAGCAATAAAATCTAACCTGCTGTTATGATTTGCGTATTTGTGATTTAGGCTTCATTTCACATGTTTTATGTGTCATTTTATAGCAATACACTCATCACCAGCACCTCTGGGCACAAGTACAAAGCACCACTTACAAAAACAACAGATTGGCAAAAATCAGACTCCATGCTAACCCCTAGCACCCTTTCTCTGGCACACACTTGAGTCAATAGATGAACCACAGGCCTGCACACTTGGACTCTTAGTGAACCGAGTCAGAAGGCAAATATTCAATTCAGGGACCTTGAAAGATTCAACATTTTTTTTTTCTGTTCAAAGTTAGGTTCCATTGGAAACTTGTCTAATCTCAATAATCCATTTAAGTTGCATAAAAGGAAAGTAAGACTCAACTTACTATTGTACGGTAATAATGAAAATAATACTCAAAACACTAACTGTAAAAATATCTGAGAAGTAAATAGCACTTGGCAGATACAAGATACTATTATTCTCTATACACTTTATCTATATTACTCAGACGACTTTATAATTGTACAATCAAGTAGATCATATTATTATCCTTATTTTATAGAGGAGGAAAATGAGGCACAGGGAAATTGAGTGACTTGCAAGAGTTTTCGAGTGAGTCATTTCAAGTTGGGTGTCTGGGATGTGGAGTCTGATGTGGAGATTTGCATGCAGGGAGTATATTTGGGAGTGTTCCTAGAATCAACATGGGGTGGAGGAGAAGGAATCAGGAATGAGCTGGAGAGGTTGGGGTGTGATACAGTCTCAACAAAGACTGCTGTCAACCATGTGGTCAGGTCTGGAGCAGCAATGGCTTTTGCACTATTTTCCAGAATTGGGATGAGTACGTTTGCCTTTATATTATGCAAGTCATCCCTGGAAAGGGGTTGTGACCTTGAGTGAGGCAGCTCTCTTCAGTAGAGGACAGCTTCTGGAGAGGGCTGACAGCTGACAGCACTGTGCTGGCAACACTCTGAACAGCTGGGGAAATAAATCCTCTTTAGTTCTAAAGGGGGTGACATGTCATGGAGTCTACTATGTAAGTGGAGCTGGGATTAAGAACTAGGGCATCTGTCCTCAGAGTTCAGGTTCTTAAACACTGTGCTACATTGTCCTACATAAATAACAAAAAAATAGTCCTAATACATACAGTCTGATGGTTGGAGACACTTCTAGAAGGAAATTAAAAATAAGGCCAGACTTTCCAGCATGACGCTTATGCAGTATATTTTTAACTTAGATAACTGCTGAGACAAGTTCAACTATTATTTAAGCATTAGTTAAGATTCTTTAGAATGCATGTGACAAAAACTGACTCTTGGCTGGCTTCAATAACAACAGGAAAGATAACTGGGTGTCACATGGAGGCAGAGGAAGACTGGAGAACAAAGCCTTGGGAAGAGCAGGTGTGTAGCTGGGCCTGAGGCTCCTGGATCCAGGGAGTTGGATGCTGCTAGGTCCCTACCTCTGCTGCTCATTCCACAGAAGCTCATCTCATATGGTTGGAAATGTGAAATGTTAGAAGATGTGAAATGTCAGAAGAACCTTAAATTATTCTCAAGCTTTTTATTGTTCCAAATCCCAAAGTCCTGGAGAAGGGACCCTCGTCTAGTCTTGCCTATTCCTGGAGCCACATGAGATCATTCTGTATTAAGATAGTTGCTATGGATTTGATTATGCTGAAGAGGAGAGAGGCAGTTCCTAAAAGAAGAGTGCTGAGTAGATATTCTTAGATGGGCTAGAAGTTTTATATGCATGTGTAATACATTTGTCTACATTTGGTCAGTTTGATGGAGCCTCAGTGAAAACTGACCTCAAAGCTCAGCACCAGGTGCAGAGTGTCTCTTCAGCTTCTCTGTCCTTGGGTGGTTTCTGGCCCAGACTTGATGGATACTTGTGTATTTGGGAGATGCCCCTGATGTGTTTCAAACTCAAGTTCTCCAGTTCCCATTTAGCATCTTGGTTTTCCAGGTAGCTTCTCTCAATCAAGCCTGAGCACCCATCTCACTGGTGCTTTTCAGTGCTTTGAAAACATTTCCTACTTCCCACTTTTTACTGCATCTTGTCACACAAACTTTGTGCCAAAGGCAGAGGTGGGCTTGGTGGAAAGGCCTGCTCATTTGCACAAATCAGAGACTTAATAATCTTGAGTTTGCTGTTACAATATTTGTTTTTTTCATCTCTAGTTTTATCTCCCTACTTTTCCCACAAGTGACTCTATCTGTACTGCTAATTTACCCACCACTCTCCTCCCTTTCCAGTAAGTTCCTTCCCGTCCACAGACATTCCAGAGCCAATTAGATTCACTAGAGAACGTTATTTATCGTTCTCCTGGTTTTTAATACAGCGAAAACTAAATTTCAGAAGAAGTAAGCAAATTACCTACTGTCATGTAGTTAGGAAGCAGTAGAGCAACGAGGTGATCCTAAATATGTATGAGCCTGGAGACTTGCTTTTTACTACAAAGCAACATATTCTCAATGCACACCTATGTTTATAGCAGCACAGTTCACAATAGATGAACCATGGAGCCAGCCTGGGTGCCCATCAACAGATGAATGGATAAAAAAAATGTGCTATAAATACACAATGGAGTTTTATTCAGCCCTAAAGAAGAATGAAATTATGTTATTTGCAGGAAAATGGACGGAACTTGAGAACATTGTTAGGTGAAATTATCCAAACTCAGGAGGTCCATGGTCATATGTTTTTTTCTCATATGTGGAAGCTAGAGAGGAAAAAGGAAAAGAAAGGTGGAGGGATGGGGATCTCACCAAAATCAAAGGGAGATCAGAAGAGGAAAGGGACCCAGGGATGGGAGGAGAAGAGGGAGGGGAGAAGTGCTGGGGAGTGATAATGGTCAAATTATATTATTATATTGTGTGCATGTACTAATATGTAACAACAAATCCCGTCATTATGTACAACTATAATGTACCAATAAAAATGTGAAAGAGAAAAAAATTTTGAAAAACACCTATACTGTTCCTTAAAATCTACTTACATATAGATTAATATAAATGATATATTTATTAAATCTATATGTAAATATAGGCTAAATGTGGATTTTTTTAAAATATATTTTTTAGTTATACATGGACACAGCATCTTTATTTTGTTTATTTATTTTTATGTGGTGCTGAGGATCGAACCCAGTGCCTCACACGTGCAAGGCAAGCGCTCTGCCACTGAGCCACAACCTCAGCCCCTAAATGTGGATTTTAAATATCTGCATGTTTAATAAAGATCAAGAAAGTCATCTATTTATCTAGTCAACAGAAACAAGGATAGTTACCATTTTGATTGATGTACTTTCTCTTTGGCCTGGATTTTTGTTGGCGTCATACAGTTACATCTGGCCTTTTATTGAGGAAGGGATTGAGTGTGGATCTTTATGCCTGATAGTGTTGATTGGTCAGATTGGCATTCTGATGCTTTGTGGGACCCTTGAAAGTCTTCCTCACCTCTCAGTTGGGATTTTGGAATTCACCTGTGAGGTTTCCTAAAGCAACTGCAGAGACCTAGCAACCTGGAGGACTCCAGGAGCTCATTGCCAATCTATATCTCACTGGCTCTTGTTGTTTTGTGCATAAGAATTTCCTGGAAGGCTTTAAAAATGTGTGTTCAGGATCATCTGGAACTACTGAACCAGGGGTCCTGGGAATCTTACCAGACCATCTGTATTTTACAAACACTTTTTTGGTGGCCCTGAAAGTATCTCGCTCCTTTACAGCCTCTGGTGTATTTTATCAATAGAACCCCACCCCACCCCAACTTCAAGGTTACTTGGCAAACTACTGGTAATTTGAAGTTGCTTAATTGTGGCTTTAGGACTGCCACTGGCAGGACATGCATGAGATGCATTAGCCCCTGCTTCTTTTATCTTCTCTGCCTTCCCTATTCTCTGTGGCATTTTCATAGTTTAAAAAGATACCAGATGTTTCCTTTGGTTAAAAAGCTCCCTTCTGTGGAAGGGGCTGTTCCATAGAACTTGGGCATTGAGAGAAGTGTTGAAAGAGAAAACATAAATAGCTGCTATATTTCTAGAAACCCGTAATTATTTTTCTGGTCCTGCAGAATGTGTACAGAAATTAGTGGTTCAATCCTGGTGATATGGCAGAATTAGTAGCAAGTAAACACACAACAGCAAAAGAAAACATGCCACGTTCCAACCCATCACTGAAGTTTAGGTTGTGTATAAGCATTTGCAAATGTTTTAAAAATATGTGTTTATAAAGATACTCAGGAAAACCTGATGCATTAAAGAAGCTATGCTTGAGAACCACTGAGGCAAACATTTGTGCTTTCTAGGGTGTAAGAGGAGCAAGGTTGTGCAGAACCTTGCCACTTGTGTTGGGATTTGCATTGATTTAAAGAGGACTGGGGTGATACCTAAAGGATTTAAGAGAGACATGATAGGAAAAGTTGTTTTGACTGCTCTGAAGAAAATATGTTGGGAAAAGACCTGAGCTGAAGGCCAGGTAGGAGGAGGTCAGTGCAATGTCTTGGGCTAGGGTGGAGGCTGTTGAGAGGAGGTAAATACACAGTTTAGAGAAATATTTTATAAATAGGATCTATAAGGCTTATCTAATCATTAGATATTGTGCTGAAAAAGAGAAGGTAGAGTTTAGGATACATGTTAGTTGGCAGCTGGGACAACCAGAGTGTCATTCCCTGTTCTAGGACACTCAAGAGGAAGATGGTCATCTAGGCTGGAGCACAGTAAGTTTGAGAAATCTGTGGGATGTGCAGGTGGAGAGTTCAAGAAGGCAAGAGAGACATGGGCTGACACTCTGGAGAGAGATCTGGGTGAGCATTTAAGTGAAGGTAGGAGAGCTTTCCAAGGCAGTGTCATTGGAGATAGTAAGAAAACCAGGGAACTGTTGTAAGTAAAAGGAAAAAAAAAATCTTTTTTTTGGTACCGGGGATTGAATTCAGGGGCACTTGACCACTGAGCCATATCCCCAGCCCTATTTTGTGTTTTGCTTAGAGACAGGGTCTCACTGAGTTGCTTAGCGCCTCGCCATTGCTGAAGCTGGCTTTGAACTTGTGATTCTCCTGTCTTAGCCTCCCAAAGTGCTGGGATTACAGGCTTGTGCCACTGCACCTGGCTGAAAAAGAATTTTTAAGGCAGAGTGAATCGCAGGTAATATCATTTGGGGAGAAGAGTTCCTGTGGTGGGGGTGCATTTGGGGGTGCTGAAATTAGACTATGTAGTGGGTGAAGGAGGAGGGACAGGAGGCTGTGGCGGCAGCTAAGGAAAGGAGACTTGGATGAGCCTCTTGAGCCTGTGTCTTCATCTCACCAAAAGAAGGAAGAAGCGATTATCTCAGATCTCTCATCACTCTAACACTTTGTGATGTGATGTCTTGAAGTCACACATAAGCAGGTATGAAATTACAGGGCTCTTTCAGGCCAGTGTACTTATTTGGATAGAAGATCAATTTTATCATCTTCCTTCTAAGAGTCCTAACCTTATGTAAATTGGATACTGTCGATTTTTGTGGTAAAGCTGAAGGTCTTGTACTTGATATGCTGAATTTTTCATGATGTTTCCTTGCATGCATCATATTAAACCTTAGTGCAATACTCTCACATTGCTTTCATGAAATCACAGAATTTCATGAGTGGAAAAATCACATCAGATATGCCTTCAGTCTTCTTTGATTTTCCTAGAAGTGAATCCAGATGGAGCTATAAAATCATTTTTGAGCACAGTCCTAGTAGGAACCTTTGGTTTATAGCATCACACCATGTGAGTTCACTTCTTAGAGACAATTTATCCTGGTGTCAGTCCATGTTGACTAGTGAGCTCAATACTTTTCCAAGCTATTTTTTTGTTCTTCAAGTGATTAATTAGTAACTCCAAATGATTACTTTTTCTTCCTTTGGACAATCAGAGGTGACCTCATTTAACAAGATCTTTTGGTACCATCTCATTTGGACATCATGTTTTTTAGTTTATTAGACAGACCATGGAGCACATATGGTAATGGACCTGACATCTCTAGGCCTTTCTGTGTGGTCTCTGTCCTCTGGTTTCCTGGTTAATCTGAGAACTCAATAGTGTAAATTTGGGATATATGTGTAGCATTTTGGGAGGAGCAATGAAATGTTAAAGTGTCACTCTCTTTGTTGTTGGTCTCGTCCAGTGGGGTTGGGGAGAGGGCCAGTGAATATATGAGAGAACTCCTAGAGATCAATGAACTGAATTAGAGAGTAGGGTCTCATCCCGCAAATGATTGAGTGAGACTCAGACATTGACATCCAGCCATTATTTTAATTGAGGAAATTTCTGAAGCTTAACATTAAAATTTGATCTCCTTACCTTCACAAAACCCCTACAGCTTTTCACTGAAGAGATAGAAGAATAAAGAAAGAAAGGGTAAGTTTTGTGATCACCATTTAAAACAAGAGGCTCCCTGATGTCCTTTCTTAATTGAAAAGGAAGCATCACTTGCCTGATGGTGCTACATGGGATTTTAACCCAGCTTTTGTGGCAGAGGGTTGAGGGCAGCAAGGCAGGGACCACCCTGGGAGTCCCCATTCATCAGTAGCTTCCACAGTGTTTTAGTAAAACTGAGCGTTGGATTCACCTGGGTAGGAATGTTTTCTGGTTCATTGTGTGCAAAAGCAGAAGGGACAATCCAAAGAGGGTAGATGCTCACTGCATCTTCCTGGACAGACAAATTTCTCATTGGGGAGACTTTTATCTTGTTCTCATTGTATATGGGCTCATGAGATAGTTCAAGCAGTATGTGCGCATGCCAAACTGAAATAGGAAGTGAATTTCTGAAAAGTCTGCATGTAGGCTCTGAAATACATTTTTTTGTTGTTGTTGTTTTTAAGGTGGCGGAGGATAGGGGGGAACACTCCAAGAGGTGATGTTGATTTGCATTCCTGAAAATGTATGGTCAGAAATTGACTTGGAATTTTATATTCAGTAGCTCAGACTACAGTTTTATCTATAGGTAACTTCTGTGAGAAAAAAATTGGGGAGAACTGTAGTCCTTCCTCACAGTTTACTGGATGTGAGTTATCATCAGCTTGTACAGGCCAGGTTAGTGTGGGCATCACCAGCATGATGCACAGACAGGAGGGTGGTGAGGGGCTGTGCCAGGAGGGTGGAGGTTAGGAGGAGGGTCATTTGGGGAGAACAGCTCCTGTATATTGATTTCTGTAACCTCTTGTACCTCTCAGTGGTGATTAAAAAAACAAAACAAAACAAAAATAAAACAACAACAAAACACCTTGGTTCTTGAGTCAACATGCTTTTGAGATTCCTAATGAATATTTAAGGCTTTAAAGGTTCCTCTTTCCCACCTAAATACTGCAGGAAGCAGCAGACCCACTTCAACATTTACTAATAAACAGCCATGGCCTGTGTGGGATTAAAGTGGGGCTGGTTATAGATTGAGACTGAGAAGGGAATCATGTGGTTCAGGGTAAGACAGACAGGCATGGACGGGGAGGGTTGATACAGGAGGTGGGACAAAGTCACCTGGTGTGGAAAACAGAGGCTTTGGAACAGGAATTGCCGCTTTCTTTTCTTATAATTTTCCCTGGTACTGACCCTGACAAATTCACCCAAAGGGTAAAAGGCAAACAGTCCTAAGGGAGAGATTTAGAGACTTTGCCAGATAAGCAATTTGCTAAGTGGGGTTGCCAGCATGAAGGCTGCTTTCTGTTATTTGCACTGGATTAGTAATCACTACATGGCTTTGTGGAAATCTGGTTAAGTAGATTTAGTGAACTCAGATGGAGAAAATGTGTTTCATTTTGTCCTGGAGAGGAATTAGGTTCTCTCTGCCCCAGCATGTCATGTGCTTGCTATTAGTTACTCCAGTAAATATTCAGTGGCTGTGGCCAAGAAAAAGCATACATTATAAACTAGTAAATCTTTAAAAAATGTTATAGCCCATTAATAGTGTACTAGTAACAGCAAAGAACAGAAACCATATCTGTCATCACTAAAGATGAAAAATTCCCATTTAATAAATCAGTAGCTATTTAACAGATAAGAAATTGTCAATGATGCTAACGAAGATTCCTTAAAAAATAATTTTCAGATCAGTTGAACAAAATTGAAGATCAGCTGGAAAATTTTGTAGAGCTTTAGATGTGTGGCCACTTGGAGGAGCTGTTGGAGGCCAATTCACCTTAAATGGAAAAATGCCTAGAGATAATTACACTTGGTCTTGAAATTAACTACAGAGTTAAGTCAGTTATGGGTAAAGCTGACATTGCTCATAAAAGACAGTATAGAGGGTTTGCCTTGTAAAGAGATATTACAAATTTATTTTTGAAATCCTAAGCCATCATTGAACATTATTTTTCAAGTCTATTTTAGGCAGATATTTATAATGTTTTATTCTTGATTCAATCATTTACTTTTTTCTTCTTTCTCTGACTCACTTCTCACTTTTTTCTTCTCTCATTATTTATGTGTCTGACTCCTGTGCTGGGAATTTAGTGCAAATAAATATTTGAAGTCAGGAATCAAATCTAATCAGATAAGTTATTTGTAAAAGATTAGCATTGTAAGCAGAACAAATTAAGTTTGTCTTTAGTTGAAGGCCAAGAAATTGAAGGATAATGGACAGACATTTGTTTCAGTAGACAGTGTGTTTTACCTGAAACAAACATCGAGCTTGCAAATAGAATGCAATTTTTTTCATAAGTTTAATATACATGTGTGTTTTTAGATTTGCTTTAGTAGAAAAGAGCTACATGTTTTATATCAGTCAGATCTGGGTCCATTTCTGGCTTTGTGCCTTACTGGCTATATGACCTTGATTAAATTAACTAACTTGCTTGGGTATACAGTTTCCATTTCCAACAATGTTTACACTGCCTTTGGTTGTGGGAATTCAATGAGCTAGTATGTTGTACAACTTTGGGTATACTAGTGATGTACATAAGGAACTGTGTGTGTAAGTACAAATGAGATTTCTTCTGAAGTTTTTACTAGGCAGATGGACTTT
>CM053413.1:32628932-32645196 GCA_028644305.1 Xerus rutilus
GCTGGGCAGATTCCCTCTCTGGAGGTTTGCACTTGTTTCCTCTGCCTGGAAGGCGCTTACTCCAGGTCTGCTGAACTTACCCTTGTGACCCTCACCTGGCTACTGTCTTTAAAATGCCAATGTCCTTGCTTCCTGTTCCCCTCACACTTTATCTTTCCCCAAGAACTTTCATTGTGGTGATTTTCTTCTATCTTTTCTCTCCTACCTCCTGGGTGTAAAGTCCATGAGGGCATCCCTAGGACCTGAAAGAGTGACTAATTTCTTCTTGCTATCTGACATTTAATAATAATGATAATTTAAAGAACCCCCAAAACTCCAACTTCTCTCCCAAAAACCAAAACACTGCACTTCTTTTTTTGGGCAAAAATATTTTTTGTGTCACAAATCGAATAATTGTCATTATTAAAACACACACACACAATCACGAATGATATATGCTATCTATCATGTTGGACTGGTGAAGCTTTTCATGAGGTGGTGAGATTGCTGATATGTGTCTGTTCAGAGCAGAGAAACAACTTCTCACTCTTAAATTTTCAGCCAGATCATGGGCCTTGAAAGTGAGGAGCTGTGATTCCTTTGACCTTTTGGGTTTAACAAGGAGTATCAGGGATAACTGTGGTAGAACAGTTAATGTTTAGAAAGATAAAATCTTATTGATTACAAATAAGAAGAACATGGGTCATTAACCAGGTATAGAAGTATTTTTTTTTAATGTGTTTTTGGCAACTGGAATTTCAGGGCTGTTTAGGTCAATGATTGTAAAGCAGGTTATTTGCAAAGTAGCTGGTCTCTGCATTTCTTGGTTCATTATGGAAAGTTCCCTTTCATATCATAAGAAGAGGAAGTAACCTTGACCTTCCTTTCCACTGTGGTTCACTTAAAGCTCCTTGAAATAAGCATTCTTTGCTGCAGAACTGTGACACCTGACCCTGACACTAGCTGGGTTGAATATGTGACCTGTATTACTGACAGATATTTGAGCACAAAATAAGCATGCACATGTACAAACAAAAACAAATCACTTTTGTTAAGTGTCTCCTTAGTGGGTACTAGTTTATAATTCTCTCCTTTATTTGTTTCCTCTTATTTCATATCTGCTTGGTGTGAAGGTCTGAAGCAATTTAAATATTTTGAGCTTTCCATTTGAAAAACACTGAGCTGCATTCACTAAATGGGTGTGATGTCATGTGTCCATTTTTAATATTTGGTCCACTGTTATTCTGGTTGTTTCCATGAGGGTGTTTGGGATGAGATTGACATTTAAGTCAGTAGATTGAGCAGATTGTTCTCCATAATGTGGGTCGGGGAGGACCTAATCAAGACCTAAAATGGAGCCAGGAATGGTGATGCATGCAGGTAATCCCAGCACTTTGGGAGGTTGAAACAGGAGAATCGTGAGTTCAAAGCCAGCCTCAGCAACGGCGAGGTGCTAAGCAACTCAGTGAGAATCTGTCTCTACTTAAAACACAAAATAGAGCTGGGGATGTGGCTCAGTGGTCGAGTACCCCGGAGTTCAATCCCCAGTACCAGAAAAAAAAAAAAAAAAAAAAGAAGGTGGACCCTCCTCCCAAGTATGAGAGAATTCTTCTTACCTAATGGTTTTTAAACTGAAACATCAACTTTTTCCCTGCCTTTAGTCTCCAACTGAAATGTTACTTTTTCCTGGGTGTTGGGCCTGCTAGACTTTTGACTACAGCCCATTGTCTTTCCTGGTCTCCAGCCTCACAATACCTCTGCAGATTTGGGGACTTGTCAGCCTCCATAATTGCATTATCTACATCTTTATAATAAATCTGTGTGTGCGCGCGCATGCACACACACACACACACACACCTTACTGATTCTGTTTCTCTGGAGAACCCTGATACAATGGGCAATGAGAATTTCTGGTGTGTTTTAGGGGAGAAGAAAAATGTTTCCTCTTGGTTAAATACTACCGATGATGATAACATTTGTTTCATTTTACCTTTAAATAGACCTTTCTCCTTGGGCATTTCAGCAGATGTTATCAAGGCCTCACTTTTACCTCTTGAGCACCACCAGGAGCTTTCCCTGGCTACAGGAATGTTCTTGGCCTCGGCAGGCCAGCAGGCTGGAGTGAGAGGATGTTCACACCCTTCAGGTTTGCCCTCAGCCTGCAGCAAACATTGTTGCTTAGGGGGAACAACCTTGAAGCATGTTCTACTCTCTTCCCCAGAGATTCCCAGCAAGACTGAGAGTTCGTTCTCTATAGTGGTGACCTACTCTTTGCAACCTGGTGAGC
Source organism: Xerus rutilus (assembly GCA_028644305.1). Lineage (NCBI taxonomy): Eukaryota > Metazoa > Chordata > Mammalia > Rodentia > Sciuridae > Xerus > Xerus rutilus. The sequence goes on from CM053413.1 coordinate 32,631,199, forward strand.
TGGACACAGTGGTGCACACCTGTGATCCCAGCAGCTAGGGAGACTGAGACAGGAAGACAGCAAGTTCAAGGCCAGCCTCAGAAACTTAGCCAGAACCTACCTCAAAATAAAAAATAAAAAGCGCTGAGGATGTACCTCAGTGATAGAGCACTCCTAGGTTCAATCCCCAGTACCAAAAACCAAACCAAAACAAAAAACTTGTGAGTTTGATTTCCTCTTTTCCTGTCTTCCTGATTTTCCTCCCAGTTCTTCCTGGGATAGCCTCTGAAATAAAGCATTTGCATTCAGATTCTTGTCTCAGGTCTATCTGCTGCTTTGGAGGGAACCCAAGTGAAGATGGTACGGACTTTAAGTCTATAAGGTTACATACAAAACACAAGACAATGTCCACACCAAATGCCTGTTTCATGCCTCACTTATGAATACATGTTTTCAAAATAGGTTGATCATTTGATTTTGTTATGCAGCAAAAAGCTTCAGAAGATGGACACAGAATACTTTTGTTTCATGTGCATCTTCTTTTATTCCTTTTCTTTACTAAGTTATGAGTCATGTGACTAATGCAGGCATCTATCTCCTTGTAATAAACTACTCTACTTCCAACTCTCAAGTGGCAAGTAGTACATCCTTAGTGTTTAAAAATGATGTATGTGTTGAAAAACTACCAAGGTGTATGAGTGATGAACTGGATCCAGTTTAGTGGCCATAAAAGCTTGTTTGTGAATAGAACATGAGATGCTTTATAATTAGGGAAATTGCTTTTCAAACTTCTGTTTCTTATACATTTGATATAAAAGAGCAAATTGTAACCATATATTTGAGTGTGTTTGTAATTGTAAATTATGCATTATTGGATACAAATGATTTGTTCAAAAAAAGTCTAAAATGTGTATGATAAAACAATGGTAATGACAGCAGTGAAACTTTATTGAGGGCTTTTTTTGTGCCAGGCACCACTGGATCTGCTATTTTATGTATGTTGTTATTAATCCTTATTATAATTGGTAAGAAAGGATTTCTTTTCTTCTTTTTCCTTCTTCTTCTTTTTTTTTTGTTACCAAGGATTTAAATCAGGGGCACTTGATCACTGAGCCACATCCCCAGCCCTATTTTGTGTTTTATGTAGAGACAGGGTCTCACTGAGTTGTTCAGCACCTTGCCGTTGCTGAGGCTGGCTTTGAACTCTTGATTCTCCTGTTTCAGCCTCCCAAAGTGCTAGGATTACAGGCGTGTGTCACCATGCCTGGCTGGGTTTCTTTCTTTTTTATTTTTTGCAACAAATTTTCTCTAAGTTGTTAAGGGTATTGATAAGTTGGTGAGGCTGGCCTCAAACTTGTGATCCTCCTGCCTTAGACTTCTAGGATTGCTAGGATTATAGGTGTGCACTACTACCATGCCTAGCTCCAAAAATTTTTTCTTTACAGATGATGAGCCTGAAAACAGAGGCACTAAACGATTTTCTCCAAGTCATACAGAACCCAGTGTCACAAGAGAACCCAGGTCATCATTCTGATTTCAAATCCTGTGTTTATTTCAAAACACATTGAAGAGATAGGTTCTGAACTGTGAACTCCCTGCAAGTTTCTTATTTGTATCTGTATCACCTCTATCCCTTCTATACCATAAGAAATTTGTTTTTGAGTCTATACTGTGCTGTTGATATTTTTCATGTTCCATCCCATAAAGAAACCATTGTTACAATAAATACTCACAACCCCTGATGCACTCTGGAGAAAAAAAAAATAACTATGCTAATTGACTTGTGGTGAAGGTTAATTGACAAATAGGTGGATTTAAAACATTGGCCTGGGCTGTTTGCCTGGTGCATTTTGGTCTGTGTTAGTGCTTCCCTGACTTGAGAATGCCTGAAAACTGCTTTCTGCAGGTGGCTGCTTATTTCTGCATTGGTAAGGAGGTGCTCTGAAACAACTCTATCAGGTTCATTATTTTTCAGAATGCTTTCATTGTTTGTTCCTCACTGTCTTTTGAAGAAAATCTAAAACCCTTAACAGGGTGTTCAGAGATTGACAGCTGTTCACCAAAAATGGATTTCTTTTCCTTCTTAAATGCACAGCTGGACTACATTTTCTTGCTTCTAAAGTTAACTGTGGCCATGTGACTAAGCTTTAGCAATAGAAGGAGAGCACCAGTGAGGTGTCATTTTGGGTTGAGGCTTATACGCAGGGGCCCTGGCTCCACTACTCCACATTCTCTTTGGCAAGCTTTCTGGAAAAGGCCAGATGGTGAATATTTTAGGCTTTGTGGTATGGTCTCTGTCAATGCAACTTTTATTCATTTTTTAAAAAATATGTATTTTATAATTCAAAAACATAATAGCCATTCTTAGTTTGTCAAGGTACAAAATCAGGCTATGCCTATTTGCTCACTGCTGCCTCTAGGGATGGTACAGCCACAAGATAGAGGAAGCCTGGGTCCTTGAATCACCATATGGAGGAGAGATATCCACCAAACTGGGAACTTTTGCTGTAGTCAGTTGTAAGAATGAAAAGAAAATCTCTGTTATGTTTGCACCTTTATATACAGCAGGGTTTATAATCATGCTTATTCTTTAACAAATTTTTTTGTAGTTGTTGATGGACCTTTATTTTATTCATTTATTTGTATGGGGTGGTGAGAATTGAACACAGTGCCTCATATATGCTAGGCAAGCACTCTACCACTGAGCCACAACCCCAGCCCCTAATCATGCTTATTCTATCACAACTAAGACTTTTTGGGAATTGTGCCCAGGCCTATATTTCAACACATATTTCCCCACTTTGTGCAAACAACTGCACAATGCTTCCTGCATGTTGACGGAACTGGAATACTATTTCTTCAGCACATACTTTAGTTTCTCTTTTTTACACATTGATTTATGAGATGTCCTTTTGGGTATAAAGTTACTGCATCCCTGTTCTTGATGAAATCCTTCTCCTTGAGGTCCTGTCTCCAATGCTGCATCCTCCAAGAAGTCTTTGATGATCTTTTCCCTAAAAAATGGCAGAAATATTTCTTTCTTTCTGGCTTTTATATTTCCTTTTAACTGTTTAGCAAACACAACTTTCTTCTCAGTTGTACAGTTGTTTGTGTACCTGCTTTCTCTCTCCTGCTGCAGCATCAGCTTCAAGAGATCCTCTTGAATAAACCCCCTACATAAAACCTAGCACTTACAAGTACATCTCACTCGGGGAGTGGTTTGTATAATCAAGTTTTAAGACTAAAATTATGTTTAGACAAAATACCTGTAATAATCCCTTAACCTTGTAATGAAGTGCACAGCTGAGTTTAGGAGCCCTGTGCTTGAAAAAATACTTTATTTAAAAGACCAGATGATATTCATAGCATAGAGATGCTCAAATGTGGAGGATAATGAGGCCAGTTGTATCCTGAGGCACATATGCTCATTGAGTGGAACAGCAGGTGGGGTAGCTGTCACTCTTTACATAGAGGTTGCTGTTGCTTGCTGAATGTATACATCTGAAGTCACCAAATCTAGACATTCACAGTGGCATGACTTGAATATATTTGTGACTTAACTAAATGATTCAAGCATACATTTTCTCATTGTAATAGACATTTTTGGAAAAGTGTCATTTCTTTTGGCAACCTCACTTAAGGATGGAGAGAAAAGAGGCTGCTGTGTTTGACCTTGAACTCCTGAACAAGAATAGGGTATTAAGGGAGAATTAATGGATGATATCCAGGGAAGAACTTCTTCTGGACTCTGTGCCTATGCCTGCAAGGAAAAACACTGATAAACAGAAAGGGAAAGGAAAAGTTAAGTTCAAACCAAGAGTAGCTCATAAGGTACAATGGAGAAAACACTGAGTATGTGCTCCTTTAGAAATAAGCCCTTTCTTTTAAAGTTGGTCAATGTTGCTTATACAGATTTCTGTAGGAGTTGTCTAAGATGCTGTGAGAACTGAAAGGAACCTGCCATGGGGATCACAGTTGAAAACCCTTTTATCTATTTGATGTGCATGTTTTAAATCAGAAAATTTAAGTTTCCCTAAGTTGATAGAATCATTAGCTCCAGAAGCTGGGCATGTAGAAAGAGCTAAGAATACCTTAGAGCTATCAGTTGCAGGAGGCATAATAACTCTATTTTACCTTTCTTAAGTTCCCCAACTCCTAGATCAACACTGTTCAATAGAATTTTCTGAAATGTTGGAAATATTCTGTGTCCATGCTGTTCACTCTGCTAGCAAATAACCACATAAGCCATGAGGCACTTGAAATTTGGCTAGCACAAAGGGAGAAATTCATTGGACCTCAATTACTCAGTATAAAAATGTAAAGTATCTTGTTAATTATTTTTGTGCAATTATATGATCAAATAATCTATTGGATACAATGGATTAGGTAGAGCATATTGACATTAATTTCATTTGCTTCTTCCTATTTTTTCAAATGTGGTTCCGAAGAAATTTTAAATAGCTTACGTGGCTGTGGCTTGTGTTATATATCCACTGGACAGCACCTCCCTAGATGATGTTGGCACTGATTTGCCAGAGCAAAATTTTTCTCTTTTCCCTTCTCCTAAGTCCCTCACAAACAAATACCAATGGTAGAACAATCCAGAAGACTTTTGAAACTCAAAATAGAAAGAGTACTTTTGGAAATGTGGACTTAACTTTGTCCTCATTCAAGATGTTTGACACACGTGTTCCTGCATCATAGTTCTTTAGTGTCAAGTGGTGACTGAGCTCTCCGGAGATCACATGACATTCCCAGGGCCATTCAGTGTGCCCATGCACAGTGAGCATCACACACTGCTTTAGTCTACACCTTGTATCATTGTTATTCCTTCCAAAACACAAATGTGCTAACACTCCAGTTGACATTTGTACTTGCATTTAATTCAGAAACTAATAGTGGAACTATTTTTTTCTTTACATTTTATTAAAGTACCTGATGTATTGTGTTAGGAAATGTGTTGACAGGTGTGGTGAGTACAGACATCAAAATATTGCTTTTCTGCTATATGAGTTTTCCTTGAAGCTATTGACTTTTTCTAACTCCTTAAAAACTTAGGTATTTAGTGTAGGATATTTGTCTGCTGAAGAGAAAAAAATAAATTAATAAAATTCACAAGAAGTTATTATAAATGTCTGTTTTAAGAAGTGGAAAACATATACATTTTGGGATAATCTGAATTAATCAAGAAATATATTGAAAGATATTTTGGATCAAGTTACTTTGAAACTTTTCTCCCTTCTGCCCTTTCTGTTGAGGATTTGGTTGGAAAGTCACTCTCATCAACAATGGCCATAATGCTTTTCTGGCTTTCTCTTTAGTGTTCTCTAAGGTACTTTGGTAGATAGTTTCCTTTTGAAAAGTCTCTGTTCCTACGAACTCCCTGTCCCCAAAAGCTATCCCCCTACATCACAAGGGATTGTCTGAATGATGGAAATAAAATCCCACGTTCTTGGATCATTTTATGGATATAGAAAGTAGCCCTGGGAAGAGTACAACTAGCTCTTAAAGCCACTTTCCTTGGAGGGGGACAGCATAACCAAGGCATTTGGGAGCTGGTTTTGGAGACAGTGGACTGAGATTGCTTATGACACTGGTAGTTGATCTTTGTGGAGCATCTTACATCCCTCACATACTGGGGGAATATGGAGTTTATGGTAATGGGCTAGAGTAAGTTAAATGCACATGTTGTCATGAAATTAGGGTCTGGTACATAATAAATGGTAATAAATGCTAGTTTTAGTGTTCCTTTTTTCTCCACTTGTTGGAGATAAAAACTATAGTGCCCACTTTGTTGTGACACAAAATCTGTGTCTTCTCTTTCATCACAGAATGTGGTTCTTACTATTTTAAAGCTGTTTTGGCCTTCACATGTTACTGTATTGCCCCTGCTAGCTTCAAGAACCTCTGTTGGAATGATGAACATATAACTTGGTATCAGTAACTTATAATGAAGGATAGTCTTAAATAGCAAAATGTCAGTATTTTCTTACTGGAAAAGTATTCCTATTTAAGGTCACTCTGACCCTGAAGGTTGTGTAATTATACAGCACCAAGAGATTCTTTTGGCCAAGATTGATTCAGGGTGCTATACTCAGTGGTCCCACTAATGGGGCGAGGCAATGTTTCCAGATCTGTGACGCATGAAGGAGTATAGAGTCATAATAGGACAGTCTGAAAGATTCAGTCAAATTTAATGATATTCTAAAGCCACATTTCCCTCACACCAGAAGGTTCTGTGATGCGTTTCGATGGAGGCTGAGAATACACACACACACACACACACACACACACACACACACACACACCCCTACCCTGTGTGATTCTGATAAACTACAGGCATTTCATAAAATCATGACAAAAATAAAGCATTTTTGCTTATCTTTAAAAATATGATATTCTCACTATATTGATAGACATTAAAGTAATTCTTTGCATTTCTATTTTGAATGCGGAACACATTTGTTGATTATAGAATCTACATTGCACAACAAATGAAGTTCTCTTTTTAAAAAATATATAGATGTCTGAATTTTTTTTTTTTTCAGTTTTAAATGTGGGTCTAGAGAAGGGCTGCTTATTTCTCCAGGGTTTCTTCCTGTTGATGTGAAATCCCTGGTGCTAACCATCTTTGGTCCTGTCTTCTGAAATGTTGAACTGGTCATGGAGTTTCTAAAGATTTTCTTAGGCTAACAACATGAGTCCCATTCAGCCATGGCCATGTGATATGTCTATTTTATCAAGAAATAGACCACATGAAGCCAGGCATGGTGGCGCATACCTGTAATCCCCGTGCTCTGGGAAGCTGAGACAGGAGAATTGTGAGTTCAAAGCCAGCCTCAGCAATGGTGAGGTGCTGAGCAACTCAGTGAGACTCTGTCTCTAAATAAAACACAAAATAGGGCCGAGGATGTGGCTCAGTGGTCAAGTATCTCTGAGTTTAATCCCCAGTACCATCCCCCCCCCAAAAGAAATAGACCACACATTAATTAGATGTCCATTTCTACCTGCTGCTAAAACCTAGAGACCAGGTCTCACGCTTCCTTGGGGCGTTCCTTCTCCCCTGGTTTGGGCTAAGGGGAGCTAAATGAGGGCTAAGTATTGCTTCCTCGAACGGGTTTATGCTGAAGAGCCTCTTCACAGAAGGGCTGTGTTTCTGCAGCTGTGTATCACAGTAGCACAGCTCCATGTTTGAAGTCTGTTTTACCAGAAGCACTTTCAGCTTTCTTCTGTTTCTCCATCAAGAATGACTATTTGTCAAGTACAGCGTGATGCTGCCCAGGTCCCAAATCACGTTAGGAAGAACAACATGAAGTGACATTTTTCAAGCGTTGAATGTGCTCAAAGGAGAAGGGCAACTTCACTTGGGTGAAGATGGTGGGTGAAGAGCAAATGGAATATTCTCCTGGAGGGAAAAAAAATGACTCTTTTTGTAACTGAGGAACTTTCCAAATCAAACTGTAGCTTCAAGCAAGATGAAACAAAAAAGAGTTGTGCTGCGGCCCTGGACATTTGGTTTAGAAAGTACTCAAATATTTTCATCTTAAAGAGATAGAATGAGGGCTGGGATTGTAGCTCAGCGGTAGAGTGCTTGCCTCGCATGCGTGAGGCCCTGGGTTCGATCCTCAGCACCACATACGAAGCAATAAAATAAAGACATTATGTCCATCTACAGCTAAAAAAATATTAAAAAAAAAAGAGATAGAATGACTACACTAAATAATCTACATTAGTTGCAGATTTTTTTTTTTCATCTCAAAATGAATTTGAAAACTTTCCTTATCTGGAATGATTAGAAGAAAAATATTCAAGCTAAGAAACACGCTGTATTTGCTCATGTATTATGGTTGTAGCCATCAAGAGGATGGGTCATTGATAAAGAAAGGTTTATTTAGTTCACAGTTCTGTAGGTTTAAGAGCATGGTGCTGGAAGAAGCTGGTGAGGACCACATACTGCTCCTTGCATGACAGAAAAGCGACACAGAAGCAGGTATGTGTATAGAAGGGAAGTCACATGGTCTGAGAGACAGAGGGGAGGTACCAGGCTGGCTTTGTGACAATCCAATCTTGCAAGAATAAATGCATTCCCATTAGACCTACTCACTCCCATGAGATAGGTCTCTAGAGACCCTAACTTGGTCTCTTGAGAGAAGATATTAGTCCATTCATGAGGATGATGTCCCACAGCCCAATCATTCCCCACTAAGTCATACCTATTAAAGGTCCTACTGCTTCTCAGTAGCATTGTTCTGGGGGGCCAAGCTTCCAGCACATGAACCTTTTGGGGGTAAACACAGCCAAACCATAGCACATGCTTTAGCAAATAGAGAAAAATACTAATTAAAAAACTGAGAAAATGTACAACCAGTTTTTCCCATTGCTAAGTTAATACTATGATATTTTGGATTTAGTTGAAGGAGAAACACAGTATGGAATCCTAACAGAATTACCTTGACTTTGAAAGTAGACTTTTTAAGGTGAAAATGGAATCCCTTGAGTCTTCAAAGGCTTGCCGAGTCAGCTGGTATAAAGCTGTTGGTGACTACACTTCTTAGCCTGATAATGCACTTAGAGGGGATCAATAAACCTGACTTTGAGAAATACAGATCTTTCCCTACCCCCTGCCTTCTTTGGCTAAATAAATAAGTAAAATAAAAATTGGTCTTTTGGCAACCTAGATGCAAGTAATTCTTTTTGGTGTTTCATTAATTTATTTTAAAACATAGAATGCTGACATAAGGTGATGGTTATGTCTTCTCTAGAATTCCTTTCACATTTATAAAGAAAATGTGAGACTTTTCTTTGAGTATGTTAGAAAAATATTTTAAAATGAGATGAATATTTCATGTATGTTTCTAATTTCCCCGTTTCCCTCCAAATCTGGAAGCTCTTTTCTTCCCTCTGTCAAGTTGTGGCTCTTTCCTCATCCACTGTGTTCTCACTGATTTTATTTGTTAGTTAGAATGATGATTGTCATGATATAAAATAGAAGCAGCTAAGTTCTGTTAGATACTTCCTATGGGCCAACACTGTGTGGAGATTAACATAGATTGTCTCTCTGAACCCTGTAGTCTCTAGTAGAAACTACTGTGCTGGGCATGGTGGTGCATACCTATAATCCTGGGGGCTCTGGAGGCTGAGGCAGGAGGATCGTAAATTCAAAACCAGCCTCAGCAACCTAGTGAGGCCCTAAGCAACTCAGTGAAAGCCTGTCTCTAAATCAAATACAAAAAAGGACTGGGGATGTGGCTCCATAGTTAAGTAGTCCTGTGTTCAATCCCCAGTACAAAAAAAAAAAAAAGATACTGTCATTATCCACATTGGACAGAGGAGGAAGACCAGGCTCAAAGAAGTAACAGATGCTGACTGAGGTTATTTACAGCATAAAGTGGACTGGAGTTGAACTTGAATCCATAAAGGTGGAGTACTCTAGATACAGTGGTCTTAACTACTGCATTCTTCCAGAGCTTTGAATCCCTGCAATATATAATCTTTAATGGCATCTTGTTCTATTGCACTCGAGCATGGTAACTAGGATGAGGCTGAGTGGGCTTTTGCCAGCTCTAGGACCAGCATTAATGAGTGGGTAATGGTGACTGGTAATGAGCACAAAATTAGGCTTAGCAATGCTGGCTTCTGCTTACTTTGCAATTATAATGCTTGTTTGAAAATTGTAGACAAAAGTGTTTGGAAATAACTGTTCTCTGATGCAGGGAAAATTTCCCTCCCATCTTGTTTATAGCATGAATTAGCTCAGGAAGCCCTTTGAGGCTTTAGAACAGGGGATAAAATTCAGTTCAATCTCATCCCCCAAAGAGAGTCAGTTAAATCTCAACTATAACATGACCTGACTTTTAAAAATATTGGAAGTGAAATTCCTAAGAGCAAATCACTGCCAAGGCACATAGTCATCTCTGGTTTGTGCTGTTTTCAAAATTGTCATCTCCATCACTATCCCATCAGCATCTTCAGGATGTTCATCATCCCCACCATCATCTTTACTTAATGCCTACCAGAAAGTTGACTTCGTAAGTGCAGGAATGCTATAATGTATGGCACATAGCAGATGCTTAATAAGGATTCATTGAAAAAATGCGGAATAAATGGAGGAGGAGGAGATTGAGCACCTCTTATGTGATAAGCATTGTGGCAAGTGCTGTGCATCAAAGATCACATTGAATTACCAACACCACCATGTGAGTTAAGTCCTGTGATCCTCATTTTACAAACGAAGGAACTGAGATGTAAAGAAATGAAGCAACTTGTCCAAGTTCACTTAGCTGGCGAGTGGGAACATTGGGAGTTAGTCCCAGATCTGCTCGAATCCAAAGCCCATGATGCTGTACTACCTAGTATTATCACTACACAGATCGTTTTTTCTTCTCTTGTATCTCTTCTAGAAAGAGGAGAGGACACTTGGTCCATTTGGGTGTCACGAAGATAAACAAAGGTCCAGTAGTACTAGTTTGCAGAACTGGGTGAAATCGGTGCTACCTCCGTGCTTTAAAAGCCTTTAAAGTTTCTACACAGAGAGTGTGATCTGTTGTGATGACTACTAGCAGTCACTTAAAATCTTCCTCTTGGGCATCGTTCCAGTGCTGTTTCTGAGAAATTTTCTTGCTAAAGGAAATCAGTATTGGTGACTGCTCTGGGAAGATATCCAATGCAGAACATTTTCAGAGTAGGAAGTTCCAGAGATGTAGACAATAAGCTATGGTTCCTAAAACAACAACAACAACTCATTTGCCATTGCTTTCACGGTAACCCCTTCACTCTGACCATGTTCCTGTGCATCTGTGTTTAGTTTGCTCCTTCAAAATTAAACTCTTTGGTGTCACATATATCTAAGTTCTGATTCTGGAAAGGTGGGCAAGCTGCTTTCTCTCACCTAGTTAAAAAGAATTTGTAGGTGATTGAGAGATGCTTTTACTAAGTGATCATGGTTGCTTATCCAGTTAGCTCAAAAGCTTATCCTCAGTGCACAGCCACAGCTTTGCATCCAGGTTTTACAGGAATGTTCTTAATGCCTTAAACTTTTCTTTTTATGTGTATTAAAGTTATACAAGAGTCACTGAAGTTGTGGGAGGTTCTGAAAATATGTGGCTTTAGCATCACATTTTCCTGGGGTGCATGTATAAGCTCTTCCATTTCTTTTTTTTTTTCCTTCAATACTAGGGGTTGAACCCAGGGCTTTGTGCATGCCAGGCAAGTGCTCCATCTCTGAGCTACCTTCCCAGGCCCTTTCCCATGTATTTATTTATTATTTACTCTATTCCTACACATAAATAATTCTATGGGTAGAATTTTTCTGAGTCTCTCATTTATTTATTTTTTCTTTTGGATACAAGGAAGTAAGAAAGGGTGTTTTGTGAAGGAAAGGAAATGGTATTTTCAATTCTAGGTAGAAACCTGGAGGTTATCTTTAATAAATGGTACACAAAGAAAGAACAAAATATACTTTTTTCCTCAGTTGTAGTTATCTAGCATCTTCAGTGGTAAATATCTAATGTTTAACCATTCATCTGGAATCCTGTAGCTGACTCTGAATTTTGTCATTTTCCAGCTGCCACCTCTCATCGATAGTCATTTTCCTTCACCAAGACAGTAGAAATTACAGTTAAATACTTTTTTAGTTGTTAGGTTTGTGTTTAATGTCTCTCTCTTGCCTTCCACCAGACTTGGGAGTTCCAGGAGGAAGAGCTGAGGCTTGGCTGCTCACCACAATACTCTGGTGCCTGGTCTGTGATCTGGCACTTGGAAGGTGCCTGAGGTTGGATTCCTCAGGAACAGAGCCTGAGATGGGGACTCTTGTGCATGTGAATTTTGAGAATGTGCTGTCTGGAGAAGGGGAATGAATGACATGAGGCCTCAGCTGGAGACAGTCTTCAGACTGGTCCCACAGGGAGCCAGTCCCACCCTGAGGTCAAGGAGCTAGTCTTCAGGCTATTCTTCGCCCCTGGGCCTCCTTCACTGCCTCAGGGATGAGGTTTGCAATAACCTTCTGGGCAAGGCAGTGCATCCTCACTGTAGGCAATTCTTTAATACCTTGACAGTAACTGTGCTAGACATCTCTGCTTTATCTTTCCACTACACTACTGGCTGCCTTCTGCTTGTTCATGGCTCCTGCTGCCTCTACCCCCTGAATTCCTTTTGGTTTCTGTTCTTGTTTATTCAACACTACCAACCACCTTGACTCAGCTTAGCTTCATTGCTTCTTTAAATCACAAGTTTCACTTTACAACTTCCTGCTATGGGCCTCATAATCTTGAAGAGAAATACAAATTGAGTTGACAAGTTGCCACCCAAGGGAGATGGTTACTGTTCATTCATTCATTTGTTCCTTTGCTAATTTAACACAGGCTTATTGAATACCTGTGGTGCATTAGTCACTATGCTGAGTGCTAGGGCTACAAAGATGAACAAAACTAAATATATGTGAATATAAAATACGTATGCACGTAGAGTTAGCGGGGCAGAATTCTAATGCCAGGGTCTATGCTTACAAGAGGGCTGAGGGTCAGGATCTGAAAGACCGATATCTCATCCCCCAAAAGATGCATTTCATGGCTTTTTGAGAATGTTCTGATACTAGATACTGGGTTTTGATTTTTATATTTGCCTCACCATCACCCCCTTCCCTCAAGTCTCTTCCTCACTCCTTCCACATCTTCATTCCAAGAAACAGATTCAGCTGTTATGTCACAAAGGTGGATAATCCAAGAAGAACTGCAATCAAGACCATTAGTAATGATTTTAAGTACACTTTTAGTCGCTAAAGAAATAGATTTAGTTTGCATTAGTTTGCATAGCTCAGGGACTCAAAAATAGGGTTACCCACATACTACAAAGTTGAAATCAAGAAATGTATTTTTAAAAGATCACTATATGCTGACAGTTGGGATGGAGTGTGAATTATGTTATCAGTGGATTCCAGAAGCTTTGCATTATATGTTTATTTAATGGTGAGGCACATGACTCTCTGTTGATGCAAATTTTGATTATCTCATTACTAACCAATACCCCCAAACACACACACACACACACACACACACACACACATTCACTTACAGAGATTGACTTTTCTGAGGCAATCATGAAATTCATTTGGAAGAATAAGAGACACAGAATAGCCAAAGCAATCCTTAGCAAGAAGAGTGAAGCAGGAGGCATCACAATACCTGACTTCAGATTATACTACAAAGCTATAGTAACAAAAATGGCATGGTACTGGCATCAAAATAGACATGTAGACCAATGGTATAGAATAGAAGACACAGAGACGAACCCACTTACATACAGTTACCTTATACTAGATAAAGGAGCCAAACACGTACACTGGAGAAAAGATAGCCTCTTCAACAAATGGTGCTGGGAAAACTGGAAATCCATATGCAACAAAATGAAACTAAACCCCTATCTCTCACCATGCACAAAATTCAACTCAAAGTGGATCAAGGACCTGGGAATCAGACCAGAAACCCAACGCCTAATAGAAGAAAAAATAGGCCCAAATATTCATCATGTCAGATTAGGACCATACTTCCTTAACAAGACTCCTATAGCACGAGAAGTAAAATCAAGTTTCAACAAATGAGATGGATTCAAACTAAAAAGCTTCTCCTCAGCAAAAGAAATAATCAATGAAGTGAACAGAGAGCCGACATCCTGGGAACAAATCTTTGCCACACACACATCTGATAGAGCACTGATCTCCAGGATATATAAAGAACTCAAAAAACTTAACACCAAAAAAACTAACAACTCAATCAATAAATGGGCCAAAGAGCTGAACACAAACTTCACAGAAGAAGATATACAATCCATCAACAGACATATGAAAAAATGTTCAACATCTTTAGCAATCAGAGAAATGCAAATCAAAACTACCCTAAGATTCCATCTCACGCCAGTCAGAATGGCAATTATCAAGAATACAAACAACAATAAGTGCTGGCGAGGTTGTGGGGGAAAAGGCACGCTCATACATTGCTGGTGGAACTGCAAATTGGTACAACCAAT
>CM053413.1:32645696-32736085 GCA_028644305.1 Xerus rutilus
GGGACAGCAAGGGTGATGAAATATGATGGTCATAATAACCCTAACTTTATGTATGACTGTATATATGTTGCGATTCTATACAACTTACAACTAGAGAATTGATATGTTATCCTCTATCTATGTACAATGAACCAATTTACACTGTTAACATGTAAGCCTAAATAAAAGAAAACAAAAAACAAAAAAAGGAATTGACTTTTTTGGTTAGTGCATGGATAACTTAGTTCTCAGGTACCTTATACTAAAATGTCTTCAGTTACCTGCCTTTATATTGTGTGTCTTTCTACTTTCTTCTATAAAATGAACATTTCACACCTTTCTTTACGGATTCTTTTGAGAGGATGTTGGTGGTAGATGGAAGAATGTGTTACAAATTTCTAACTAGAGAAATATTAGTATGAGAGGGCTTTACATTTCACACATATCAGATTCTCCATTAAAGGAGTATTTCATAGCAGTACAATTCACAGTAGCTAGATTATGGAATCAACCCAGATGCCTATCAATAGATAAATGGATTAAGAAATTGTGATCACATAAACACACCACACACACTCACATACACACACACACACACACACACACACACACACACAATGGAGTCTGCTCAGTTACTAAAAAGAATGAAATTATGGCATTTGCCAGTAAATGGATGGAAATGGAAGGTATCACATTAAGTGAAATTAGCCAAACTCAGAAATGCAAAAGTTTAATGTTTTCTTTCCTATGTGGAAACTAGAGTAAAGGAAAGGAAAGCAGGAGGGAAGGATAAGATAACTAAAGAACCAATCAAACACAAATTAATAGACAGCAAAAGGAAGTCTAGTAGAGTAGGGGAACGAAAATGGAAGAGAGGAGGGGGAGAGAAAAGAGGGGATCATGAACTAAAATCGATTTCCATGCATGTTTGATTTGTCGGGATGAACCCAATTACTATGTATCACTATAAAACTAAATAATAATAATAATTAGTGTTGCTGAGACTACATGTGTATAATTGACTTGGAAGGGAATTCTTTGGAGTGAATTTAGCATGGAACTGGAGAGACAGAGTCACTAATTTAATCCAAAGAACTAGTAACTAGAACTAGTAACAAAGAACTAGTAACTAGAAAATTATGTCCTAGACCACTCAGTAAGGTTCAGTAAAGGCATAGCAGAAGTTCTGCTTGTTTTATTTTGTTTTTAAATAGGACCAAGTTGTGCTCAACAGAAATCTTAAGTTGAATTACTTGTACACAGTGTAGGAAACTGTTCATATTTGTTTCTGGAGTTAGAGTTTCTAAACCAAGGAACTGTTTTTCAATTTTAAGTTTTAATACTATGAACTTAGTGTCATATTTCACAGTAAATTGTAAAAGCTGGAAAATTTTATTGAGATTGTCCCTATTAAATCCAAATGACTAAGCAGTTATAGAATAACCTTTAATAACTCTATAAAACTCACTTTTACTTTATTGATTTGTTTGGTATGGTAAAAACAAAAAAGGATGGAAGTTAGACTTGTTTATGCAACTAAAATGCTGTTTGATCTTGGGCAATCTTTTTTTCTGTTTCTTTGGACCTCAGTTTTTCTCATATGTGAAATGCATGTGTTTATATACAGCACTGATTTTCAGACTCTTTAGAGATGAACAGTCATTTAAGGAGCCTGCCAGAGTGCAGTTTCCCAGGATTCTGATCTTCTAGGCTTGATTCCTGTCTTAACATGTAAGTCCATCTGGGCTGACCCTTCTCTTGAGTAGGGATAAACTGCTAGTCCAGGACCAACCCTCTACTGTGCACGATGCTCACATATTTCATTCCCTATTTCCAATTAAGGGAAGTGATCCAGAAAGCATCCTCTAACTCTCATATACCATCATTTCCCTGTCTTCACAGACTCATAGACCCAGTGTACAAATATGGCCTTCTTTCTTTCTTTTTTTTTTAAATATTTTTTCCAAACCTTTATTTTATTTATTTATGTATTTTGTATGTGGTGCTGAGGATCGAACCCAGTGCCTCACGCGTTCAAGGCAGGCGCTCTACCACTGAGCCACACCCCTAGCCCCTGGCCTTATTTCTTTAAGACCATCCTCTGAATTTTCCTTTTGCCTCTACTTACTAAACTGTTAATTTTCTTTCCTTTGCTGCAGGAACACAGTAGTCCCAGATACTTTAGCTTGGACCATTTTCATTCTTTTTTGCACCTTGAGGAGATTTGTGTTGAGAGTAATAATATATTATTTTGGTCAAATAATGGAAAAAAGAGCTGACATTTACTGAGTGCTTGTTATAGTGTAGATGTTTTCTGAGTTCTTTACTGCTGTTAATTTCTTCAAACCTAGGAAGTTGGTAATTTCCTTTGGCCTTTGACACTTTGATCAAGCCCTCAGGTTTAACACTGTACTCTTCAAGATTAACTTTAAAATAATTTTGTCAGGTTTCAAAATAAAATCTCCCATTGGAGTTTATAAACAGAGATTGTGTTAAACTCATACATTTATCTTGGGGATAATGCTATCTTTATGATCTATGTTCTTACCACTCAAGAGCATTTGTTAAACGTCCCTCTTACCTTCCTCTTCTCTCTCTCTCTTTCTCTCTCATATGCTTTATGTTTTTAGAGCAGTTTTAGGTTGACAGCAAAATTGGACTAAAAATATACAGAGTTTCCATATACTCCCAGCAATTGCTGGATGTTACAGTAAGAATGTTTTGTTTCCTAAGAAGCGGCCTGACTGCCTTTCAAAGTGGCCATGTTCTTTTCCTTTCCTACCACAACAAGAGTTCTTATTATTCCACATCTCAGTCAGCATTTAGTAGTGTCAGAGCTTTGTATTTTTGTCTTTCTAATAGGCATGGAGTGGTATTTCATTGCTGTTTTAATTTGAAATTATTTACTGACATCTGATGTTAAGCATATTTTCTCATAGTTCTTAATCTTCTCTTTTTAAATTTACTTTTGATAAGGTATTATAGTGCTCTCCATGTGGTTTCTGCATGTGTCACAGTACATTTGGTGGTTGATTATTTTTTCCAAAGATGGTTGAAATATTGTTTGCCACACCATATGCTTGTATAGAATCTTGACATGTCCTCATCAACTGGTAAAGCCTAACACTCCTCACCTTCTATCTAGATGAGTTTGTGACTCACTGTTCTTTTTCGGGGAGAGTACCAGGGGTTGAACTCAGGGGCACTTGACTACTAAGCCCTATCCCAGCCCTATTTTGTATTTTATTTAGAGACAGGGTCTTATTGAGTTGCTTAGTGCCTTGCTTTTGCTGAGGCTGGCTTTGAACTCCCCATCCTTCTGCCTCAGTCCCCCAAGCCACTGGGACTACTAGGATTACAGGTGTGCATCACTGTGCCCGGATGTGACTCACTTTTAGTTATAGAATATAGTGGAAATGATGCTCTCCTAAGGTTAGCTTTTCATGACATAAAAGGTTTTTCCTTTCTTTTATACAAGGGGAGGCCTTGATCCTCCTTTCACCCACCCACCCTCCCTTTCTTCTTCCTTCCTTCCTTCCCCCACTTTCTCTCTCTCCCTCCCACTCCTTTCCTTCCTCTCTCTCTCTAAATGCTCACTTATAAGACCTTCAGCTGCCATGGAAGTAGCATGGTTCCCTTGAGGCTGCCATTTTTTGAGGAGGATCAAACTAGCTTACGGAGAAACTACTTATTGATGCCTTAAGACAGAGAAATGTCAACTCTCAGTTGCTTGCGCACCCTGTTGTTTTACCTTCAGCCGTTGACTACAACCTTGAAGAAACTCTAAACCAGAATCTTCCAGCTGAGGCCTTTCTGAATGTCTGACCCTAACATTTCATGAGACAATAATATGATTGTTGTTTTTGAAAGGCACTAAATTTTGGTCCATGTAGTGCATAGGTAACTAGAAAAAATTTATTCCTAAATTCTGAAAATTTCAAATTGCTATCATAAATATCTTCAAATTGCAATTTCTTACTTTTGTCTCTTTAATGATTCTTGCCTTTTATAATTTTATCTCTCATGTGACTTGCACATTTATACATTATATAATGTAATAATATCTCAGAGCTGCTTTTCAATTGCTGTATTTGGGTTTTCATTTCTTAGCTAGTAAGTAGGCAACTCAAGCTATTTTAAATGCTGATCTATCTCCTTGATTGGCACTAGTTGAACTCTTTAGTTTGGATATTTTGGGGTATATATTTGTAGAAATACTTAAATATTAATTTTATTTTTTTATTTCATAAAGATGGGTGAGACAAGTGAAAAATGAAAATACTAAAATGCTAATAGTAGAGATAATAAGCTCAGCTCTCCTTAAATTAGTTACAATAGTGGCAATAGTGGAAATATTCAGATTTAACAAAAGCTCAAACCAGCCTTAACCGAGTACTCATTGTCTGTCTGCTATTGTGTTCAATTGTGAGGAAATAAATAAAACTAAAGCACATATATGAGATGTTGGAAATATGGCATTAAAGATTTTGTCTAAAAAGTGAGTTGCAGTTGGGGATTTGATAATTATGACTCTGGGCTCAGTTGTAATTAGCTTCAATACTAGGTGAAGTTTTGGTGAAGATTTTATCAAATAAATACACACTTGAATCCCCATGGGAAGACCTTATTTGAGATAATGACACAATAAGGAGAGAAACTGATGTACAAAAGGGATTTAGGAGTTTTGATCCTGAGGTAGCATACAAGAGCCAGGATATCCTCTTTAGTTCCTCTACGGGAAAAGGAATTCAGGAACCAGAGGAAAGGAGCTGGTTACCTTTTAGGGGTTATTGTGAAAATGCACATTAATGCTTCAGTTGCTCCCTACACAACTTAATAAAAAATCTCTATTTTCTTAATATGTTCATAAGGCTTTTTTGTTATACCCTTTTCTCTTTATTGTATGAAGTTCCTCTTCTCCGTATGGTATGAATTCATTGTTAGACTTTGGTAGTGTTTTTTGAAATACATTATGGGATATCTGTGAAGGAAGTTGCCTAAAAGACACATATTACTATTTAAATATTTTTAAAAATAAATTATCTTAGAGCCAGGCGCGGTGGCGCAAGCCTGTAATCCCAGCACTTAGGGAGGCTGAGACAGGAGAATTGCAAGTTCAAAGCCAGCCTCAGCAACGGTGATGCGCTAAGCAACTCAGTGAGACCCTGTCTCCACATAAAACACACACGCACACACACAAAATAAATAAATAAATAAATAATCTTAGAATTTTCAGGTAGACTACAAATCATATGTATATAATTAAAAGTTTGCATTCTTTAATTTCAACATTTATATTCTTCATTTCAATTTTTTATCTAATTGTGTTGGCTAGCACTTACAAAAAATATTTACTGGGGCTGGGGTTATGGCTCAGTGGTAGAGTGCTTGCCTAGCATGCTTGAGGCACTGGGTTCAATCCTCAGCACTACAAAAAGATAAAATAAAGACATTGTATCCACTTACAACTAAAAAGTAAATATTAACAAAAAATTTTTAGCCGGGTGCAGTGGTGCAAGCCTGTAATCCCAGCACTTAGGGAGGCTGAGACAGGAGAATTGCGAGTTCAAAGCCAGCCTCAGCAACGGTGAGGCACTAGCAACTCAGTGAGACCCTGTCTCTACATAAAACACAAAATAGGGCTGGGGATGTGGCTCAGTGGTCGAGTGCCCCTGAGTTCCATCCCTGGTACCAAAAAAAAAAAAAAAATTTTTTTACTGCCTGTGATGATAATGAGCATCCTTATCTTTCTCATGATTTCAATTCCATTCATTCTCCATTAAGCAAAATATTATTTCTTAATTTTAAGATTGTATTTTATAAACTCATTTACAGTAAGTAATCCCATATTCATTTTAAAAAAATTGATGAAATTCAGAAATGAAATTTCTTGAGAAACTGAATTTTATCAATACTTGCATGGCATGATATTGAAATAATTATAATTGTTTTCTTTCAACTGTTATACATTAAGATTTACACATCAAAGTAAGAGTGTTGGAGATATATGTGATTTTCTAATTATTTCTTGGATTTACAGTTTCATTCTTGGAATTTAGAAGTCTTTATACATGTTTAATAATGATTATTAGGTAGCTGTAACTGTTCCATTTGACTGGTGAAGCTGTCTTGGTAGGATCATGATGTATTGGAAGATCACCAGTAGTTATTGACGCCCAGAATGGGAAGGAAAAGAAGTATGCAGTTATGTCAGAACAGAAAGGGAAGGCATGAGTTGCTACTTGTCCTTCCATTTTAGCTTGTGCCAATGATTTGACAGACTCATGCCCATCCTGAAATAAGACAAAATATGAATCTCTTTAATATATATCTGAAATTTTGTCAGAAGCGGTTACTGTTATATGCCTTGAAAAAATAAGTGAAATTATGCTAATTAGTCTCAAGTTTTCTCTTAAAGATGTGTGTGGAGGCAAAGTCCAAAAGACTGGGAATAAAAAGAGTAAAAATGAATTTGGATAGTATATTTTATCTAAGCTCTCAATAATTAAGTTGAAAGGTTGAGATCCAAAGATTGTGTAATAGTCAACCTAGTGTTCTATATAGACTTTCATCAATAATTTTCCATCTTTTAATTTAGGCTAAAATTGTAAAAAAAACTAATAAAAAGCATTATTAAATAGATTTAATGTTTAGTAACATGAATCCCAGGGAGGCTATGGTTTTATTAAAACTGCTTCTAATTAGGATATGTTTGAAAATCTGAGTGTAAATGTGCAAATAGATCTATTTGCATTGTAAAGTGTGCATATTGCTAATACTGAGGTGTTATTTGTATTTGTAAAATTAATTGTTTGCAAATGCTATTTACCTCAAGTAATAGTGATTTTAAAAAATGATGTAGGATTGGCTTACAAATCAAATATATAAAAGACTATTTCTTCCTTGAATGAAAATGAATTGCATTAGCAGCTAGAAAGTTAAACATTTTTTTTAAGAAAAGAATTTTATATGATTTTGAAAGTAGACTTTTTCAAGCAAAAAATGACATTAGAATGAAGAGTTGGGGAGTTCATTTAAAACCTCAAAGAAGGAAGCAATAGAAAGATCTTATCATGAAAACTTGTTCTAAAATTTAATTAAACATAATATTTTTTTTAAATCTTGAAAATTACTGAGAGTGAAATAACAACATGAAGTAAAAGTCAATGTTCCTTTAATCCACTAAGTTGCAGGTAGAGGAGGAATGAAATATGGCTCCCTTGTGGTAGAATGATGGTTTTAGGCTTCTCAAATTCTTATTTTGAAACATGAAATAAAGAGTTTTGTCTAGTATATATCAGCTACAATTCCTTTATTCAAAAAACATCACTGATTATACAGGTCATTGAAATAAGTGAGAAGTGTTAAGTGCTAAACCAAGTTTATGGGAAGCCATTGTTTGGGACTAACTTCCTGCACTGAGCCCCAGAAAACCAGTGTAGAGTCATTTGAGCTAAGTGCCATGTAATTAAATTGAACTTTGAAAAAGGTCAATTTTCCTAAGAAACAAGGGGTTATAGTCAACCTAAGTCAATGTAATAAGAATGTCTCTTCTGGGGCTGCGATTGTAGCTTAGTGGTGGAGTGCTTGCCTCGCATGTGTGAGGCACTGGGTTCGATCCTCAGCACCACATAAAAATAAATAAATAAAATAAAGATATTGTGTCCATCTACAACTACAAAAAAAATATTAAAAAAAAAAAGAATGTCTCTTCTGTTTTTATCTATAAGGAAAGTATCTTTGAAATACCCAGTCTACTTTTTATTTGCTGTTTCTGCTTTCTTCACTCTCTTTCTGCCTATAAAGCCAACTTTATCTGCTCAGCTTTTTAGAGCACTTATTCAACTTTATAGAACCATGGATTATCTGATTCCAGAATTACCTGTAAAAGTTAGTTAGATCTTTAAGGTAAACTTATAATTTTGGGGGGATTTTTTGATCACAGTGATACAAAGCTGACTAAAATAGAAATTGGTAGCAGAAGTGAGGTTTTCTCTGTGACTCAGTTGATGATGTGGTTCAAAATCCTTTGGAGCTGGTTTGCAGGGGAAACAATTTCAAAAAGTCAGCAGAGCTTAATGGGTGACTCTGGTGGGAGCTCAGAAGACTAGGAAACCAAGAGGACTATGTGTAAAGCCAAATGGGACCGGAACAGGCTTTATTTTGGGAAGAACGCTCCCAGGCCACATGCCAGGTCACCAGGCTTGAGCAGGCAGAAAATGGCGCTGAAGCCTCGTGGCATACAGAATTTAAAGGGTCTCCCCTATCTGGAAAAGGAAGGCTTAAGGCAGGAAGGGAAGGGCCTAGGGCAGGAAGAGGTGTTGGTCTAGAGTCCAGTGTCCTCTGAAATTGGTTAGGGGAGGCTGGTGAGGTCAGAGTCCTTCCAGGATGAGCTGGGAGTCATGGCGGTTTTCATGTCAGAGGTTCAGTGTTTCTCCCTATCGGCTACTGGGGGCTGCCATGTTGGTGTGTTCGGGCATGTGTACTGCGTTTGGCGCATGCCTACTGCATTCGACGCGCTGGACTGATGGTGGCCGTGTGGTACGTTCTGTGCATGCGTGCCGCTGCTCGCTGGTGGCAGTGGTGGCGGAGGGGCGGGGTGACGGTGGGGGGGGTGGCAGCGGCTGGACCGAGTGGGGCATGGGGTCTGGTGCACAGGACAGCGGGCCCCGGGGTGGCTGCGGGGGGCTGGGCGTGAGGCGGCTGACGGGCATGGTGGGAGGCTTCTGTGCTTTGCGGCGGGCAGCATCGGGGCTTTGCGGACAGCGTCTGCGCTTCGTGTTTGCCTCGCTCGCTTAACCTAACACTATGGAAGGTAAAGACTGGGCTCATGAGTTTTTACAGAAGAAGGACTCTGGAAATGGGAAATTGGACTAGAGGCCATTTATGTTATGTTTTGACAAAGAAGGTTTCTACATTTTCTTAAAGTCCTGAGACTTCCTGTGAGGTGATGAACTAATTAATCTGGTGGAAGAAATGTCAAGGTAGCAAAGATTTCAGGCAGTGGCATGGATATTGCTGTGGCTTTTCTCCAAGTTTACTGTGTCAATTAGGAGCAGAAATCAAAGTAGAAAGATTTGAAAAACTTGCAGTTTAGCCAGAAAATTGCAAGTGGAAAGAGGGTGAGGGAAGTTTTGGTTGTTTTTAAAGATACAATAGTCTCCAAAGAGATGCTAAGCATTTCACACAGAAACAATAGGAAAGATGGCTTGAGGGCATCTTAGGAATTGGCAAGACCACACCTACCTCAGGCTCAAGGGTGTAAAAATAAAAATTCCTTTAAGAAGAGACCAGAAGGGCACACTGCTTGCACTGGAGGGCTTAGTTGTTTTATTATGCTCAGCTGCCTAGGCTCTGAGAGGCTACTGCATACATGGTCCCAGGGTGAGTGGCTACTGTTTAAGATGGCAGCAGAACCTGGCATCAACCATGTGGTGCTAGTTTTTCAGGAATGCAGGATGCTGGAGTTATTGAACCATAGAGGCTTCCACCAAGATTTCAAAGGAAGGCCTGGGAAACCAGGCAAAGTGTAGCAGAGGTGAAGTTTCTACAGGCTGTCCCTAAGAGGGTGATGCATGAAGATATGTCAAGGAAACTGAAGCAATGGAGACCCCCCCAAGATTAAGAGATGGCAGTAATGTGGAATGTATGCCAAGGAAAGCTCCTGGAATCAAGCAGAGACAGGCCAGGGGAGAGGCCATGTGTACTGCAACCAGCAAGGCCATAAGTGCAGAGCTACAAAAGCCCTTTGGAGAGGTGGTGCCATGTGCCTCAGATGATTGATGTTCTGAACTTATTTGCCCAGCTGGGTTTTGGTCTTGCTTTGGTCTTGTCCCTTTTTTCTATGTCCCTATTTCTTCTTTGTGCAATGGAAATGTTTACTCTTTGCCATTATATACTGGATATATATGAGACTTGATTTTAATCTTTACAGGCAAAAACAATGAGTTTGCCTTGAGTCTCAGATGAGATTTTGGACTTGGGCTTTTGGGAATGCTAGAACGGTTAAGATTATGGGCACTTTTGAAAATAGACTAAATTCATTTTGTGCTGTGAGATGGGCATGAGATTTGGGGGGAAGGGGTGGAATGTTATGGTTTGGATAAGAGGCATCCCCCAAAAGCTCATGTGTGAAACAATACAGGAATGTTCAGGGGTGAAAGGGTTATATTTTGTGAGTTGTAACCTAATGAATGGATTAATTCACTGATATGGATTAACAAGGTACTAACTGGGCAGGTGGGGAGGGGCTGGAGGAGGTGGGTCACTGAGAGTGTAACTTCAGGATTTATGTTTTGTTTCTAGCAAAGAGAGTTCTTTCTCTGATTCCTGGTTGACATGTCCTGAGCAGCTTTCCTCCACCACACTTTCTGCCCTGATGTTCTGCCTCAACTTGACCCCAGGGCAAGGGAGTTGATTGACTGTGGATTAAACCTCTGATCCCATGAAAATAAACATTACCTCCCCTATATTGTTTTTGTTGGATATTTTGGTTACAGTGACACAAAGTTGACTAAAACACCACTAATGATTAATTTCAGTAATATTCACAGATGTCAGGCCTCCAAACCTTTGGCTTTCACTTGCCAATAATTTGTTAAAGTGTAAAAGGCTAGTAGTACCTTCCTGATATTAAATAAGTACAATAATTTGTGTAGCAAGCTTTTTATATATATTCAAGATACTAAGTTCTGGACATGAGTATGTCCAAATAGAATTTATAGAAAATGATGCCTTGGAAAATTGTATGTGTGAGTGTGATATTTAACAAGAGTGTAAGGCTTAAAATTTAAAAGGAAAGAAAAATGGGAGGCTACATAGAGGAGTGGAGAAAAATCACTGAGTCCAAACCTGGTGACTGTGTATGAAGTAGGGAAATTAGCCATCTTTCCTATGGCATTTGTGTTCTGAGTTCTAGACAACTGACTTATATTTAGAAGTCAAAACCTATTTGCATACTGGAAAAGGCTGATATGAGACTTAGAATAGATTTGAGAGTGGTCCAATTATTTTAGAGAACTTTCAGGTTTCTGACTAGAGGTTTTAAGTGTTATGAAGGCTTTTCTATTTGGAGAAGGAGAAGCAGCAGCAGCAAGAACACTTTGTCTGTAGTTACAATGGAAGCTCTTTTGAGTAAACTGCTTTATTAGGATAATTTTAACCCAAGAAAGGCATATGAGACAGATCACAGCCCTAGCATTTTCTCACATAAGAAATGTTCTTCATAACTTCTCTTAGCACATTGGACTTGCTCTTTGCTGAAGTATGAGTGAATATTGCTGCCCTCTAGCTATGCTAAATTTATTATAGTCTCCAAACCATGCTGTGCTGTTTTTGATTTCCTCGCTCTAGTTCCCGTATTTTATTTGCTCTCCCTGGAGAATGCTTTACTATTTTATTTCCTCCTTTAATTTGTCTACTTCCTTTACTCAGACTTCAGATCTGACTTCAAATGTTATCTGCCCTAATTCTAAGAAGTGACTTGGGAAGCAGATATGTTCTTTGTTTTGAGTCATTCTTATAGCCAGTGTTTACTGAATGCTTTCTGAATATAAGTGTCTGTACTAGGAGCTGTAGAGGAATATTAAATTAAAGCAAAGCTAAACTGTCCCCTCCTTGATTGTCTCAATTATAAAACAGACCATGATATGAGAACAAATAACTGTTAAGATTGTACTATGCTCTACTGCAGGAGTTGAAAGGAAAAAACATTTTCTGTCAGGGTAAAGGATAGGAGAATGAGGGGGAACTCTAAAAAGGAGATACCATTGAGCTGGATCAGAAGGGCTGGGAAGGGTTTCATCATGGCAGGTTATAGGCGGAGGGCAGGACACAACAAGCCATGGAGGCTGGAAGGCTTCAGCCTGAGTGCTGTTAGCACAAGACTAAGCCCCTCAGCGGCTGAAACTTTCTCTGGTTTCCCAGGGAACACAAATAATCAAGAGGCTGATCAGCTTTTTAGATTTTTGAGACTTTATTGGAGCTGCCATCACCATGGCAGCAAGTGATGCTGCTGTGAGCATCAACCAGGGTTTTGATGAGTGAGCACACGGTATTCTTTGCAATAGATTTCAGCCTAAAATTGTGCAAAACTCATGTTTCATAATAAGGATAATCAAGAATCGCATTCATTGTGAAAGATAGGGGAAAGGCTTCTGCTGTCACCTTGGTCACAATCTGGAAGTATTTGCTGTTTGAGCTCTCTCATTAGGGACTTCGTCCTCCCCTGGTGGGAGTTTGGCACTTTCTGATGCACAGTACCTTTCTGTGAACCCTGAGACATTCCTGTAGGTAGATTGAGTAGCTTTTTTTTCACTCCCCGCCAAAGGCCTCAGGTCTCTGTGGGTCCTGTTCCCAGTAATGCCAAGATCAGTTTGATTCCAGGCATCCCCACTTAGATCACCTAATCCCACCACAATCACTAATAGACACTACACAGTTTCCAAAGACAAAAAGGGATGTGGACCTTAAAGCAAAATGAAATTACTTTCTAGGGGGAAACAATGGAGGGAAAATGAATTGTAAATAGCTATCAGACTTAGACATCTGTGTCTTAATATGGGTACCCAGAATGCCTCACCTTGTTATATTTCCATTTTACCCTCTTATCCTCCATCCATCCAACATGGTTGGAAGTTTGAGACCAGATTGACTGGAGTGCAGGGTATATGTGGATTCATGAGAGAGATCAGATAGAAGAAAACAATTTATGTGAAATTGTGGAGAGCCTTAAATACCAGATTTTATTTGGTGTGTAATGGGAAATTACCCAAAGTCATTGATGAGAAATTATAGTATCAATGGGATGTACTGCTAGGGAGATTGCTCAGCACACTCATTTATTAGATATGTGGAGATAGGAGGGTGGGAATGAGGAGAAGCCCGAGGGAGGTATTCTCATCACCTGAGACATGGCAGTCTCCAGAAGGCTGATAGCTAGAATAAAGGAAAGGAAAAATCAAATAAAAATAACATTCACAAAAATTATAATCTTTTTGTGTAAATATCCTCTTTCTCTTTCCTAGGGTACCAGAGTATTTTAGCATATCTGTATAATGTCTTTTAGAACATAAACAATAACTCCCATTGATTTTTAGCATTTCCTATGTGTAAATGACTTAAGTGTTTTCTTTTGTAAATCACCACAAACAACTCATTGAGCTAAGTATTTATTATTCCCATATTACAGATGAGAAAACTGAGACCAACATAGGCAACACACCACATATTACACGTTACATAAATGTTAGAGCTAAAGTAGGGTGTCCCTAGGGGTGATTTCACTCAAGGAAATGAAAGTATACGCCAGCTCCCGAGAAAAGAAAACCTATCTCATTGGTTACCTCCTGCTTCCATGCTCATGCACAAGGCATGACTGCTTATATTTGGTATAGGGTGCTCACTTGCATGAACAGGCCATGGCAGATTGACCTTTAAGCTGATTGGTGGAAAGGGACTATATATTCCTCCCCATTTCTGCAATAAACGAGTTCCTGCGCTGACTGATCTCCCTGACACGTCTGATCGCCCTCCGGTGGGAGGGCTGGATGTGGGCGGTCAGTCAGCTCCTGCCTTTCCTGGTTCGACCTTGCTTGGGTAAGGCCCTCTCCTTTCCCTGCAGGCTCAGGGGAAATACAGGGCTAAAACCCCCGGGCAAGCTGGGATTTGAACCTGAGTCTAACATCAACATTCATGTTTTCCTACTATAGAAAGTTGACATTTTGAGAACAGATTATATTATAGCTTTCTTTGAAGACATTATTTTGTTTTCAAAGGGTTTGAAAATATTTTTTGAATAATATGAAGTAAATAAACTAAGTTGGGGAAGATGAGTCTTGTTTTTACAGAAGTCTGGCATGTTTTTCTAATTATGCATTATACTTGCCACATTTTAAGACTGGACAGTAGTTTTGACAGATGAAATTTTGAAGGGTGTACCTTCTTCATAGTATGCACATGTTCTAGGGTAAATTTTTAGATAATTGGCTAAAATCATGTGACATGCTTAAATGATGTTATTCCTACAAATTCCTTACAAATAAAGGTTTCTAATGTAATGTATCTACTTAAGATGTTGATACTAAAATAGAACAATCAGGACCATCATGTCTTTAAGTGACTATCTGCAGCATTGCCCAATGACAGTCTTAAAATCCATTTTATTGTATTTTTTAAGTGTTTAAAGGCATCCTTTTGATTATAAGCATTATTTCAGTCAGAAAGTTGATGTGAAATGGTCTCATCTTCCCATCAGGTAAATGATGATTTTTCTTATTAAGCTTCAAGGAAAAAAATCAATAAAGGGAACTCATTGGAAAATTCTGTTTAAAAATTTTCAAGGGTCAGAGATGGTGAAACTTAAAATATGGTCCCCATGTTAATTAAAATACAGGGTTCCCTGAGTCCTTTATGGGAATACAATGCTGATATTTTTGTCCTCCTCCTCTTTTTTTTTTTTTCCCGATTTGAGATATTTTAGTAAATGGGAGTGCATTGTTGTTGGTTTTGAATGGTGATGGGTATAATTGGTCCACATCCCTAACTTTTTATTATGACCACCAGGGTCCATCTTCCCACAGCTGTAATACCAAGGGTTCTGTGTTAACAAAAAGTGAAAGCAAAGCCATTTGACCAGAAGTATCTCTGCATGTTCTTTTGGCATATGATAAGCAGTATGTTCTGGGCATCAGGCAATTTCCTGTCTCACCTGACTTCTAAACTTAATGAAATCTCCACATCTTCCACCAATGTCCCCACATTAAACTTAATGAAATTCTCACATATTCCACCAATTTCCATTCCATTCAGTGTTTCTCACATTACTCCGGGGGGCAGATAGAAACTTTTTCTTATGCTATCTTATCTGGGTCTCATGACTAAACTTCTCCACACACATTAAAAATCCTAAACTGTCTAGGTTTTATAGAGCACTTCAGAGAACTGTATGTTCTTCCCTTCCTCAGTCATTTCTTGGCTCACTGAGTATAATAACAATCCCAAGTAAAGACGCTTCCAGATCCTAACAGTACTATTCTAGTCCATTTAGCCAGGAAAACAGAGACAATAAAAGTGTGCAATTGAGTACTTCACATATGTTTCCATTCATTTATTTATTTGGCAGCTGTCTGTCGAGAGCCTGATATGTTTCAGGAATTGTTTTAGGTACTTGGGCTCCATCAACGATAGAAATTCCTCCCTTGTGAGCTGCCATTCTATTAGAGGGTCAAGGGTGGGAGATTTAAGAGCAGATAACAAATCATAACTTGTAAAGATTTTTTTCTATTTTTTTAAAATAGAAATCAAGACAAGCCAGATTTGGCATGCTAGGGAGTTGCAGTTTTAAACACATGGTCAGGATAAGTCTCAAGAAAGAGAGAACTGAGCACGGACTCCAAGTAGATGAGGAAGAAAGCCATGTGGATATTTGAGGCAAAGTGTTCTGGAAGAATTAAAGCCAGTTTGAAAAATCTGAAGCAGGGACATACCTTGCGGTTTGAAGAGCCTGATGCAGATGAGGGTGGCTGTAGCAAGGTGAGCAAAGGAGAGACATAGAAGATGAGGGCAAGAGGGGCTATCCTTTTATTTTTTATTTTGAGATAGAATCTCACTAAGTTGCTGAGGATGATCTCAAACTTGTGATCATCCTGGCTCAGCCTCCTGAGTCTCTGGGATTAAAGGCATGCACCACCTGGCTGTGAAAGACCTTAAAATGAAAATGAAAATTATAGACTGGGAGAAAATATTTTCAATTCCCACATATGAGACAGAACCATGTAGAATTTGTAAAAAACTTAAATTCAATCTCATTAAATTAAACAATTAGTACAATTAGGAAACTGGCAAAAGACCTGAACAGGCATTTCACTGAAAATGAATGAGAATGAAAATTAAGCACATGAAAAAAAAAATTTTCAGTATTAGTGGCCTTCAGAAAATAAAAAATAAAAGGGCTGAGGGATGAGTCTCAGTGGTAAAACACCTCTGGGTTCAATCCTCTGTACCAAAAATAATATAAATATAAAAAGAGAGGGGTTATATCATGGAAAAATATTTAATTATGGTGAGGTTAAATTTATCAACTTTTTCTTTTATGGTTCATAATTCAGGTGTGAAACCAAAGAACAATTCCTATTCCTAAGCTCTAATCATTTTTGCCTATGGTTTCACTGGAAGTTGTATAGTATTATGTTGACATTTAATCAATTACAGTTTGGAATTAATTTTGTAAAATAACAGGAAAGATTTAGGTTGGGATTATTTTTTGCCTATATTTGTACAATTGTTCTAACACTACTTATTGAAAATAGTATCCTTCTAAATTGAATTATTTTTGATTCTTTGTCAAAAACTAAGCCTAGTTTCTCTATTTTGTTCCATCAATCTATCTGTCTACCCCTCCAACAGTATCATGCCATCCTGAGTACTCTGGATTTTGCCTAAACTTTCATACTGGTAATGTTTCCCCCCATGTTATTCTTCTTTTGCAAGTTTTTGATCTGCCTACAGGATTTCCAAATAAATTTTTTGTCTATGTTTACAAAAATCTAGAGGAGATTTAACTAAGTATTGTATTTACCCTGTAGATAAACTTAAGGGAAATTGACATCTTCGCTGTATTGAGTATTCCTATCAAGAACATAGTATGCTTATCTAAAGTATTGACGACTCCTCTAGTTCTTTCTTATATATTTTGGGATTTTAAAATAAACCCACGCAAATCTTGTACGTGTCCTATTGGGTTAAAACCTAATGTTTCATTTCCTTTGGAGCACTTATAAATGGTACTGCATTTTAAATTTCAGTTTCCACTTGTTCACTGTAAATACAGATATGTATATGCTTAATATCTTACATTAATCTTGTATCCAGTGATTATACTGAATTCATTTATAAGTGCTGAAAACTTTAGTGTAGATTCCTTGGCATTTTTTAATAGGGCATCAGCCATCTGCAAGTGGTTTTATTCTTTTTCCACTTGTATGCCTTTTATTTATTTTCTTACTGAATTTCTGTGTCTAGAAATTCTAACAATATTTTGACTGGATAGATCAGAGTAGACATCCTCACTTTCTTTTCTGCAGAGAGAAGGCATTTGGTTGTTCATCATTTGTATGATGTTCACTGTAGAATTTTATAGATGCTCTTTATGAGGTTGTAGACTCTTTACTGAGAATTATCAGGAATGGATGCTTAATTTTGTCAAAAATATTTTTTATGCTTGACAGGATGACTTTTGATTGATGTTTGCATACTGAATAAAACATGGCCATTGATAGATTTCATTAAATTATTGTATATTCTTTCTTGTGTACATTGTTAGATTAATTAGAAGAAGTGGGGAGATTTACGTTCATTAAAGATATTGGTGTAAATATTTTTGCTTTTTCCTTGCCTTTAGTTTTGGTCTAAGGACAATTCTGTCCTCTAATGAAATACGGTTAGATGAACAGGTTCTCTCTCTTCTGTTTTCTGGGAGATATTATGCAATGTTGATACTAATCCTTCAAATGTTTAATGAGGTATTCCAATAAAACCATTGATCCTGTAAAAAAAAAAAAAAAAAAAAGAGGGGCTATCCTCATAGTTCAGCCTGAGTCGGTCTTTGTCCTAAGTGAAGTGGCATTGCAGGGTTCTGAAAAGAGGAGCAACAAGATCTGGGGCACATTTGAAAATGACTGCTCTAGTTAGTGATTTGGGAAGTGACTTGAAACAAAGACACCATTTGGAGGTTAGTGTAGTCATCTGGGTGAGGATGATGGTGTCTCTGGCCAGGATGAAGTCGCTGGCAGCCTAGAGGGGAATTCTGAGAGAAAAAGTAAACAGGCAAGAATAAACCTGTTTGAGTTGCAGTTTTCCAGTTGTAGTAACATTCTACTTTATATCATAATATTGTTGTGACAAATAAGGATACGCATGTAAACATTTGGAAAAAAATCAAATTTACAGTACTTTTCTTTATATATGCACTGTCTTTTAATTTCTGCTACATTTTAGCATTTTAAAGCAGACAGAACATTGAAAAAAAGTTTGACTAACTGGAACTCTAGCAGCAGATATTGATCCTACATTCGACTTTAATTGAAAGAGGAAAAGGAAAATAAGACCAGAGGTGGTTATTATAAAGTAGCTTGCAGAAGAACTGGGATTGTTTTTGGGCCTAAGAACACCATGATGATAATTGGCATTCATAGTATGTCTAAAAGATATGTTCATGTGAAGAGTTATATATAATAGATCAGTACCTAGGAGGTGTTTATATTCAAAAGTAAGAACATCAGAAATTTAATAAAGCTGAACACTCTCTGACCTAGACATTGCAGTTATTGAGGTCTTTTGGGTTGTGAGTGCATTTTTTTTAACTCAGAAAAATTTATTCATTTCTAGGAGTTCACAAAAGACAGTGAAGCTTGGTCCCAAAACTTTTTGCACTGTTCCAGTGGTTGCAAATATTAAAGAAAATTTACCTTGGGTATTTCCTTACAGAAGAAAACAATAAAAATTTGGTATTCAGTTATTTTATTATTAGGATTCCTTTTTTTTTCTTTTCTTTTTTACATATCAAGTAGAGCAATCCTGACTTCTTTGAGGAATCTCTTTTAACATTTCCTCCAAGCAGAACTGTTGACAGTGATAGATGCTTGAGCAACCATATAGTCAACATGTAACGAATTCACAGGTAACAGAAGCAT
Organism: Xerus rutilus; assembly: GCA_028644305.1. Lineage (NCBI taxonomy): Eukaryota > Metazoa > Chordata > Mammalia > Rodentia > Sciuridae > Xerus > Xerus rutilus. The sequence continues at coordinate 32,664,365 of CM053413.1, forward strand.
AGATATACTCTAAGGATGAGTGTTGATTTTGCAAATTCTGGATCATTTTTCTTCATTGTAGGTGAAAAGGTACTCAGTGCAGCAAATTGTACGAGGTTTTAAAATCTAAAAAGAGTAAATCAACAGGTGACATGGTATTAAGCCTTCATTTCTTTTGGTGATACAAAGTTTTGTGTTACCTGTGATATCTTGGACAAGCCACCAATGTTCTATTTATTTCATTTATAAAAGGAACTATGAAGACCTCACTTGTCTCCAAGCAAGAGCTTAGTTTCTCTCTGGAGGACCTTATTATTCTGCCTTGAGGAATTTTTTAAGAGTCGACTGCTATGACCCACACTTTCTTTTCTTATGACGCAGCACAATAACTTGATGTCTTAGGCCATAAACAGGAACATTGCAGCTGCTGTTATGTACCATTTTTACTTTACATCCTGACATCAACAAAATGCTGTAATAGCAATGTCAATAGCAAAGAATGACTCCTAAAACTTTTTCCTCTTTCCATTTCCACTCACTAATGCATTTCAAATCTGTATTCTTTATTTACTCTTCTTGGGCTCATCAAAGTTTAAGCATAAGCATTTTATCAATTCTTCTTTGTATTTTTAATCCACAGATACTGCAGCCCTGCTTGATTTATATCTTAAATATCAGTACCACTTAATATGCCTTCCTCTTTGCACAACAAGTAACTTCATGTCTTCATCCCAGATCCATGTAAATTATTTGGAAGAATAATCACACTCTGTTTTATTCAAAGAGCAGTCTCTAGTCATTTTAAACTCTCTTTAACAAGGTGTTTTTTTGAGTTTTTCAATTTTTGAGGAAATAGAATGTAATACAATACATTCTATCATGAATAGTTTTTGTATTAATCATTGATCTAGTTTTTTTTTTAAACGTGGGAATTGGAATGGTTTTAAAGCACTCAGTGTCTTGGTATGCTTATCATGTAAGTATAGGTCTCAGTTATTCTTTGAAAGATTATATTAAAGTAGCCTATTTGAATAATTTGTAGACATAAATTCAATATAAAAACTGAGAAATAGCTGGGCACAGTTTGTCCATGCCTATAATTCCAGCTGCTTGGGAGGCTGAGGTAGTCTGGACAATTTAGCAAGACCCTGCCGAATGAAATTGACCAAGTAATGCTATGTATATGTATGAATATACCGTAGTGAACTCCACCTTTATGTATATCTATGTAGCACCAATTAAATAAAATAAATAGAAGAAAGACCAGGGGAATGTAGGGGGATGGAGAAGGAGCAGGAAAGTGGAAGTACTAGAGATTGTAATGGAGCAAATTATATTACATGCATGTATGAATATGTCAAAATGAACACCACTATTATGTATGTCTATAATGCACTAACAAAAATATTTTTTTAAAAAATGATTGAGGGATGTAGCTTCATGGTAGACTGCTTGTCTAGCATGCATAAGACCCTGGGTTTAATCCTCAGTACCACAAAAATGAATAAATGAATAAATAAAAATAAAAACCCCTGGATCTTTCTAATAATTGCTGTGAGGTAAAAAAAAAAAAAAAATTGGCAATTTATGTGCTTGGCCATATAATTTGCTGGGGAAAACATTGGACAAAAAAACTGGAAGAATTTGATTCCATCAGCTACTGGCTTCATGACCAAATTGTCATGTAACTGCTGTGGGCTTCATTATCACCAAAAGTTCTTCCAAATGGACTATTTTTTGTTCTTTATTTGCCATTTATTTCAGTTCAATAGTCCATTTTACTGTGAGTTTTACTCACATTTTCTTACTCTGGGCCTTTATATTTACCACTAGATTTTCTTTTAATGACTACTCTGACATCTAAAACATAATCGCTATTTTGATTAAATAGTTAAATCATTAACCAAATTCAGTTCGTCTGCTCCTCATTTTCAAGGATGCCACTTGGGGGAGGCAATCCTGCATTTGTGGTAACTTCTAGCATTCTTCCTACCATGTGGACTTCAAGCTGCAACCTCAGATAGGGAAAGACATGTATATTTCCTATCTGATTCTCTGGTTGAACCCTTACTGAGACAGAGAATGGTGTTCTTGTGTGTGTGTGTGTGAGAGAGAGAAAGAGAGAGAGAGAGAGAGAGAGAGAGAGAGAGAGAGAGAGAGTCTGATATAAATATCTTACTTGTTGTTAACTTATGTTTTGGACTTCTTGTTCCACTGGAAGATGCCAGACATAGTGGTTAATTACACAAATCAGGAGAAAAGTATCTTTTGTTTCCATATAGACTGATGCTTATTAGCTGTGATTCAGGTCCCTCACCTATAAAATGGTAATGTTTCTAACTACCTGATCTAGTTGTCAGGATTAAAACAAACACTATTTTTATAGATCAATTCCTTGTATATTCAAGTAGCATATGAATTTGATAAATAAAAATAAATATAATGGACTATAAAGCTTTGGGGGGTTCAGGAATCTTTTCTCTGCTGTTTAGCACTTATATCCTAGCACACAGTAGATGCTCAAGACATATTTGCATTGAATACCTTCCTATATAACTACAATTTCAAGGGTTAACAATTTTTAATAGATCATTTTTCTGTGTTTCTTAATTATCTATGCATTTAACATATCAGTGAAATGTGTCCATTCTCTCTCAGCAGTAGTGGGCCACTAAGATAGCAAATCTCACTCTAAAGTGGGAGGTCCTGGAGGAAAAGTTAAATTGCAAAACTTCTACAAATAATTCTGTTTCCTTTTATGTGATGGTGTTCCCAAAGATGGTGTCTTTCTGCAATAGTCACTGGAATTAAACTTTCTACAAAGAAATGTCTTGTAGAATGATAACCCATTTATTAAATACAAATGCATTCTGTTCTTTAAAATTCACTGGAATGCCCTATCAAAATAAAGTTTATAAGATAAGACATAGGATGATTATTTATTATTTTTGTAATTAGAAAGTTATTTATTAATTCAGTGCTTCTCTCTTAAAATCTCACATACATCTTTTTTTAAGTTTTTTTTAGCTTTTCAAAGTGTGTCTTGAGTCTGTTTTCTAACTATGAAACAGGACAATATGTTGATGTCTAAATTTGTCAAAATTAACAAAACTCAGTAAGCACTGCCCTTCTGGTAGCCTACATTCAGCCAAAGACTCTTTGATTACTAATTAAGCATCCTGAATCAGTTAGTTTCTGGAACAGTTTTCCATTCTTGTAATTGAGTATAAAAATGACAGTCTTTAACTGAACAAAATCCACTATGGAAAATATAATTTCAATTTTAGTGCTCCATGTAGGCCAAAATGTCATGTAAATAAATAAAACAACTTGACCATAGTTAGCATGCAAAATATTTCCTCATTAACCTTTTAATAATTGCTAACAATTTTATGCCCATATAGTACATAGGTCAGATTTTCCATTAGTAGTCATTTCATGTACTATCTTTTGAATTTTTTTGTATGGAGTGAAAAATGAAACTCCTCCATGAAAATTTCTGTTCCTGTTCTTAGCAATTTCTGATTAAAAAGGTATTTATGGGGTATCCAGAGTCACTAAGTGCTTCCTGTGTCTTGGAGTTGTGAAATACTTTTAACCAAAATTATACCTAATGAAGAATATTATTTCTAGTGTTTAAATTACTTGAATTCAATTCTTGATAATCTACCTGAAGCAGATCCACTTCATGCATTTGCTGTGGCAAACCATACCCTCAGCCCTTCCTGATTTAGTGGTTTTGTTTGTGTTCTTGGCCTCAGCTAATGTGTGCTAAGAGAAAAAAAAAAAAAAGCCTGGATTTTTGCCAAAAGCAAAGACAAATAGGAAAATGAACCTGCTTAAATAAAGCAAATATAAATTATTTTTGGATGATCTAATGATTTACATTATATATGGCCTTTCTTTCCTCTATTAGCCTAGCTAATTAAGTGTACTTGCTTGAAGGCCTTTTAGATCTTATATTTATCTTGTGCAGCTTCCCAGTTCTATTCATTAGAAGGTAAAGGAGGCACATTTATCTTAGTTTTATCTTCAAGTGGAAGGTTTCTTGTTTACTGGATAATTTAGGGAGAGAGAGAAAGGACAGAAGAAACTAGGCCAAATTAGTATGATTTGTTGGACTTTAAAATATGCATGTCTTTTCTTATCATGGAACAAATTATAAGTCATTTTCAATATGTTTCCAAGGAATGCAACAGGGTTAACCACTGATAGTTTCTGAAAGCTGCCATGAAGTTCTGTCTTCTGTTGAATCTGAGAATGTTAGGTATAGCACTTGTGGTCAGGGTTGACTCTTTCATCCCAGTATCTTAGATCAGGTTCCCCAGATTTAGATCCTGAGATGAGGTTTTGTTTGTAAATGGCTTGTTACAGATATGTTTGAGGGAAACTAAAAAAGGAGACGGGCCTGGGACAGAGGAAAAAGCTAAAGAAGAGTGAGATTTCAGGCAAAATTCCACAAGGATCACTGCACCTTGATTCCTTGGTGGGACACCAGGTATGTGGTACACCTTGGAGCTGTTACAAACCAAGGTAGACCTGGGTGTTCATATTCCCACTTGTGTTAGGCATTGATTAAGACTGAAGCTCATGCATTGCTGGAGATTTTACATTGATAACACACTTTTTGGAAAGACAGTCCTTTCATGGATAATATTTATGTCTTTTAATCCGACACCTCTTCTTTTATTCAACAATTAGGAAAATGTAGAAAGTTGCATATTTAAATACAAAAACATGTCCTATCAATTTTATTTGTAATGATTTGATATAAGATCAGTATTCCAAAAAAATGGGGAATAATAATTATTACATTATATCCATGTGATAGAATGTTATTAAGCTATTAATACAGTATCCTTTGGCTAATATAATTATGATTACCTATTCATATATTTAGTCAACTAATAATAAAATTCTAATATGTACCAGAAAAAAATAAGCTGATCTGGATAAACATAAATTCCCAAGCACTTTCAACTCTGCATCTGCAGGCCCAGTGACTTCTGATGTTAATCTTCCTTCTCCAGACTGTTGCCTGTGGGCCCTTCCTGTTGAAAGCATCCCAAGTCTGGGGGTTGAATGTGCACAAACATGGTTTAAAAGATATCTGAAGGGATCAGAGTAGAACACTGGTCTTGTTCAGCATAGTACAACTTGGGTTTGAGGTTTGGCTCTTGACACGTTCTCTCACCAGTCTTTGTTTTCTTTGAGAAATCTCTTAATGAAGGGACAGAAAAATTTCATTGGAACACTCATATTTTTCCTGGCCTTGGGTCTCCATGGTTCTGATTTTCATCTTCTAGATAATATGGGCCTATGTGGGAGTCCATTTTCCTGTATCCAAGATGTGAAGTCAGTCAGTCCTGACCCCTACCGTATTTATAAACTTCTGCTACAAAGAATAAGGTCCCTTTTATTTCCTATCAAGCTGTTGAACTCTGCAGAGATTTGTGCAAGAACAGGAACATATTCCCTGCATAGCAGTGCCCCAGATTCAGCAGAGTTGCAGTTCAATTCCCTCAGGAGCTAGATACTAATAGAAGCTTTGGTTGAAAGGAACTGCATAATGGTTACAGGTGAGTCTGGTTATAACTAGTTTCTATCTCAGGTCAGAAGCCAATCCTCAGATTCCAGAGGAACTTCTGTACTTCAGTCCTCAGGCTTCTACAGGTTTCCTTCATCCTTCCCCGCAGGTGTGAACAGAAAGCAGGGTTGATTTCAGCCAGTGTAAATTGGCTCGGAAAAGTGGTTAGCCTCCTTCCTCACTGTTTGGCATCTGTCTGGTGCTGAGGGTCCGAGTTGGATGGATTGTTAAATATCTTGATTTTGGTTCAGAGTGTCTTTTGACCCGTTTTTGAGATCAGGTACTTTTCCTGAATTATCAGGAAAAAAATTATTGTATATTAGAATATTATAGACTTGCTAAAAATAAAGTAATGTAATGGTGGGATTTTTCACCTCATGTCCTGGCAGGAATTTGGTTAGGATGTAACCCCTTTGCAGGACAAGGTCAGTATGATGAGACATCCCCTAGGGGCTGGAAATTGGGTATTCCTACCTGGGTTTGGGTGTATTTCAATAACCGGATGCTTCTCTCTATCACAATCCCTCCCATTTTTCCCTTGTAAACAAAAAATTAACAAGTGTTAATATTTGACCCATCATACATTTTGTGTTATAAACAGCTAGCACTGTCCTTACTTTTGATGAGTCTCGAGAAAATTGACTCATAGCACCACCTGTTTAAATATCCCTCAGTATGCCATCCAAGTCCTAGAGCATTATCTGTCAGGAGCACACAGATGACAGACGGTAAGTGTTTGATTGGCTTTTTATTCTTTTTTTCTCTTAATGACAAACTTATTTAGCATCTCAGTGGTGTATTTCAGCCGAAACTAGAAAGCTTTTTTTTTGTTTCATTTTTTCTTTTAGCAGAAGTTGGTACAGTGTACAGTAGTATTTAGAGTTTTATGTTTTCAGGAGAATTTTGATGCCTTTCTGCCCTCTGCCCTGGTGTAATGATTCTCCTTTCATATTACAGTTCTCTTCCTGTGACTCTTCAGAAGTCATCTCATACTTCAGTAATCAGGCCATATTAGATTATGTCTTCTCTTTCCAGACAGAGGGTCAATTTCTTTAGACTCCAGCCTCTCATGTTGGAAGTTAGTTGAATATGTTGCCCTTTTTGAGAATAATATATATGGAAAGTATAAAGTTCTGATTTAAAGCATGACACTTCACTGGTCTATTTCTCAAAAGAAAATATTATCTGATAGTCTCCATTTATACGGACAGGTGGAGAGAGCACCAGATTCCTACTAGGGTCATTGGCAAAATTTCAAAAAGTAGTAATGAGTCCACAGAGTAGATGGCTGCTGCACCAATAATTTAAATTTTCCTAGATGAGTATTATTATACTTGGCAGACTATGAAGAAGACCATGTTGATCCAAGTATTGCTGTATCCTTAATGCTTTTGTCTCAAAGCTGTATACATTGCTATCACTCATGCCACATGGGTTGGAAATTAATGCAGCTAGCATGGCCAATATTTACTATAAAAAGGATTGGAGACTAAACCACAGATAGGTCATGTGCTCAAATACTTCTGATCTGACTGAGTTCAAACTCTGCTCCCTAATGTTCTATTGTGTCACCATCTATAGGCAAATTTGCCTAGTTCAAATCCTCTATGGCGATGTATGGAGGACAGATTGAATCACTACTCCTCATGTATATCCTAGCAACAGAGCTTATTGTTTTCCTTGTACATGAAGCCCTGCACCTCCAAGCCTAGAACCCAGAGTGGCTGTATGGATGAGGAGACAATGTCCTCTCCTGAACCATGTATCTTTATGATGAACTACTTCTTCGAGTCATGTGACCTTTCTCTTACTGTTTGCTTGATTAAAACAAACTCCCCAAATGTAACTTATGTTTCCACATGATGTACCAGCCAAAGAACAAAATTTGAGCCACAGTAATGGAAGAGAATGGTATTCTAACAAGATTTAGTACCTCTGTTGACCATTTTCTCCCCTGTGCTCAAAATTGTTTTCCAAAAGGTATGTTCTTATGACCAATGATGTCGATTACAACGAAGGAATCTAGGTTTGGTTTTTTTTTTTGCTGCTTCTTGGGTCTCCTGGGAACAATAAATTTTAGAAAGTTCTCAGTTGCCTGCAAGTCACTCAAAGTTGGTGTGAAGCTACACTTGAAACTGTACACCACTGCCTCCTGATGTGCTCACCCTCTGATGCAGTATCCTTGTTTGTTTGCTTTTCTGGTCCAGGAGGATTAAATTTGATCTAGATCTTTCATTCTCCAGAAAAATCTCCAAGTAAGAAAGAGTGCCTTGTTTCCCATTAGTGTAGAACTCTGTCATATAAGCCACAAAGTTGTGGGGCATCTGCCCCAATATCTCAAATAGAATTCGTGGAATAGCATTTTTAGTATTTCCTTGAGACTCCTTTTGCAGGGCTCACACATTAAAACAGGGGCTGGGTTAGGATATCTTCCAAGTGATTGGTATCTTTTGCTTGGTCATGATTCATAAATTTCTATCTCCTGTAATACCAAGGGGTTTCTTTGGTGGCATACCTGTCAATCTGGATTCTTTTTATTCCCTGAAGTTGTATCCTTCCCCAGAATAGCATCTTCTTGCAAATGCTCACCTGAGGAGACTTCCTTACTGCCATGCATAGATGCCAAAACAAGACAATTTTCTGTGAGCTTAGTTGGAAGTGGAGACTTGGATGGGTCAGGTTTTTAGTTATAGGCAACAGAAACCATTCTAGCTAGTTTAACCAGAAATGGATTTATAAAGAGATTTCAGGTAGCCAGGAATCTGCTTCTTCTGCTCTCTAATACTATTAGGTAAGCTTCCAGGAACAGTCCAGAGCAACACCACTGAGACAAGGGAGCTGCTACATCTGCCCTACCTAGAGACAGACTGCCTACTATGAACTGGAAAGTCTCCCACTGCAACTGTCAATGCCAGGATATTTGGCTTTTCCTGCTGATTCTAAAGTCTTGTACTGCATCATCAAAATACATCTCGCCCATAGCTTGTTCCCTGTCCTACCTCACTTGAATCTTGCATGGGTATAACATAGGTTGCATGTTTGTATCATAACTGCAGAGAGTCTTGGGAAATGCGGTGTTTTGGATACTAAAGAAGGCAGGATTTGTGATATGGGTACTGTTATAGAGAGAGAGCTCAAATTATATTAAGTGATCACAGATAAAAGATGGCCACTATAGCTGGGCGCAGTGGCACACACCTGTAATCCCAGTGGCTCCGGAAGCTGAGGCAGGAGGATAGAGAGTTCAAAGCCAGCCTCCACAAAAGCAAGGTGCTGAGCAACTCAGTGAGATCCTGTCTCTAAATAAAATACAAAATAGGGCTGGGGATGTGGCTTAGTGGTCGAGTACCCCTGAGTTCAATCCCCAGTACTCAAACAAAAAAGAAAGAAGATGGCCACTACAGAGCCCATGTAATTTTATATTGCTGTGGGGAGTTTGTGTAATAATTATATTAATATTAATATGTATTAATACATAGTAATAATTATATTAATAGTAGAAGTTAACTTTTCTTAAGTAGTATGATGTGTTAGCACTGTGGTTAATACTTTATATATATTACCTAATTTTATACTCATGATAACATTGAAAGTTAATGTTTAAAAATTTATTCTAAAGAGTAGAGAACCAAAACTCATTAAGAAATTTGTCACAGTCAAACGACTAGTAATTGGTAGAAACAGGCTTCAAAGCCAGATCCAACTTTCTTTGAAGGCAATATTTTATGTGTATAAGCATTGTTGGAGAATTTCTTTAAAAAAAATAAGAACTCCAATAAAACATATGGTTTATTAGACCAAGTCATTTGGCTCTTTAAGATTTTGCTGGAAGACATGTCCTAATAATTTTTATGTGGTTTTTGTACTTGTCTCAAAGTTTTAAATTAGATGACTTTGCCTTTTTCAAAAAACTGACATTTCACTTTTTTTTTCAGAAGGCATTTCATAGGTTTTCCTTTTCTGACCCAAATAACTTTTTCTTTGACTTGTTTTCCATCATCTTCTGAACTGTTGATACCTTCTATTAGGTTCTATGAGAAGGCTTAAATTCTCCTGCTGTCACTCTCTGAACATTTTTAAATAGAGTATAACACATTTTAATTCATTTTATTCTGCTTTATTGCTTTTCTATACATGTTTTATATTGCTTGAAAAACACATTATTAGGTCATTGTCACCTTTGGCCAGTATGCAACCTGGGCGGCCATTTCATTAATCTTTTTCAAAATTATTTTTTTCCAAGCGTGTCCAAAGGTAAAAAATGATTTTTAAAACCATCAAAATATTTGCTCAAACTTTAGTTTTTGGAAATATAGCATCATGAAACTTGACAGTTTTCTTTTCCTTTTAAATTATAGAAAATTATTCTTAGTGTTAAGAATCATTTATTTAAACTTTTTAATATATGGGAAGAATTTTCACAAAATTCTTCTAATATGTATGTATGTCTTATATATACATATATATGTATATGATTAAGTAATTGATTAATCTGAGGGAATAGAGAATATGTCTAAGCTTTTAGAAATGATGCCATTTTGGAAAGGGCAAATGTAGGTCAATGCTAGGATCAATTCTATGGAGATTTTGTTAATGCCTTCCTCCTCCCTCACACACCCCTTCCCTACAACTGCTAGCAGCTTGCACTTTGCCAGAATCACATTATTTTGCACCATCAAAGAGGCAGGATAAAAGAGGGTGAATAAAAATGGATGACTTCTGGATTCTAGCTTGGTTAGATGGAAAAGATTATGAACGCAATTTCACTTATGTTTTCTGCAGATGCTTATGGGACATTCATCTAGAGCTATTCCCTAGTGTGAAGTTCAGAGAGAGACTATAAGCTAACAGATTTGCTTGTTTGCACCAAAAAGGTATGTATCAGTTACTCATTGCTATTATAATGCTGCATAACAAACAATAACCAAACTTCAGTGGCATACAATAGTGAGCATTTATTTATTGATATCTGTGAAACTTGTCTCTGCTGGCCTCACTGTCTGTCTGGTACTCTCTGTCTTATAGCTCATTTAGAATGTTTTTGATGGAGACAGCTTGGGAATCTCAGTTCTGCACTGTATGCTCTCCTTTTCTAGCAGCTACTATGCTTACTCTCAGAGCAGTTGGAGAGAGGAGCAAGAGCTTACAGCCCACTCATGCAAATGCTTTCAAGCTTCTGCACCTATTGCATTTGGCTAAAGTAGGTCACATCCCATTGGCTAAAGCAGGTCACATGTCTAGGCCTGAGTTAGAGTGGCAGAGTTTTACAAGGTTACATGACAAAGGCTGTGAAGTAGGGAAAAGTATAGAATTGGGACTCTTACATCAGTCAATCTCCCATAAAATGATGGATAGAAATAAGAGTTGATTGAATTAGCTAAGGAGAATGTATATGATTAGTATGAAAGTGACTGAGGACAAAATTAACAAACTGTATAGAAAAGTGTCATTAAAGATGAATGGCTAATCAGGTCCAAAAAGGACTTATATTATCTAGAATCTAAAAAGTTAGAAAAATTCAAGCTGGGCATGGTGGCGCACGCCTGTAATCCCAGCACTTTGGGAGGCCGAGGCAGGAGAATCGTAAGTTCAAAGCCAGCCTCAGCAATGGAGAGGCACTAAGCAACTCAGTGAGACTCTGTCTCTACATAAAACACAAAATAGGGCTGGGGATGGGGCTCAGTGGTCGAGTGCCCCTGAGTTCAATCCCTGGTACCAAAAAAAAAAAAGAAAAGAAAGAAAAATTCAAGAGGATAATGATAAATAAGGTCAAATGCGTGAGAGAAGTTCAGCAAGATCAGGGTTACTATGAAGTTTGAGGTGATCTGTGAACTTTATGAAAGAAGATTCCCTGGAGAAATTGAAATTAAAGAAAGGAACTCAGATTCAGTGAACTGAAGGAGTAGAAAGCTAGAGGGATAGCAGCAGCAACCAAAAACTACCTTACAATTTACTTTAGAAGGCAGGGAGGAGAGAAACTAGAGTTACTTTCAGGAAAAAGGAATTCAAAAAATTTCCTTAATTATGGGGGAAACAAGGTTGATATAAGGTCATGGAAAAGATGCCAGTGGAGAAAAGATGAAGACATAAGAGAAACAGGGAATAAAGTATAGTGGAAAAATCTCAAATAAAATGGGGGGCAGAATATGTCACTTAGATTCAGGTGGTGAGAAAATCATAGACAAGGTAGAAAAACTCCTCCTTTGGAGGAAAGTTTGAATGATTATTGGTAAATTTTGTGTGTGGGTGATGAGTCCATAATTCAGTTACGTTATTATTAATTTGCATTCTTTTTCTTTAGAGTTATAATTTTACATACTAAAAATGAATAATTTTTAGTATGTTTATAGGGTTGTGCAAACATTACCAGAATCCAGCTGTAAAACATTCTGTTACTCCAGCAACACCCCTTATGCCATTTGCAATTAATCCCCATTCTCACTCCTGGCCCCAAGTAACTGTTAATTTGCTTTAAATTTACCTACATGTTTTAAATCCTTTTTCAGCCTGTCTGGCCATTCATATTTAATTACACTCTTCTGTACTTAACACAGTTTAATGATTGGTTCCCTTTAGAGTTTTATTCTTAGTTACTTTCATGCTAATTATATACACTCTCTTTAGATAATTCCATGAACTGCTATTTCTAATGGTCATCTACTCAGGGGGTAGTTCTACCTCCCCACTTACTATCATCTCCCCATCCATATCTAGGTACATTCTCTTCATCCAATTCAATTCATTTCCATATGTAGTCTTCTGTGTCTGGCTTTTTTCACTTAGCATAATGTTTTCAAAGTTATATTCTAGCATATATTAGTAATTTGTTCAATTTTATTGCTGAATAATAGTCTATTGTATGGATGTATCATATTATATTTAAACATTTTCCAGTTCATAGATACTTGGAACATTTGTAGTTTGGAGGTATTCTGAATAATATCTCTGAACATTTGAATGTGAATCCTTCTGTGGACATATATAAAATAATTCCATTTTTCTTGAAACCTGAGGTAGAATTGCTGGGTAATAGATAACTTTTTGAGAATCTTTTGAACTGCTCTCCAAAGGGACTACATAATTTTATATTTCTGTTAGCAATACATGAGGGTTCTAGTTTTTTCAGAGCCTTGTTAAAACTTGCCATTGTTAGCTTTTTGATTATGATCCTTTTAGTGGGTGTGAAGTGATAGCTCACTGAGGTTTTAATTTGCATTTCTAGAGTAACTAATGATGTTGAACACTTAAATATAACATATTAAAAGAATAAAAGCCAAAAGCATTTAGTTTTCTCATTGTTGAGTTTTCATAGTTTATTATTATTTGGATAATAGTCTTTTATTAGATATGTCTTCTTCAAATAAGGTCTTTTAGTCAGTCTGTTCCTTGTATTTTTATGCTCTTGACAATGTCTTTTACAGAGAAGAAATTTTAATTATAAAATTCAGCTTATCAGTTATTTCTTTCAGGGATCATGCTTTTGGTATCATATAAGGTTATCATGAAACAAAAGATCATCCCTTACATCTTTGTTTTTCTCTCATGGCTTTTAAAATTCTATTCCTTATTCTGTATAGTAGTCATTTTAGGTATAATGTGTCTTGGAGAGACTCTTTTTTGATCTTGCCTATGTGGTATTCTAAATGTGCCTTGTATTTGGATTTCATCTTTGATTCTTTTATATTGAGTAGGGTTTGGTTTTTGTATGTAGGAGCACCAATGTTTGGGATATAAATATTTACAACCATATCATCTTGTTTTGGATGATTTCTGCAACCAGTATGAAGTGACCTTCTTTGTCTCTTCGATTAATTTGGGCTTGAAGTCTACTTTTTCAGATGTGAGAGTAGTTACTCCTGCTTGCTTTCCATCTCCATTCTTTCACCTTTAGCCTGTAGATATCTTTGACTATAAAGTGGATCTCTTGTAAACAATATGTAGTTAGACCTTATTTTTTAATCCTTTCTGCCAGTTTATGTCTTTTCATTGGAGAGATTAGACCATTTGCATTAAATGTGATAAAGAGATAACTTTTATTTTCTCCCATTTGGATTTATTTCTAATGCTTAATTCAAACTCGATTCTCTTTTAACTGTCTATTCATTTAATGTATTTATCCATATGCTGTCTCTGATACTTATTTTTCATTTCTTCTGTATGAGATACTTCACTGAGCATGTTTTGTAATGTTGGTTTAGTGGTTATGAATTCTTTTGGTTTTTGTCTATCACGGAAGGTTTTTATTTCTTTTTTTTTTTTTTTTTTTTTTAAATATTTTTTTAGCTGTAGATGGACATAATGTCTTTATTTTATTGCTTTGTATGTGGTGCTGAGGATCGAACCCAGGGCCTCACGCATGCAAGGCAAGCGCTCTACCGCTGAGCTACAATCCCAGCCCAAGGTTTTTATTTCTTCTTTAATTCTAAAGCATAGTTTTGCTGGATATAGCAATGTTGGTTGGCACCAGTTATCTTCCGGGGCTTGGTATATATTATTCTAAGCCCTCTAGATTTTAGTTCTGGATTGAGAAATCAGTAGAAATTCTAACTTATTTACCTCTACATTTGACCTGCTTTTTTTCTCTTGGGGCTTTTAAAATTCTATCCTTATTCTGTATAATAGGCATTTTACTTACAGTGTGTCTTGGAGAAAATCTTTTGATGTTGCCTATTTGGGGTTCTAAATGTGTCTTCTATTTGGATATCCATCTCATTTCTAATGTTTGGAATTTTCTGATATTATTTCATTGAAAAGTTTGTGCATTCCTTTAGTTGTATTTCAGTGTCTTCTTTGCCACGAATTTTTCTTATATTTGGTTATTTACTGTTATCCCAGATTTCTTGAAGATTCTGATCATGGTCTCTTAACATCTTTTCTTTACTATAAACTTTATTTTAAAGATTATATACTTTGTCTTTGAGGCATGAGAATATTTCTTTCATATGGTTTAATCTATTGGTGATGATTTCAACTGAATTTTTAATTTATTTATTGAGTCTTTCATTTCCAGGATTTCTATTTGGTTCTTTTTCAAAACGTCTCTTTATTGAAATGACCTTTTATTTCCTGTGTTTTCTCTCTTAGTTCATTCCTTACATCTTCTTTTAGCTCATTGAATATTTTAGCTATGAACTTTTAAATTCTTTCTCTGACAGTTTTTCCACTGTGGTGTCAATGGGATCATTTATTGAAGTGTGGTAGGCTGGTTTGACTCGTTGTTTTCTTCATTTTTGATATTGTTCATATATCTACATATTTGATGGGGATGATTATATATTCTACTTTTATGCAAGGGACTGTTTAGTGAGCTTTTTTCTCTATGTACCCAAATCTGAGTGAATATCCAATTATTGATACTTCCACTCAACAGGTATCCTCTTATACCCACAATCAATATGACTTTGAGAAAGATTTTAAACCCTATTAGCTGAAATCACTTCAGAGCAAAGTCATACACTAATAAACTTTAGGGAAAGAATACTGAAAATACTCTTCATTGTTCCTCTGATCCAGGTGTAAAATCGTAGTAATGTTCTTGAACAAGTTGAAAAATTAGTTAAGATAGTGAGAGTATTATTATACTACATAGAGGTTGTGAATGGGAGAAATGAAAAATCAGCAAAGAAAAAATAAACAAAGAAAAATGATACAGAAAAATAATAAACACCAAAATAAAAAGATGAAAAAAATGAGAGTGATTAGATGCAGAAGCAGGTAATGCAAGAGGGAAAACAGAGACTAAGAGGAGCAAGTGTAAACCAGAGCTAGGGAAACACAGAATGATTTCAGTTAATTCTTTAAACATTAGGAGAAATTCAAATGAATTGAGGGCTCTAATCTCAAATAATAGGAGAATATCTATGGATTCAATACAAAAATTAATATAAGATCAAAATTGACAGTTATTTATGATAATCCATGCTGATATGGAGAGATTTCTTATTGAGTCTTCCAGATTTGGATCTCATCAGGATTTGGGACCTTTATAAGATGCCTGTCACTCCTCAGCTTTACTTCTATGTTTTCCTATGTGTAGAGGTAGTAATGGACATAGGAGAGTGGGGAGCTGAAGCTCCAAACCTTGATTCTTGTGTCCCAATGAAAGAAAATTTAAAATCAGACACAAAAAATACCAAGCAAGAAAACTTTATTATTAGCAAAAGTATAGTAAGCCTCAAGCAAAAAGCACTCTCAAGAGAGTTGTTTTTGAGCAGAAAACCACAAAGGAAATAGTATTATTTCCAAATTTATTGCTATTTTGTTGTTGCCTTGAGATCTGGGATCCATCTTCTGTACTTTTTGCCAAGCAGATATTCTACTCTTCCTTCGCATCAGGTGATGGAGTTTTTGACCCTAATTTGTCCTCTCTGGAACTGTCAGGGTAGCCATCCTATTCAGAGGGGCTTTATCTACAAGTCAATCCTATATTAAAGTTGATATTAGGGTCAATGGTCAGACAGAATTTACCTTGTGTCCCTGTACGACTGAATAAATTTCTTTTTTGGACAGGTGCAGCAGTGCATACCTGTAATTCCAGTGGCTTGGGAGGCTGAGGCAGGAGAATCACAAGTTCAAAGTCCCTTAGCAATTTAGCAAGGCCCTAAGCAACTTAGCAAGACCCTGTCTCAAAATAAGAAATAAAAAGGGCTGGGGATGTAGCTCAGCCCTTGAACCTGGAAGCACCCCAGTTTCAATCCCCAGTTTGAAAAAAAAGGAAATTTCTATTCGGAAATACATCGAGAATCTCATGGCCATAAATCCTAAATTTACAGTGACTCCAATAGACCCTGTTAGTAGTTAGTCCCATTGATCTTTCCTTCCTGACATATTTCTTAATTGGCTTCCTTTCTTTCCACTTGTTTATTTCTCAAGGTTTATGTACCTGTTATTTTTCTATAAGTTATTTGATTATTTGTTTGCCTTAAAAGTAATTTAAAGAAAACCTGTGATCTTGCCCTGTTTTGGGTTTGAATTTCATTGCTCATTTCTAAGTACTATCTAATAGTGATCATGCCACATCACCTCTGAGACAATTTCTAGGAGGACCCCTCTGATCTTTGATGTGTCTAGGTATCTACTAACTTTCTGTTGGGTCAGGGGTCAATTGGTCCCTACCCTAATTGTGACTTAACAGCCAGCTTATTTCCTGTTAGTAGGTGCAGTCTTGTATACTCTCCTGAAGAAAAGCTCTACAAATCCAGCACTGTCAAATCCAATGTGGGTTCCCCCATGTAAATTTCAGAGTATGCATGGCGTGGTGGTCTAAGGTAGAAGATTGTAGTCTGTTTGATGTGCTGTGTGACCCCTGGGTAGGTGTAGGGCTGCTGCACCCTCTGGAGTGCACAGGTTCCAGTCTTTGGGTTTGTATCTGGGCACACTAGGTGGTGGTTGGTGTCCATGGGATGGCGCTCTGTTAGCCCCTTTGTGGGATGTACTGCCATTGTATATCCACGAGTTTCTTGGCTGCATATTTGGTCTTATCGTCAGAAATTTTCTTTTGTGGGTTCCATGCATCTGAATGAGAATTGAGTTAACTGGCAACTCTGGAACTCACTGCCGTGGACCCTTCTAGAGGTGCTGGGATACAGGAGCTTCTTCCCTGGTTGATACTTTTCTTGCCAGCCAGTGCTCGTTAGTCAGCCCAGAGGCCCAAGTCTGTGTGCTTTGAGGGTGCTGCACCTACTGGCTATTTCTGTAGGGTGTTGGGGTGCAGGATGCAGAGTTCAGAGCTGTTGCTGAATGTTGTGGAATGCTGAGCCCCTGCTTCCCTCTATGGGGGCTTCTTTATTGTGGCCTAGAGCTTGATGACTATCTCTAACTGTGAATGCAGGCTCTCTGTGGGTGGTCTTTGGCACAGAAGCCTCTAGCCTGGCTGATGCTGTTCCCATGACTAGGGTGGAGTGTCAGTTGGCCAGTCTTCATCTGAGCTCTTTCAGCTGGCAATAATCCCTCTGCAGTGGCTTTTCTGAAGCATCACTATCTGAGTGCTTGGTGGCTGTCTGCAACTGTGGGGCTTGTGAGTTCAGACTCTCTGTGGGAGGTCTGTGGCACTGAGCCCTCCATGATGAATGTTGCAGGTCAGGGGAGTCTTAGTCCTCACTGTGATAGGAGGTCAGTTGGCCAGTCTTTGCCTGAGGTCCTGCCTGGGGGCAGTAGGAAGTCATGGGATGGCATTAGCACTCCCTGAGAGTGATATGCTCTGAGGTCCGCTCTACCCCACTCCCTTCCTCCGCAGTGAGGAGGAGCAGAGGTTTCAGTAACCTTCAGCTAGCTGCAGTCCTTCTGCAAGTCCCATCTAGAAAGACTACTAAGACACCCCATTTTGGAGACTTTGTCTCTGGTTTTATTAGTTGAATCTGTAGGTGGGGAGAAATTTGCACTGACCTAATCACTTCTGGTGAGAAGCTGGCTCGCTGTGGACTCTTCAAAATGGCTACCCTGCCTGGCACAGCTTTCTGCCTACAATTTGGGAATTTGGACTACTCTACACTCTGTGATCTCCTTCACTGTCTTCACTACTCCTTTCCTGTTTGTTTGTTTGTTTTAATTCTGTTTTAATTTGGTCTGCTTTTCTTTCCAGCTGTTGTTAAGGAAATAAGTCTATGGGCTTTTCCTCTCTCTTTTTTTTTTTTTTAATATTTATTTTTTAGTTGTAGGTGGACAGAATATCTTTATTTTATTTTTTATGTGGTGCTGAGGATCGAACCCAGTGCCTCACGTGTGCTAGGCGAGCACGCTACCACTGCGCCATAACCTCAGCCCTCTCTCTCTCTTTTTTATCATCTCCCCCAACCTGGTCAAAGTTGGGATCAAGGAATTCTGTCCTTGCTTTCTGCTCTGGTAACCAATCTCCAAGTTCCTGCATATCTCAAGTTGTCTACTATTGAGTTTGAGAGTGTTTGCTCTGTCACCCACCTTTCTGGTCAGCTGTCTTCACTGCTTCATATCTGACCTGTGGGCAAATCAAAGGCTACTGCCTACATCTGCCATCCTTCCATATCCTGTTTCTTGTGGAGGATTTTTACATCTGTATTCATGAGACGTATTGGCCAATAGTTTTCGTTTCTTGTAATGTCTTTATCGGGTTTTGGTATTAGGGTAATGCTGGACTCTAATATGAGTTAGGAATGTTTAATCAGCTTTTAAATTTTTGAAGAGATTTTGGAGAGTTGATGTGATTTCTTCCTCAAATATTTGGAAGAATTCACCAGTGAAACCATTTGGGCCCACTGCTTTGTTTATGGAAGGTTATTACATCTATTTCTTTAAAATGTATAGGCCATATCAGTCTCCTCAAATTATTTCTATTCGTGCAAGTTTCAGTTGATTGTTTTTCAAGGAATTGTTCTAAGTTCTCAAATTTTTGAGCATTGAGTGTTTCTAATATTTCCTTATTGTCCTTCTAAAATCCATGCTATCAGTTGTGATGTTCTTTTATTTCCAAATTAGTACTTTGTGTCTTCTTTTTTATTTCTTGATTGTCCTGACAAAAGGTATCAATTATATTGTCTTTCCCTCCCCAAAATGGGGTTTTTGGTATTATTGATTTTTTGGTCTTTTTCCCCTACTTTCAATTTCATTTCTTCTGTGCTGCCTTATGTTATTTCTTTTCTTCTGTTTGCTCTAGGTTTAATTGCTCTAATTTCTCTATTTTCCTAAAGTGGCAGCTTAGGTTATTGATTTTATGCCTTTCTTCTTTTCTAAGATATGCATTCAAAGCTATATTTTCTCTCTAAGCCTGCTTTTTTTGCTTGCAGCCAATATGTTTCAGTAAGTTGCATTTTCAACTTCATTTAGTTCAACCATTTTAAAATTTTTCTTGAGACTTTTTCTTTGATCCATGTGTTTGTTAAGAGCCTATCATTTACATATTAAATTTCTAAATATTTTGGAATTTACACCTGTATTTTTGTTGTTGATTTCTAGTTTAATTCATTATATTTTGAGAATATATTTTGTATACTTTCTATTTAAAAAAATTTAAGGTGTGTTTTATGGTCTCTCTTAATGAGTGTTTCATGTGGGTTTAAGAAGAATATGTCTTTTGCTGTTTTTGGATGAAGTATTTTATAAATGTCAGTTAAATCAAGTTGATTGATAGTGCTGTTCAGTTCAACTATATATTTATTGGTTTTCTGGCTGATACTTCTGTCAATTACAGATGGAGATGGTTTGGAGTCTCAGCTATGTGGGTGAACTTACCACTTTTTCCTTCCATTTTCTTCTGATTTGATGTATTTTGGCTCTCTCTTCTTGGGTACATACACATTAGATTACTGTGTATTCTTATAGAATTAAGTCCTTTATCATTATGTAATACCAATATTTATCACTTATAATTTCTCTTGTTTTTAAAGTTTTTTTAAAAAATGAAAGTTATTCCAGCTTTGTTTTGATAAGTGTTATCATTTATCTTTCTTAATCCCTTTATTTATACTTCATCTATATTTTTGTTTAAACTGTTTCTTGTATAAAAATATACTTTGGTATTTTTAAAAGATTTATTCTGTAAGTTTTTGTCTTCTAATTGATGTATTTAAACTGTTCACACTTAAAATGATTATTGGTATAGTTAGATTACTACCTACTGCCTTTGTAACAATTTTCTATTTATTGCATTTGTTGTTTCTTTGTTATCTTCCCTTGTTTTCCTGTCTTCTCTAGGTTTTTCTTTTTTTTTTTCGTACCAGGGATTGAACTCAGGGGTACTTGACCACAGAGCCACATCTCCAACCCTATTTTGTGTTTTATGTAGAGACAGGGTCTCACTGAGTTGCTTAGCGCCTCACCATTGCTAAGGCTGGCTTTGAACTTGTGATTCTCCTTTGTCAGCCTCCCTAAGTGCTGGGATGACAGGCTTGCGCCACCGTGCCCGGTTCTGTCTTCTCTAGTTTTAATTGAGCATTTTGTATGACTTTGTCTTTTCTCCTAGCACACCAATTATACCTCTTTTAAAAAAAATTTAGTAGTTGCTTTAGAGTTTGAAATATACATTCTCAACTAACACAAGTTCACTTTCCGATAATCTTATACCATTATGTGAGTATTGTAGTTATTTTATAGCAAAGTATTCCAATTCTTCTCTCCCTTTCCTATAATATTTTGGTCATTCATTCCAGCAACTCACAAGTTATTATCATCCAATTCATCGTTGCTATTGTTTTGAACAAACATGTATCTATTAGATGAATAAGTGTAAGGAAAGTAAAATGTTATTTTTTCCTTCTCAAATGCCCTTTTCTCTATGTAGATTCAAGTTTCTGATCTTTGTCTTCTTCCTTCTCTCTGAAGAGTTCTTTTCAACAGATATTGCAGTGAAGATCCCTGGAGACACATGGTCTCGGTTTTTGTTTGTCTGAGAAAGCTTTTATTTCTTTTTCACTTTTGAAGGATAATTTGACAGAATACAAAATTGAAGTTTGATGATTTTTTCCTTTCACAACTTCAAATATTTCACTTCACTCTCTCTTTGCTAGTACGGTTTCTCAAGACATGTCCAATGCAATTCTCATCCTTTTTTTCTCTTTTGATGCACTCTCTGGGTTCTTTCAAGGTATTTTCAATTTTTTGTTTTCTGTAGTTTGAATCTGATATGCCTTTGTGTAGTCCCCCACCCCCTTTTTTTTACTTATCCTTCTGAGTATTCTCTGAATTTACTGAATCTATTGTTTGGAAGAATTAATCTATGACATTAATTCTGAAAAATTCTCAGCCATGAATACTTCAAATATTTCTTCTTCTCCTGTCTTTCTTCTTCTCATATTGTTATTACAGCTTGTAGAAATTTCCCACAGTTCTTCAGTTTCATTATTTTTCTTCTCTTTTGCATTTTCAGTTTGGGAAATTCCTAGTGAAATCTTTTTAAACTCACTAAATATTTCCTCAGCTATGTTCAACCTTCTGGTGAACCTATCAAAGACATCCTTCATTTTCTTATGTTGCTTTTTATTTCTAGCATTTTCTCTTAATTCTTTCTTAGAATTTTCATCTCTTTGCTTATTTTACCTATTGTTCTTGTATGTTGTCCACTTTTGCCTTCTTTAGCATATTAATCATAGCTATTTAAATTCTTTGCCTGATAATTTAAAAAAGGCTCTGCCATGTCTAAGTTGTTTTCTGATGCTTGCTTTTATGTCTCTGAATTGCTTTCTTTCTTTTTAGTATGACTTGTAAATTTTTTGTTGAAGGCTAGACAAGATGTATCATATGTTAGGAACCAAGGTAAATAGGTCTTCGGTGTGAGGTTTCATGTTTATAAGGCTAAGTGTATCTACACTTAATATATCTACACTTATCTTTGTCCAGTGTATCTACACTATATATGCTACTCACCCATTAATTAGTTTGTGTTTATTGTTTCTTGTTGCTGTAAGTGTCGCAAATTTCAATTTACTCTCAAATTCTTGCATTTTGGCTTTTCTGTCTCTGAATTTGTGTGAAAAGTCCTGTTAGAGTCTATGTCTGTCAGCTCTTTCAGTTATAATCTGCTATTAATGTACTAGGGCTCTATTAATGTGGTAGTGAGGCATTTGGGAGCAGAAGCATTTGGTAGTCTTATGATTGAATCTCCATTTTAAAAAATTATGTCAGAGTCTATGGACTGTGACCTTCAGGAGAGGTTTTTTTAGCATTCTCCACAGCCTCCCGCCCCCACTTTAAAAAAAAAAATGCTTTTCCATGTCTCTAGAAGGCTGGAGAGTCTGGATCTGTCTCATTGCTCTTCTCTGGGTCAGGTGAAGTTCTAGTTGAGTATAGTTCTCCCTTATTCACACCTTTGGTTCCTGCAGTTTTGGTTACCCACGGTCAACTGTGGTCTGATATTAAATGGAATAATCCAGAAATAAATAATTCATAAGTTTTAAGTTGTGTACAATTCTGAGAAGCACACTGACATCTTGTGCTGTCAGGTGCCATTCTGCCCAGGACATGAATCATCCCTTTGTCCAGTGTTGCTACACTACATACGCTACCTACCCATTATTAATTACATAGTACCCATCTCATTTATAAGATGGACTGTTGGGGCATTGCATGGCTTCTATAGAGAGTTTGGTGCTATCTGCAGTTTTGGGGCATTTACTGAGATCTTGGGATATATCATCTCGGGGTAAGGAGGGACTGCTATAGTTTTACTTGACAGTAGTTTTGTTTCAGAATACAGAACACTCTGTTTCTTTCAAACAGAATTATTTTTTTCCTTCCCTTTCCTAGAGTATATGAGAATTTACTTCCAGTCTTCATGGTGAGAACCTGGTAGGCTCTCCTCAGGAATTTTAACTTTCATACTAGTCTATACTCAGAATCCAAAATTTTTTCAATTGCACTTTTTAATGTTCCTATCAGTTCCTGGTTCCAGTGGCTTCTGCTCCTGGTAATTTGATTCTCTGTTTTCTTGTCTGTCCAAGTTTGGGATAGTGGTTTGCCTTGCAACTTCAATTCTCTGATGAAACTAATATTTGTTAATTTTTAGTTTTTCATTTTTCCTCTGGTTATGACAGTGAGAGTAGAGATTTCTAAGCTCTTCATATGTTGGAATGAAAACTGGAAGTGTCAGTTTTTATAATTTTGCACTGCAAGATTCTCTCCTTCCTTCATTTCTTTATTGATATTCTCCATTTGATGAATGACTCTTACCATGCTTTTCTTTAATTTATAAAAGCAATTTTCTTTAGTTTTTTGAACCTTATTTATTCTTTATTACTTCTTTAGTTCTTTGAACCTTAGGTTGCTTGACATCTTTGTGAAGTCCAACATATTAGTAGATAGTTGCTCTTTAACTACTTTTTTAAAGTACTATGTATGGGCTATACATTTTGTGTTTCTTTGCATGTCTCATAAGTTTTTGTTGAAAACTGGATGTTTTAAATAACCTTATCTATATAACATGTGTATAAATAATATGTAGAAAATCTCAGTTTAATTCTTCACTGAATATTGTCTCCATTTGTTTATTGTTAATAACTTATTCAGCCTAATTCTGTGGAGTCTCTCTTCCCCCATAGTGTGTGACCTGTGATGATTCTGCTTAGATTTTTTTTCTTTTGTTTTTAAGCCTCACAGGGGTTGAATCTCACGTCAGAATTTCTTAGTGGTCCTTCAATAATCATTCAACATTGTATTCCCCGTATAGAATAATGAAGACTTACTGCCCTTGTTCATGGATCTATGTGTGGGTAGGGGGAAATGTTCATATTTTGGGACCTTTACTAGTTGTTTCTGACTTTTACTTCTGTTTGCACAGGCCTCACATTAATCTAGTGACAAGGAGGTAGATGCCTCCTGTAGTCTTCCCTGAGTGTGTGTGCTGTCTCACAGAAGCTCAATGTAAATACCTTCAGGAATATTGGGCATATGTCAAGGTCTCTGGCTAACTCATTCCCCAGATGTCCTCCTTATGTTTATGCCCACTCTATTACTTGCTTCAAAACTGATCACAACCTCAGGCTAATGGCCTTTTTCCTTATTTGTAACCAAAATAACTACTCCTTCCTGTGATACCTAGGGCTGTGGGCATTTTTCTGTGCTCGGCTAAATCTGAAGTCAGCTCTTACTTTTCCTATCTGAGAAGATGCTAGTTTTCATGGCTTGCCACATCCTGATGCATAACTGGAGTTGGGTAGATATAGAGATGAAAGATTTTTTATCTATCCCAGGTTAAATTCCATAGAGAAGTTCTTAATTTGTTTTATGCCTTTGTTCTACTATCAGTGTCCTAAAATCTTTGTTTTTGATAGACTCATCAGTTTTATCACTGCTTTTTCAGGGATGCTTTGCTAAGCTCCTCACTCCGTCATTCTGGGTTATACATTATTTCATTTTTTTTTTAAGGCAGATTGTTTGCTGAGACTGGATAGACAACTTTAGAACAGATCAAATCTGCAGTGGTACTTGAAAGGGATGCAAAAGGAAGGATGTGTGAAACTACCGGTCAATGGTTCTTACATTTCAGCTGAAGTTAGAGAATTCTGTTAAGGTGCATTTGACACAGTATTGGAACTATCTAGATTGTCTATTCAGATTAGAATTGGAGTCCAGCACCCAAATTCTAATGTTGTGCTGGTGTTGGATTATATCTGGCCAGTTTGTCAGAGGTACTGGTACAGGAGAGAATCAAGGATTCTGGTGAGAAGGAAGTTTTCATGAATCATTTTGGGGTCAAGACTGACTGAGAAAGGAAGTGGAGGTACAACAGAACTGAGAGCCTTGGAAGAACTTGAAGGAGTTGAAAGTGCTGGAAACTTTGGGAGTTTAAAGAGAAAAGGTCATTAGGGAGTTGGGAGTCATTACTGATTTGTGGTGATAGGTTGAGTTGGAACAGTTGTGGATCTGAAGCTTCCAACCTCTCTTCTTATACCTTCAGATGTGAGATGGTGAGGAAGGCCCTATGCACTGGTGGGAAAGTTTTAATATCCCTATGATTGAAAAAGAATCATAAACAGGGAGTTGGATAAAGCACTAGCATTTAATTACTTAGGCTTTATTTCTAGTTTTCCCTTTGCAAATTGGTTAAAAAAAAAAACCCAAACCAAAGAGTTTATTTTTGGGCCTCACAGAGTTAACAGTATGGCCACCTTCTTTGAGCTATCAGGTAGGGTTCTAAAGCCTCTTCCTCTCATTGGGCTCTAATTTATGTTTGTGAACCCAATGGCTCTCAGTGCAATAGGCACGCTTCATATGACAGACCTGTGTAGGATTTGGGCCATGAAAAGATCTTGTTAGAAATTTTGACCAGATATTCATATTCATATTCATATATTTATATGTGTGTGTATGTTACAAAGCCCTATATATGTACACATCCCATAGATTTATTTATGCTATTATGCCATATATATATCTCCATATATATATTTGAAGGTGAATGTATAAATACATATGCACACAACATGAAGGACATGGGCTTTTCATAAAAGAATAATGAACACTTTTGTTTTAGGTTATATTAAAGCATGCACTTCCAATACTGTATTGAATATGGAGATTGGAATATGTGTACATTAAACACATATGCAACCTTAATTGGCATGCTTAGGCATGAACCACATCCTTTCATGCCAAACTAGATTTCCTTATCAGCTTCAACTAAGAAACAGAATTTCTTACTTCTTCATCATATGGAATTCTAGTGCCATCCTTTTATGCATATAATCTCAAATTCAAGGATAGCATTTTTTCCTATTGTTAGAAACTCAAACACACAAACAAAAGCAGTTCAACTTGCTATGATTATGATAAGTAACTCCCTATTTCATAAGTCCCCTGGCTTGGTGCTGGTAGCCCCTTGAACATCCTCTGGGATCCTCAGCCAAGAATCTCTGGAGCAGTGGATCTGCTGAGTTGCCTTACATAACAATGGTCCTAGGATTGGGGAAAATATTATTCATATCTAGCCCTTGCTCCCACCTTCCCTCAGTTGCTCCCTAAAGTTTTCCAAATAATATCTAAACAAATCTTTATACTATAGACTATCCATCTTAAACTAGTATACAGCTTTCATGCTTCCCTGTATAATTTTCCTTACATTTTCTTTTCTCTCCTTGTTGAGGAAATTTATCTATTTCCTGTTTTGACCTTAAGAAATGTTACCACCTAGACCTCCTATAGGTTTTGCTGAATTTGAGGAGCACCTACTCTGTTAAGGTTCCATATTTTCTTGATCTGATTTAATTCCTTTTTATTGTGCTTCCTTCTATAACAGTGATTGAGAGAATTTATTCCTTATATGTGTGTGTGTGTGTAAAAAATATATGTATACACATTTGAACACATGGCAATAAATACATGCCTGGGAAATAAACATTTTAAATGTTCATAAATTATTCAGAAGATTTGTATTGCAGTGTCCATAGTGATGGGTAGTTAAATATTCTCTTAAAGAGGGTGTATCTTTGTAGCATTTGTAGAGCTTTCAGGTGAGACACAGCACATGTTATTCTTATCACGACCAACGAAAGGCATCTTCAATATATTAAAAGAGTATTGGGATTAGATTTGAGAGAATTTGAGAGAATTGCATACAACTTGGGTCAAATGACAAGAAGAAAACAAATATACAGCAAAAGATTTTCCTTCAATCAGGCTTCTTTCTTCTGTGGAATTGGAATTGATCAAGGACTTTTTAAACTTTAAAAAAAAACTTTGGAGCTGGGCACGGTGGCACAAGCCTGTAATCCCAGCACTTAGGGAGGCTGACACGGGAGAATTGCAAGTTCAAAGCCAGCCTCAGCAACGGTGAGGTGCTAAGCAACTCAGTGAGACCCTGTCTCTACATAAAACACAAAATAGGGCTGGGGATGTGGATCAGTGGTCGAGTGCCCTGAGTTCAATTTCTAGTACCAAATAAAACCCAACTTCGGAATCATTTCTGAAATAGAACTGTTACCCTTGAATCTAATAGGTATGTAACAATTTTAAAATAGTGCCTCAAACTCTTTTACAGTATTTTAATTGAGGCTAGGGTCTACGTTCCTTGTCTTTGAGGTTTGGAAGATTTGTGACTACTTCAACCTATACAGTATGACTGAAGCCGGGTCCTAAGAGACCATGAGGCTTTTGCCTTCATTTCTGAAATATGTGCTCTTAGGACTATGAGCCAAATAGGGTAAACAGTCTGAGTTTATGTCAGACAAAATTATGTGTGGATGATGTTGGGGTATCTTAGAGGGTCCCTTTTACTTTACTGGAATTTTTCAATTTGTTATCGATTCCATCTTTCAATGTCAATAGGAGTCTTCTGTCAAATTTCTCTATGAATTCATTCATATCCAGAAAAAAATGATACTGTTTATAGCTTCTGCTTAGAGTCTAATATTTGGAAGAGTTCAGTGACATTTTCTTGGTAAAATGATATGAGGACAAGCCAGGCATGGTGGCATATGCCTGTAATCCCAACACTTTGGGAGGCTGAGACAGGAGGATCGTGAGTTCAAAGCCACTCAGTGAGACCCTGGCTCTACATAAAACACAAAATAGGGCTGGGGATGTGGCTCATTGGTCAAGGCCCCTGAGTTCAATCCCTGGTACCAAAAAAACAAAAACAAAAAAACAGCACGAAGACAATAAAATATAGAAGCAAATGCATTTAATTTCAATTTATGACACTAGCACCTCACACAGGAGTATGGTAAACCAATTATTAATGAAGAAGAGCAAAAGCCACAGTGTCTGAAGAAGGGCAAAACTGGAACTTAGAACTCTTTGCTCGCTTTCCTTTCAGCATAAGGTCTGCCTTTTCAATAATTGTGACAGCAAATGTCATTGGATGAAAATTCAGAAGGGGACAAATGATGGGTCCTTTGGCTCTATTAATGTTACATTTACTAACAGACCAAGGCATGCTTTGAAACTGGAAGAAAGAAACACAAGGTAATGCTGGTGGTCTGATGGGTAAATAAAGAATGTTATTTTACCTTGTTATGTTACCTTGCCGCAAAAACTTTAGTTAACATGTACTCTTCAATTTTTTGTTTTAGGTCTTCAACAGCATTTTATCTCAGTGCTTCCTTAAATTTTATGTACATAGCAGCCCCTTTGGAACCTTGTTAAAATGTAGATTCTGGCCAGTGGTTTGGGGATTTAGATTCAGCGGGACCTTAGGTTCTGGTGATGCCCAGGACCACACTTAGAGTACAAGTGTCTCAGTAGCTAATAGCTGGAACTGATACTCAGGGGTGGCATCCTAGTCTTAACTTAGCCTTTTGTAAAAGAAATATAGTTTCTATATAAATACAATAACTGAAGAATGCTTAAGGGCTGGGGTTGTAGCTCAGTGGTAGAGCGCTTGCCTAGCATGTGTGAGGTACTGGGTTCAATCCTTAGCACCACATAAAAATAAACAAATAAAATAAAGGCATGCTGTCCATCTACAACTACAAAAAATTTTTAAAAAGAATGCTTAAATTTATTAAATCAACAAGTTCTAAAACAGTTATCACTAACCCTAAGTGCTTCTCCAGATTTCTCATGAGGGATCCACATATGAAAATGACATTCCTCCTAAAACTGTAGGTGTTGATTTAAATCAGATAGATACCAAATATTTTATTTTACATAAAATTCAAGGTAGTATCTCCATGAAGAAATAATCTGGAATTTCCATATGACCCTTCTCTTTAACTATGTACTTTCTTTCCAGGCAATTAAAAAATCGATTTTGTTCCTTTGTAACTTATATTTTGGAAGTGAAGTCATGGCTTTAAAATTTCAGTGCACATGCAGCTTTAGAATCATATTTTTAAAGAGAATTTGAAGTGGCAGATGTGATCTTTGGATGGATTATCAAGCAAATATTTACCCAATAGACTCTTCTAGTACAATAAAATTATTAGCATATAAACATCTGTAGGTCATAGAAATAGGAATCAGCATCTATTTTTCTCCCTTAAGAAAGATGAGAAACCAAACTTGGCAGTGTGCACCTGTAATCCCCACTACTTGGGAGGCTGAGTTGGGAGGATTGCAAGTAGGAGCCCAGCCTGGGCAATTTAATGAGACCCTGTCTCAACCAACCAACCAACCAACCACCACCACCACCAACAACAAAAGGAGTGGTAGTTTGACAATTTAGATTGCTATCATATGAATAAGTAACTTTTGAACTCAGTTATTTCAGAGACTTATTTTTTTCTGAAATGCCAGTAAAAACACATGAAATAGAATTTTGGTACTCTTTCAGAAAAGTTAGCATGCATGATAGTAAAA
This sequence comes from Xerus rutilus, assembly GCA_028644305.1. Lineage (NCBI taxonomy): Eukaryota > Metazoa > Chordata > Mammalia > Rodentia > Sciuridae > Xerus > Xerus rutilus. The sequence goes on from CM053413.1 coordinate 32,693,631, forward strand.
TAGTATTTTTTATTTCTTGTTTTTCATGACTCTGTACCAACATGCACCATCACTTGAACGTGATCTTTCTAATAGGAAGTGGAAGAGTGGTTGAAAAAAATCAAATGAAATATCTGAGTTGTCCGGGGTGTTCAGCAACAAACGAATCTTGCTGCTAACCTGCTTTCTGAAATAATCTCACATAGTTAAGCAAATCTCTAATTAGTAGTTACAGATGTTTTTGATGCCTTTGAACTCTCTTTCAAAGACACAGTTACGGTCCATTAATAATGTACCTGAAGATGGAAATATTTTAGATAGTTATCTGCATAGTGTGACAAGTTGGGGAAAGGGATAAATTGGTTTAAGAACTGATGCTGCATGTCATCTCCAGCTGTGACTTGAACACTAATCTCACACTTTATTACAGAAGAGAATGGAGGTAATAGGGCTCACCCCGGGCTACCACAGCATGTTGATGGCCACAGATCACCCCAATGGGCGTCTGCCCTGACATTGTCAACATAGCAGGAAGCGGGTGGATTAATGAGATAATGTACATAACGGGCTTTGATCTCTTTGGGGGAAATGGTGGTGTAAACCCGAAGCTTTATATGATTCTTATGCCTTTTCCTCTAACCTGTGATTTTTCCACATTATGCAGGCTTGTCATTTACCCACCTGTGCCCCTGTTCATGCCACCATGATTTTATTTCTCAATTTAAAAGTTTATGCTTCTAATTGAGAGACATTGATGTTTCCGGATTCATCCCGACAGATTAATACTTAGTAAGAGAGACCTGCTGTCAATGGGCATTTTGAATTATGTGTTTGAAATTGCCTTTGATAGCAAGGATGCCAAATTATACACTTCACTAAAACCATTTTGTGCTTTTTTTAGTGAGTTATGTGATTGAAAATTGCAGATGTTTGATGTCATCTTTTATTGTGTTTGTTTGGTAAGCAAAATCTTAGATAAATTATACTTCTTTGAAATTCATCTTCTGTTGCCACTTAGAGAAAATTAAAAAAAAAAAAAAAGACTTAGTATCTAAGTCTTTCGCTTCTAGAAAAGTTAACCTTTCCAGTCAGATTCTGTTTTTGAATAATCCCTCAGGCTGTGGAGCCTGCTGTCCTATTAGAAGTAGATTCCAGTGTCCAGCCATATCAAGCATTAATGGGAGCACTGTGCCCCCTCAGGCATGCAGGTCTGGGAAAAGGCACACACAGCGGATGAATCAGTGTGTTGAGTTTCAGTGGAATACACAACACTGTTCTTCCTGGGTTCTTCAGTGACTTCCAAAGGAAAATCTGCTAGTTTTATGAGTTTCTTTTTCCAATGGTTTGATGGACTCTTAGTTTAAAAATAAAATACAGATTCTTTGCAGATTTGCCATTCTGCAAAGATGGCAGGCATAGCTTTCACAGTTCTCCATCCTTGTGAAAAGTTATGAGGGTGGAGAAAGAAGAAAAGGCAAATACCTAGAATTTTCAGATCTGGATGCAAGAAACATTTATAAGGGCGAAGTATCCTGCCTCATAGGCTTCCACATACATTTTCCTTTTGATACTCTTGATATCTCTGAGGGAGGGTTATTATCCTGGCATTACAAATGAGAAAACAGAAGCTGATTTAAGTGACTTGTATCTACACAGTACAGGGTAGAAGTAGGTGCAGGAGCTTTGATTCAAACTCTCATATCTGATGTAGACATCTGGGGCATTTTATATTATAACATGGCTGTTAGAAAAAGTAGTATTTAACCCTCTATTCTGAAAAAAACAGGAACTTTTGGTCTGTCACCTAATCTACACAGAGAGGCTATGAATTCTAAGGGGACCACACGAACATACATACACATGTAAGTGTACCCCCCCCACACACACAGAGTGTGCCAGCTAGTGGTAACATCACCATCTCTTTTAAACTAGTCCTGGAAGTCAGAGTCACTTGCCTGACATGGTTTTGATTAGAATTGAGACACTATGCTTGAACCATATTCAAGAGCAGAGTATTTACTCTCCATCTTTTTTTTTTAAAGATTTTTTTTAAGATGGACACAATATCTTTATTTTGTTTATTTATTTATTTTTATGTGGTGCTGAGGATCAAACCCAGTGCCTTACATGTGTGCAATCCCTGCCCTACTCTCCATCTTTTGATGAGAGGAATATTAAAGAAGTTTCAGATGTGTAAAACCAACCTAATTTGCCTCACATCAGCCAATTTCTTTGGTGAGCAGATGTTCACAATAGGCAAATATCCAATCTGCTCCTCCTCAGCAGCTGTGTTATCTCAGCCCATAGGCATCAGACTTAGACTAGGGATAGCACATACCTTTAGCCTGGGTCCTGTCTTGACCTCCCAAAAGTGGCCATGTGTCCTCTGGGTGGAAATGCAGGCTGGTCTGTGAGTGCAGCATGGGTTATAATTTTTAAATATTTAGAAAAATAGTATAAAATAGGTCTTTATTTGGGCTTGTGCCTTGGGCTCCATAAATGTTGGATGTGGTCCTATTTTAGAACACACGTCCACTGGAGAAGATTCAGATGGGTCCACTTTGGAGGTTGTTCTTGTAGCCATGGAAATTAAAAATAATCAACTCATTAATAAGGATGAACAAAAGATCTGGGTCCTGCTGCGTATTCCTTAAAATTGGTTTTAAATAATTGATACATTAAACTCTGTTATCTTCAATATGAAGTAAATTTCTCAATTAATCCTTTTTTTATATAGTTCCCAAGGTAAATAGTTCTTCCAGATATTGTTAACTTTGATACTTTTGAATCCCATTTGACTATTACAGTTGATATTTTAATGCCAGGAATAGGAGAAACCAGACTGAAAAAAGTATTACAGAAAAGTGGTTCAAAAAGGAAAACAGTTTTTCCATGTCTAGGTACCCTGTAACTTACATAAAGTCTAGCAGGTATTTTTCTTCTGCTGTTAGAGGTTTACATATTGCTTCTTACTAATCATGTAGAAACACTCTTCACATCACAGGTTTTTAAAAAAGTTATCCATATTAAAAAGCTAAGTTCTTAATAAGAAAGCAGAACAAAACAAAAACATTTTCTCAAGAAAAGCTTTGGTAAGAATGATAATTTCCACAATCTAGATGAATAGCTTCAATCAGATATTTCTCCTAAGTCTTATGTGCTATATTCCAAATTTCAGTGTTTTTATTCTATCTTATGACATAACTATATTTGATGTTTATATTGATATGTGCACATCCCTGGCATTCAAGAAATTTGCCACTTTGGGTCCCAGAAATCCTTCTGTTGGGTTATTAGCTTTTTTGCAAAGTGGACTCAATAGTCTAAGTACAAAGTGATCTGTAAGGAGAAAAGTTTCCTTTTACATTTTCATGTCTATCTAATCTTTTACCCTTTCCAACTTGGGAAACAGTATTACAATTTTGAGATAATAAAGATTTAGTGGTGCCCTCATAGTCATTGTTACCAATAAATTATTGGTGACATGAACACCAAAGCTTTGTTCCTCCACTATCGTTTTCTTCTTAACTGAAGACTGTCAGAAAGTAGTTGAAATGTAAATACAAAAAATAAGTATTCATGTGATGAACACACCTCAGAATCAAGGAGACAGGAAACTGCTTTGTAGGAAAGACAGTCTATCTTTCAGGAACGCTTGCTGTCATGTAATATGCTTAAATCAAAGGAGGGAAGTAGGTGGTGGCATATTCTTGGTTCTAGGAGAGAACTTCTAAATGTAGACCGGGCAAGAAGAAAGCATATGCATCAACAAAGTATGCACCTTGATATAGTCTGTGATAGCATATTTGTCCCCTCAAAATGAAATTCTGTGGGTTGTAAAATAACCTGTAGTCTGAGTCCAATCATATTTAAATGCAGAAACCTACGTTTGTAGCATAGAAAAAAACCCAGATGAGTGAAACACACCAAAACAAAAATGTTCTTTGTAGTAACCTCTGGGCATGGGAGTAGAATTGAAGCCCCGAAAGAAGTATTCATTCCACTTCTTTATGATTTGGCCTTTTAAAATGGAATATATATCATTTGTGTTTTTATCCAAAAAATAAAACAATGTTATGTCTTGATATTTTTGTTGGTGTAGAAAACCAGAGCATTTGTTTCTAGGCAAAGATGCTTATTTAACATTTATTTTATAGGGGAAATTTTTTATATTTTATATATTTTTTATATGTTATATATTTTATGCAACTGTTTCATGGTTTAAAACAGAAAAAGATTCAAGATGGCGGAGTAGAGGGAGGCTGCTTTCCTAGTCGCTCCGTGGCTGGGGATTCAGGCCGCAGAAGTACTGCTTCTCAGGGAGATGGATGAAAGAGGAATTTCACTAAAATTCAATATTGAACAGTCGAGTGTCCTAGAGACTCAAATTCAGGTGCATTGAGCAAAAAAGAAAGAGTACATTGGCGCTGAGAGGACTGGCGGCAGTGACTGGGTCACCACAGAGGGAGGGAGGGAGAACACAGAGAGAAACAATGGACAAGTTTGGTCTAGAAAAACCAGTAGATCAGAAAGGCAGCCTGAACTTCACTGATCCAGATGCTGCACCACAAAGTGGTGGTTAAAATGTGCTCTGTATTTCTCAACTGGCTTTGGAGCGCGGAGGCGGGAGCCGTCTAGACCCGGCCACGCTACAGCTGCAGCGGAGCTGGGAGATCGGAGCACGGCAGCACCTACCCCGTGGCACAGGGGGCATGAGCAGACCAGAAACAGGCCCTGAGATTGTACCCAGGGGGAATTCGAGTCAGAAAAATGGGAGTACAGCTTGCTTCTCTTTTGAGTTTGATGGCTCACAGCTGAAGCAGGTCAGGAATCTGAATAGTCAGGTGTGAATACACTCAGGGACTAAACTTGGGAAGACTGTATTTCTGGGCAACACAGTGTGTGGAGGATTGGCTCCTCATCCGCACAAGTGGAATTCTTGGAAGGTTCCTGAGATTCTGACTCCCAGCAGAGATGTGCAACTTTCAGGCTTTAGGAGTGTGTTGATTTAATCTCTTCAAAGCAGATACCACCCAACAAAGCCCCAAGACCTGATTAGACCTGAACCCCAGTCCTTGCAACTCCCCTCAGATAACTCTGCAACAGCTCCACCCACCCTGGGAGTGCACCCAAGTGGTCTGTGCAGACAAAACTCCAATTGACGGTGCTTCCCACTCCACTCTACCCTATTGTACTGTTGAGAAGAAGCTGAGAGCTATTTTCACCAGCTTCAGTCTTAGAGGTCACTCCAGCTGGCAGATCAGTGAACAACAGAAAGGACGAGGTTAAGGACCCTAGCCTTGCTCTCTCAGTAAGTAGCCCAAGAAGAAATGGAAAGAAGGACAGTTGGGTATGGACAGTGACCATCCTTTCTTGTCGACTATTTTGACCACTTCACTGGGGATAAAGATAATCCCTTCATTTTCTGTTGAGTCTTTTTTTTCTTTTCTTTTCTCTCTTCTTTCCTTTCTCTCCCTCCCTCCCTCCCTTTCTTCCTCCTTCTTCTTGCTGTGAGTTCATGGACACACACACACACACACACACACACACATTTTTTTTCTTTTTCTTAGTTTTAGTCTTTTAAAAATGTAGTTTTTATCTTTCATTGTTTTGGAGGTTAGGGTTTTTGGTTTATTTTTGTTTTGTGTGTTTCTCTTATTTCTTGTTCTCTTTTTTTCTTCTCCCACTAACAACCATATTCTCTGTTTCTCTATTTACTTTGTTTTTCCTATTTTTCTCCTCCTTTCTTATAACCATCACCTGCTACATCACTTTTGCATTCTGTGTTCATTTTTTGAATGTTGTAAATGCTCTTCTACCTTCCTATTACATTTTCTTTTCTTTTAATGAACTGTATTTTTACCATCTTTCAGAACTAATTGATTTATATAATTCCTGCCCCCATAATTGACGTTATTGCAATTATTAGTGCTATAGATGACATAGTTGACACCTGCTGTTTGCTTGAATGCCTGTTCTAGGTCATGGATATTTTTGGTTTTTGCTGTTGGCAATTGCTGACCTCTCCATTCCTGTTTTTTGGGGGTAATTGATATCCTAGATGTTATAGTAATTTATTGTAATGCTGTATATTATTTGATTCAGTTGTTGCTAATCAGTTGTTTGCTTTCCTCCTATTCTGTGAGGTGCTGAGAACCTCTAGGGATGCTTCAAATTCATAAGATAGAGGTTCTATTGCCAAACTAAACTAAACTCAGTCCAAACATAGCAGACCTTACTCCACACACAAATTATGACAAACTTCAGCTATACTTTAATACAAAGAATAGAAGAGAAAAAAAGTCTCAAACTAATGACGATGCCCCAAGTAGGAATGGCTAGGGAATAGGCCCTCAGGTCCCAATCATGGACATTCACTGCTATTGTAAAAACGGAGAAATAACACAAAGGCTGTGGATACCACACCTACATGAGGGTTTCAATCACTCTAGGACACTTTGGCAAGAGAAGGCTGTGTTCTAAAATGGTCCACATATAAAAGTGGAAGAGAAATGCATCCCAACAGATGCATAAATCCCAACACAAAGATGAAAGAAACATGAAAAAACAAAGTAACATAACACCTTCTAATCATAATTCACCAGCAACTGATCCCAAAGATATTGAAGTGGATGACATGCCAGATAAATAATTCAAAATCAATTGTAAGAGGCTTGCCTTACAGGGAGAGATAGCCACAGGCTGAAAGTGAAAGGATGGAAATTGATAACCATGAAAATAGAGCCTGAAAATAAGTAGGAGTAGCTACTAATATCTGACAAATCATATTTGAAACCAAAATTAATCAGAAGAGACAGAGAAAGTCACTTCATATTGGTAAAGGGAACAATCCAACAAGAAGATATAACTAATGGATATTTATGTTCCAAGTATAGGTGTAACTAATTACATAAAAGAGATACTACTCAAATTAAAGCCTCAGATAGACCCTAGTTCAATAATACTGGTGATTTCAGCTTATCTTTCTCACCTTTACATAGGTCATCCGGATATAAACTCAGTAAAGACTCTTTGGACCTGAAAAATATTATAAATCAAATGGACTTAGTAGACATCTATAGAATATTTCACCCAACAACAGTTGAACACACTTTATTCTCACCAGCTCATGGAACTTTCTCCAAAATAGATCATATTTTAGGCCAAAAGCCAACTCTTAGCTTTATTATATTTTATATTGTCTCAATATAAAAATTGATATAATTCCTTGCATCTTATGGGAGCATAATGAAATGAAATTAGAAATCAAAATCAAAAATACCTAAACAACTCTATAAACACATGGAGATTGAACAGTAGACATTTGAATGATGAATGGGTGACAGAAGAAATCAAGGGAGAAATTAAAAAATTCTTAGACTCACATAAGAGTACTGATACAACATACCAGAATCTCTGGAACATTATGAAGGCAGTTCTAAAAGGAAAGTTTATATATATTACTGTCCGCATATGAAAATCAGAAAGATCCCAAATAAAAAAGTTAATGATGTATTTTAAGACCCTTTAAGAAGAAGAAAAAACTCCAAAACCAGTAGAAGGAAGGAAATAATTAAAATCTAAGCTGAAATCAATGAAATTGAGGAAAAAACCAACAATACAAAGGATCAAAGCAAGAGAGTTGGTTCTTTGAAAAGATGAACAAGATTGATAAGACCTTAGCTAAACTAACTGGAATAAAAAAAGAAGATGCAAATAAAGTTAGAGATGAAGAAAGGGAAATCACTACAAATATCACAGAAATCCAGAGAGTTATGAGGGACTATTTTGAAAACTTACACTCCAATAAATCAGAAAACCTAGAAGAAATAGATATATTTCTAGATACATATGACCTTCCAAAATTGAATCAAGAGAACAGAAAACCTAAACAGATCAATAACTAATAATGAGATAGAAGCAATGATAAAAAGCCTTCCCTCAAAAAAAAAAAAAAAAAAAAAAAAAGGCCAGATAGGGTCTGAGCGGAATTCTACCAGATATTTAAAAAAGAACTAACATCAATGCTTCTCAAATTATTCCATGAAATAGAAAGGAATGAACACTTGCACATTTATTTTATGAAGTCAGTATCACACTCATACCCAAACAAGATAAGGACACACCAATGAAAGAAAACTACAGAGCAATATCCCTAGTGTGTTTAGATAGAAAAATCCTTAGTAAAATATTAGCAAATTGTATTAAGCTATATATTAAGATTGTACATCACAATCAAGTTGGTCAGAGATGTAGGGATGGTTTAACATACACAAATCAATAAATGTACTTTTTCACGTAAATAGAATTAAGGACAAAAATCACTTAGTCATCTCAATAGATATAAAGTCTGACAATATTCAGTATCTATTAATGATAAAAACACTGAAGAAAGTAGGGATAGAAGGAACCTACTTCAACATCATAAAGCCAATATATGAAAAACCTGAAGCAAACTTCATAATAAATGGGGGAAAAACTGAAAGCATTTCCTTTAAAATCTGGAACAAGACAAGAATGTCCACTTCCACCACTCCTGTTTAATATAGTGCTATAAATTCTAGCCAGACCAATTAAGCAAGAGAAGGAAATAAAGTGATAAAAACAGGAAAAGAAGTCAAATTATCACTGTTTGCAGGTGATAGGGTCCTGTATTTAGAAGATTTACAAAGCTCCACCAAAAGACTGCTAGATCTAATAAACACATCCAGCAAAATAGCAGGTTACAGAATCAACACACAAAACTCAATAGTTTTCCTATGTATCAACAATAAATCCACTGGGAAAGAAATCAGGAATATAATCTCATTCACAATGACCTCAAACAAATACCTAGGAATAAATGTAACCAAGAAGGTGAAAAGCATCTAAAATGAAAACTAAAGAACACTGAAGAAAAAAAAAAACTGAAGGCACAAGACGATGAAATGATCTTCCATGTTTATGGATAGGCAGATTAATATTGTTAAAATGGCCATACTACCAAATACAATATACAGATTTAATATAATTCCCATCAAAATACCAATGACATTCTTCGCAGAACTGGAAAAAAAAAGCAGCCATTCTAAGCCTAAAAAGATGCTTGAGGCATCATAATACCCAACTTCAAATTATACTACAGAATTATAGTAATAAAAACCACATGGTACTTACATAAAAATAGACACATAGACCAGTGGAACAGAACAGAAGACAGAGGCAAACCCATGCATTTACAGTCATCTGATCCTTGCAAAAGTGCCAAAAACATACATTTGAGAAAAGACAGCTTTTTAACAAGTGGTGATGGGAAAAATGTTTATTCATATGTAAAAGAATGAGACTAAACCTTTATCTCTTACCTTGCACAAAAATGAACTCCAAATGAATCAAAGACCTAGGAATTAGATGAGAAACAGTGCAACTCCTAGAAGAACTTAGGTCAACACTTCAGTATATAGGCACAGGCAACAACTTTCTGAATGCCAAGTCTTACTAAATGAGATGGTATCAAATTAAAAACTTCTGCACAAAAAAGGGAAAAAATAATGTGCAGAGAGAACCTACAGAATGGGAGAAAATCTTTACTAGCTACTCTTCTGATAGAGAATATCTAGAATATATAAAGAACCAAAATAACAATGGCAAAAAACCAAATATAGTCCTATTAACAAATGAATAAATGAATTAAACAGACACTTCTCAAAAGAAGAAATACAATGGACACAAATACATGAAAAAATGTTCAACATCTCTAGCAACTAGGGAAATGCAAATAAAAAATGCACTGAGATTTCATTTCGTACTAGTCAGAGTGGCAGTCAAAAAGAATACAAATAATATGCTGGAGAGGATGTGGAGAAAGAGAAACACTCTTGTGATGTTGGTGGAATTGTAAACTAGTACAACTACTATGGAAATCAGTATGGAGGTTCCTCAAAAGACTAGGAATGGAACTACCATATGACCTAGCTATACCACTCCTGGGCATTTATCTTAAAGACTTAAAGTCATACTATAGTGATACATGCATACCCAAGTTTATAGCAGTATAATTCATGATAGCCAAACTATGGAAACAGCCTAGGTGTCCATCAGTGGATGAATGGATAAAGAAAATATGGCATATATACACAATGGCATTTTAAAAAATGTTATTGTATTTTTTATACCTTTATTTTTTTATTTATTTATATGTGGTGCTGAGGATCAAACCCAGTGCCTCAAACATGCTAGGCAAGCGCTTTACCACGGAGCCACAACCCCAGCCCCACAATGGTGTATTATTCAACCAGAAAGAAAAATGAAATTGTCATTTTCAGGAAAATAGATGGAACTTGAGAACATTTTGTTAAATGAAATAAGCCAAACTCAGAAGGTCAAGGGTTGTATGTTTTGTCATGTGGAAGCTAGAGAGGAAAAAGGAAAAGAAGAGTGTGTGTGTGGGGGGTGATTTCATGAAAACAGAAGGAAGATCTGTAGAATAGAGGGAGGAGGTATGGGATTGGAGAAGGAGAAGGAAGGAGAAATACTGGGGAATGATATTGGCCAAATTATCTTGTATGTGTGTATGAATATGTAACGGTAGATCCCACCATTATGTACAATTACAATGGACCAATAAAAATGTAGAAAAAAATTAAGGCAAAGTCAGGCATGGTGGTCCATGCCTATAGACCCAGCACTCAGGAGAGAGAGGCAGGAGAATTGCTTGAGTTCAGGAGTTCAAGGCTAGCCTGGGCAACATAGCCAGACTCCATCTCTTAAAAATAAATAAATATATAGAGGTAAGAAAAAAATCAAGGGAAAAGAACATGCTTATGTTTTGAAATCAAATGCAATAGAGGAGTTACTGCTTCTCAGCTTATCTCTTATCTGAAACGATTTACTACTTTATTTAAAACCCTAATGTTTCAGTTATCTTTTATTGTTGACATTTACCAACAATCATAACTTGGGAGCTTAAAAAATGGATGATTCGTCATTGTCCTGTAAGTGGGCTGCACAGTTCTGCTGTCAGCTGGGTCACTCATGCAGCTGCTCTCAGCTGGCATGAGGCCTGGAGAATTTGGAACTGGCCTCTGGCTCTTGTGTCTTCATCTTTTCCTGTGGCCTCTTCCTGCATGTGTCATCTCATCCTCCAGGTCCTCCACAGGTGGTCCCTGTCTCTAGTGGGATAGCCTGGGCTTCCTGACAGCCTGGCCCTAAGTTTCATGAACCTGAAACTAAAAGCTGTGTGGACTTTGAAGGGTTAGACTTAGAATTGGCACCAGGTCCTTCCACTGTATTCTATTGGCCAAAACAAGTCATAGGACCACACAGATTCAAAGAGCAGGGGAGACAAGCCACTTCTTAAGGATAGGAGTGGTATGTTCAAGCACCAAGAAAAATTATTGGTGGCTGTTTTTGGAACCGTCTGTCACGTGCTACTTATCATTACTGCCTTGCAGGGATAATCTTCATTCTGAATCCTGTTGGGTGTACTACTTGTGATGTAACCTGCATATTAATTACTGGTTGTTGTAATAAGCTGAGAACCAGAATCTCTGATTATGTAACTGTGCAGGTGTTCCAGATCAGGCAGTTCTTCTTCAATGGATAATCCATAAATCCAACCTCCTTGTCTAGCTAGACATGTTCAACATGTGGTTTCCAAATTTGCTGTACTTGAAGGCAGTGCTAGGGAAAAGCATAGACACTCTCACAGGGAGATTTTTATGGGTTAGGTCTGGAAATGGAGGAGTTCAGTCACATGGCCACATCTGGCTTTGAGGGAGACTGGAAAATGTAGTCTGGTGATTATGGATCCAGAAGAAGAGGAAAAGAGTTTGGTGATTAGCCAGCATTTTCTGCCACAATCTACTACCACTGCCCTACCTCACCCCATGAAAAACAGGAAAGGTGGAAAGAGAAATAACTTCCATTTGATATCAGTGATATAAGTTGCTGCCCATGGCTTACTGAACACTACCTGAGAAACTTGCTCTTTCAGTTGGAATTTTAAAGTAAATTGAATATATATAAATTTCATGAAGGCAAGTTATTTATGTATTAGAGTTTGGGGATATTGGTTGAATAGCATTGAACTTTAAAAGCCAGTAAACAGAAATCGGAATTTCCTAAACATCAATGAGGGCATAATAATAGGCACACAGGAGAATTTATTACTTGGTTTATATATGTATCATGACTTTATAGTATGATTGTTTATAAAAAATATATCTGCTTGAATTGTGTTTTATATGAAGCCTAGGTGTAGGTCACTGTTATCTGAGCAGCAAGTGCCAAAGTAAGATTAGATGTGAAGAGATTTATTGAGGGAAATCCAGTGAAGGAAAATGAAGTTGAAGCCAGAGAGACGGGAAGAACTTTCTGACCGTGCTGCAGGCCTGCCCCTGTGGAGGAGCAAGGGCAGGAGGGTGGGCAGGAAGGAGGGAGGGTAGAGGAGTGTAGAAAGAAGACCTTGAGCTGCCAACGTTTTAACAGTTTCACGAGGCTTGGAGGCATTCCTCCAGCAGGAATCCTGCCTTTGTGGAACTCTTTCATGCCTCTTGCAGGAATGGGCTCTGTCTTTGGGCAGGGGCAGCCTGTGAAGCATGACCCCATCACAAACGGTGGGTGATTTCAGGGTGCAGCAGGGAGGGCCACTGCCCAATTACGCTGCCATCAGGGAGATCAGAGAGGTGCATTTTCATGGTTGCCGTAGGATGCCATTGTTCCTGTGGCATTATGAGAAATTAGAGTGGTATAAAAATAACTATTTAGCTGTTATTACCAAAGGCATTTATGTTCATTTACTCCTTATCTCTTTGGACTCTGTACCGGAGCAACAGTCTGAAAAAACCTAGTTGGCTATGATTAATTTTTGTGTTTTTTTGGCCTAGAAACTTGCTCCTAGACTTGGTCAGAGCCACATGACATTGCCTGATGTTTGCCTCACTTCACAAGTAATGAGGGAAAAGCACAGTATAAATTCACATCTCGGGAGGAGTCCGCTGTCCCTTTCTATTCTCCTCATAACTGCTTTCAAGTCCATTATCCTGTTAGGTAGGAAAAGCACCGTTTCTCAGATGAAGCTTCAACCCTCCCTCCCTCTGTTTCTCCTATATTTTTGGTGTTTGTGTTTCATCACAACAGGATCTGACAGTAGCAAACATTCTTAAATATAAAAAGTTTCTTAACAGAAATAATTAGCAGGGCATGGAAGATTAAGCTCCTGTGGGGCAATGAGTTCTTTTTAATAGCACATGTGAAAATGTTTTGTGACCCTAGGTTGATACATTGTTTTCTTTTGAATTATTTTGGAAGAGAAGCTATTGAGAGGCAAGAATTCAGAATGTTGTGTCCTTGAATTACAATCTGATTCAATTTTATTTTAATTCATTATAAGCAAAAGAGTTGAAACTAAAGAGAATTGTAGGATTTTTTTTTTTTTTGGCACGTCTACTTTGAAAGTGATGCTGCTTGCTTGCTTTTTATTTTTTTCTTTAAACTGTTAGATGGATAGAAGTAATGATCATAACCTAATCAGATTAACAAACAACTCTCTTTTCAGTGATGAGGACCTTAAGGAAATATGTGACTGATTATAGAGTAGGCTTATGCAGAGTTGCACTGTCCACTCAGTTGGCTACACTTGTGAAAGCAAACTGCTTTCCCAGATTTTTTGTGCTGGTTTGTTACCCCATAATCTCCTATGTGGGAGCAAAGCACAGTGCAATGAGTAATTTTAGAGAATTTGAGACAGATCAGCTCTTATTACTCTTTTCTCCAGTAGTCTTTGCATTCATCATAGGGCTGATAAATGGTCTTAATAGGAAGAGATAATAGAGTGAAAGTAGCTTACTTAAAATTTCAAATGTAAAAGCTACCACTGTATGTGATTACCAGAGTGTTCTGGTCCAGGCTGGGAAGAAATGGAGAACAAATCATTGATTCACAATTCAAGACGCGAGATTCTGTGAAATTTATGGGATGGGAAATAACGTAAACTGCATTGGTTCTGAAATATATTCTTTTGATCATTCCTTTGCCAGTTGCTGTTCCAGGTGCTGGGCAGACAGCAGAGAACATATTGAAAGATTTAGATATCAGGAAGAAAAAAAATATTATTCTCACATTTGGGTTCATTCTAATGTACACTTTAACAATTGACTTCCTAAATAATCAAGATGATAATGACTGTAGTCATAGTATATAGTTTAACTATTGTTTTGAAGACTTCATGCTAAACATTTTATGTAGATGATTTAATTTTCACAATGAATTTATCTACTACATACCTTTGTTGCTCTCATTTGGCTGGTTGAAGAGATTGGATTAGAGAAGTCTGAGGACATTTTCTGTTGCATTTGCATTCAGGGAACCACAAAGTTGTTACTGTTTTTCATTGTGAAAAACATAATATATGTGTCTTTGGTTTACTTTTACTCAAGTTCATTTGGAAAGCTGATTTGAGTATTTTGGGCACCTTGCTTAGCCCAGCCCTTGGTATCCAAGTCACTCTGACAGTAGAGACTGCCTTAATTCATCTCTTCTAAAATTCCTCAGCAAGAAATGCTCCTACCTGGAGTTTTGAAGAGCTCTACCTTTTTCTAAATGGAGCTCTGTAAATGTGATTAGTCCTGCGTGTGCTCTGCCATTCTCATGCTGCCCAGTTCTACACGCATGGCCTGTGCTGTGCAGAGCTGCAAGCTCTAAGGCTTTAACTTATAAAGACAGGACAGAAAAATGGAATGATATGAAAGCAGGGGTTATGTGTGGTGGGAATGTGACTGGCACTTTCTAAATATGGGACTTCAAATATGTAAACATTTGAACCATTTTAAAACGAATACTAAGTGACATTGAACAAATTGCATGTGGGGTTTGGCTCCCTTTAGCTACAAAACCCAAGTACACTAACACTACACTTGATCTTTGAAAATCTCTGTAGTAAATGTTCACAAAGCACACGTGGAAATCCCTTTCACTTACATGATGAGAGAGTCTTTTACCTGCTGCCTAAGGCCAGGGTTATAGGGATGGTTATTAAATAACAAGACTTAGCTTTTTAATAATACTTAATAACAGTGTTTAATAACACTATGAAAGTACAGCAACAGCCACCATCACCTCTGAGTTAACTTATCAAAGAGTAAACTAAATGGAGATTTGGGAGAAAATTATAAAAAAAGGTCTTGGACTATTCATTCAATAATCATATATGAATTTCAAATTGGAAAAAGAACATAATATATGTATAAGTGTGTGTATGTGAGTTGTATTGTGGAGTAATATGCACTGAATCTAAAAATGATTTCCTTTGCTGAAGGAATTAGAATTCCATATACATATATACATGTATTGTGATTTTTTTTTAAAAAAATGCACATATATACTCATATGTAGCCTGTAATAAAAGAAAAATATTCAAAACTATTTCACAAATAGGATAATACAAGAGAGAGAGAGAAAGTAGTATGTTTCATATTACTTTTCTGAATATCAGTGAATATGCTATGAACAAAATTTTGGAAAATATTTGCATTTCAAATCAATTGAGGATAATGTTAATCTATATAAATTATATTTTGATTATAAAAAAGTTGCTTGATACGTAATTTAACTTATTATCCCATATTTTATCTGAAAGAAAATACATCCAAGATGTAGGCTGTTAATTTTGGCCATCTAATTTGTTTTAATACTTGTTAGGCTATTTAGTGGTTGGTTATTAGAGTATACTTGAATGGATTTTTCATTTGAGCATATAAATACTCTCATTCATTTTATTTTTATTTTATTTTGGATTGAACCCAGGGGTGCTTAACCACTGAGCAACATCCCTAACCTATTTTATTTTTCATTTTAAGACAGAGTCTTGCTAAGTTGCTTAAAATCTTAATAAGATGCTGAGTTTGGTTTTGAACTTGTGATCCTCCTGCCTCAGTCTCCTGAGCTGCTGGGATTATAGGTATGTGCCACCATGCCCAGCCCTCTCATTCATTTCAAGTCAGAACTACTTGATCATGAGACATGGGATGAGACAGATTATGTACCAAGTTTTCATGTCTTGAAGATCTATATTCACAGGAGACTTACATACTCTGAGATTGGTGTAGTCAACTGGGAGATACTTCTATGTGGTGGGTATTGATAGACTGAGTGGATATATTAAAGATATGCTTTCTGCACTAATTAATAAAATATTATTCAATGCTTTTATAATTTTTTATAACTCTAATGTTTGAATAGTGCAGAATGTTTTGGCATTTCTAACAAAGTGTGCCTTACACTTTTTTGAAATCCTTAAAGAGCAGTTTATAAAGATGTGGAAGAGAGGAATCAATGCATTTTACTTGACATTATTTATTCCTCTTCTGAAATTGTTTAATGACTAGAAAGAGCCCTAAACACTTCAAATTTGAGCTCAGAACTTTTCTTTACAGTTATCTGTAAACACTGAAAAAAAGAATAATGTTTTGACTGATGAAACATTCTTTGAGCTTTTACTATGAGCAAGGCACTTTGTGATTTAAGGGGAATGAAGAGACTATTCTCTTGGAAATTGTTGTGTTAATTGGGGGTGCCTTTTAAATAGATGTGCTTAAGATTATAATCAATTTATAACGTGGAAATTTAATAAAATTGGGAACATAAATTTTTTATCACTAGGTTCTAATTAGATGTTTTCTTAATTGAACAGATTAATTTTCTTGATGATTTTCTTTTGAATAAGAAAGACCTTTGGGCAAGGTAGTTAGCTTTGTGGGATTAAAACTGTAGAGTTTCTATCTTAAATACTGTGATGATTGTGTACAAGAGTGACTCAAGCTGATTAATGTGTAGTTTCAGATATTTGCACACACTCAGTGAGACTTGCTAAGGTGTGTTAAAGATCTACTATTTCTGTAATTTTGTGCCTCATTCTTCTTTCAAAAACTGTTTTCTCCAACATTCACATTTTGAGGGGGATAACATCAATGAGTATTGTAAGTGGGTCTTCTAATCAATAAGGATTAAATTCATAGCGGAAAGAAATGAAGCACAACTGTAAGATTTTGTCTGGTTAAGGTCTTTTATCTCTCTGTCCCAAGATGCTTGGGGCTCTCAGTGACATCCTGAGAAAACATGGATACACAAGAATTGGCCACCGTAACCGCATGGACAAAGAATCCGTGACACACGCTGAAGCCTCTACAGAGGTAATTTAGGCAAGAGAAGACATAAATATTGGAAGCAGATGTTAAAGGTTAAGATCATGGATTCTGAAGCTTTATATACTTTAGTACTCCAGCCAGGTGGTGCACACCTGTAACCCCAGCTACTTGGACAGTCTGAGGCAGGAGTTTGAGTTTGAGGCCAGCCTGGGCAATTTAGTGAGACCCTGTCTCAAACAAACACATTCATTTAGCCTCTTGGAATTTAGTTTTGTTATTTGTAATAATAGCAACCTCTTTGTTGTGAGGATTAAATGAAATATTTCAAAGTACAGAGCCCATGGTAATCACTAGACAAATGGGAAAGCTAGAAAAAGTAGGAAGAAAATTGTAAATTGAAATGAGAGGTAGTAGTCTCTAAGAAGCCATTTTTGAACTTGTCAGGTTAGGAAGTTATTATTCTTTCTGTTCTACAAGTATTGTTTTATAAGCAGTATTCCACTTGGAATGTGGGCCCTATGGGGCTTTATATTTTTAATGAAATCACTGCCTGTTACTTGTTCTTTTGTACTAAAGAGCTCCTGAGGCATAAGTAGTTTCTTTGCCCCTGTGCCTTGGGTATAGCTCTCTGGCCATTTCATTGCTAATGGGGATCAGGATCCCAAGAGAAGAAGTCTTGACAAAAGGAAAGCTGAGGAGAATGCTTGGGGACTATTCACTGCAGCTTTAAATACAAGTCTTGAAAAAACCCAAAAGAATGCTATAGCTTAGGTGTAAGGAAAAGGAAAAAGAGAAACCACATCTGCAGAAGGACTGCCAGATAAGGGAAAAGGCCATAATCCTAAATGAGGACAAGATAAAAGACAAGGAAATAAAATACTAGAGCTTAGACAAAAGAAGTTGATTGTGTGTTCTGTTTTAGCCTGAGAGAATATTTTCCTTTTAAAATATTTTCCTTTTAAAATATTCCCCTCTTATTTTTCCTTTTAATTTAAATAAATCGTTTAGAGTGTTTTTAGAGATATAAATGAAGCAGAGGGTTCTCATGTATTCCTCATCCAGTGTCCCCTGTTGTCCCTATTTTACACTGCTATGCAGCATTTTTCATAGCTAAGAAACTAATACATTACTGTCATCTGACTTCTACACTTGCTTTCAAATATCACCAGTTTTCCCTTAATGTACTCTTTCTGCTCCAGGATCCCATACATCCCATCATAACATTGCATTTAGTTCTCCTGTGTCCTTAGGTTCCTCTACTTTGTGATAGTGTCTGAGTTTTGTGTGTGTGTGTGTGTGTGTTTAGGTTTTGATGACATTTATAGTTTTAAGGAGTACCAGTCAGGTTTTGTAGAATGTTTCTCAGTTGGCATTTGCCTATATTTTTTCTTTTCAAGCTTAAGTTGAGGTTCCAGGTATAGGGAATGCCCTTCATCTCACACCATATTAAGGGCTCATGCCATAAACGTGACTCACCACAGATGGTGTCGACCTTGATCGCCTGACAGGGTAGGTTGCTTGTCTCTACCATGAAGGTTTCTTCTGCTTTCCATACTCTACTCTTAGGAAGCAGGTCACTAAGGGGTGAGGACAAGTTTTGCTCTACACCCTTGAGACAGAGTGTCTATATAAATTATTTGGAATTCTTTGTCACAAGAGATTTTTCTCTCTTTATTTATTCAATGACTTATTTAAATCAGTATGAAATTATGAGTGGTTATTTTATACTTGGGGGTATAATCCAATACTGTGATATTTGTTTTGTTGATCAAATTGTTCTGGGTTTGGACATTGGGAACTCTTGTATACTTTTGATGGCTATCAATTTTTCCTTATTTTTAAAAGCATATTCTTATATTCTACCACTCCAAGAGGCTCTAGGCTCATTTTCTATATTCCATGCTCCAGCTCTAGAATCATTTATTTCTCAAGAAGCCCTGATTCCTTTGATGAAAATTTTCATCAGAATACTAAAAACAAAGATCTGAGCCCTGGGTTGCTCATCGATACTATGACATCATTGCTTCCAGGCTCTCAGTGGACAACTGGGGAATATATATGGATACCAATCCATGTACACACACATGTATGTATAATTATTTCCATCTCTATCCTTTCCTATTTATGGTATCTATTTATGGTATATATATATCACTTGCAAGAGTACTAAGCTAAATGAATTTATACTGATTTTTTCAACTCTAATGTAGTCCCAATTGGTTCACTCTGCCCTTCCACCTTTCCTCAAGTTTAATCTCTCACTCCATTAGTGAAACACTTTGTTCCCACTATCTACAATCTTACTTGTCTATATCAGAATTGTTTACTCCTATTTTGTAAGAAACAACTGTATTAGAGACAGTACAGCATTTATGTGCAATTCCTTTTGTTTTTAGTTTTACAGATTCTAGTCAAAGAATCATTCTTCCAAAATTACTTGGGTCAGCACTTTTTTCTTCATCTCCTTCTGTGAGTTCTTACCATATATTTTTAACAGGTAGTTTTTTTTTTTTGGTCACAGTTTGCATTCCTTTCTGAGATCCTCCAATTTTCTGGTTGACTTTATTTTCTTTTTTAAAAATGGCATGCATTAAGGTTGGCTCTTTGTGCTGTACAGTTCTATAGGTTTTGACAAATCAATAGTGTTATATATCTATCATACAGACAAATTCTAACATGCTAAAATACTCCCTATACTTTTCAAGCTTCTGCCAATCACTGATCTGTTTTCTATACCTAGAGTAGCAAGAGAAGACATCTGTGCATCCTTCTTTCTCTTAGAGGAAAGCATCCATCCTCTCACTATTAAGTATGATATTATATAGGTTTTTCCACAAATACCCTGTATTAGGCTAAAAAGTTCCTTCTGTTTCTAGTTTTGTGAGCCTGAGTGCTTTTTTAGCATCCACTAATATAATGATAGTTTTCTTAGTCTATTAATATGTTACATTAATTAATTTATGAATACTGAATCAGATTTGCATTCCTGGTTTGAACTGCATTTAATTACGTTACACTGTCCTTTTCATATATAGCTGTATCAAACATGCTAATATTTTGTGAAGGAATTTGTATCTGTGCTTTACAAGAGCTATTCATCTGTGGTTATTGTTTTTTTTTTCTTGTAATGCCTTTGTCTTATTTGAGTGTTAGAGTAATGCCAGTCTTATAAAATTAGTTGGGAAATATTCTACATTCACTTTTCAAGACAGGATTATACAGAATTATTCCCCTCCCTTATGTGTTTGGTAGAATTCACTAGTGAAATCCTCTGGATCTTTTGTTTTGAAGATTTTTTATCTGTTGATTCAATATTTATAATAAACTTACAGCTCCTAAGATTGTCTCTTTCTCCTTCTTGAGATAATTTTTGTAGTTTGTGTCCTTCAAGGGATGAGTCTGTTTAATCTAAGTTATTAAATGGACTGAAGTTGCTCATAGTACCCCGTTTTATCCTTCTTCTGCCCCTGGTGTCAGGAGTGATGTATACTTTTATTCATGGTGATGGACATTTGTATCTTTCTTTTTTCTTGGTCAGCCTGGCTAGAGGATTATCAATTTTATTAATCATGTATAAAAACATTTTTTTCTTCACTATTTTTTTTCTATTTCTGCTCATTTTTCACTTTTTCTTCCTTCTTACTTTAGGTTTAGATTTCTTTCTCTAGTTGCTTAAGGAGAAAACTCAAGTGGTTGAATCTAGGTCTTCCTTCTTTTCTAATATACTCATGCAGTGCCACCACCCCCATCCCCAAGCATTGCTTTAGTTGGTAAGCCAAAAATTTTGATAAACTATCATTTCACATAGTCAAAATATTTAAAAATTTTCTGTGAGACTTTTTCTTTGACCCATGATCAAGTCTGAGGGCATATATTTTTTTCTTTATAACTGATTTTTGCTATTCCTTTTTGTTGGCTTCTCAACTATGTATTTGGGATTGTGTTGGAAACTACAGCATCAGAAAGAAAAGGTGCTTTTCTTTCCTCCTGGAGGCTTCAAGAAGTTGGGTATTAATTTTTCTTTTCTGCCCTGGTGGCAGTCACTGGGCCATTCAAATAGGCCTTTTGTATCAAAAATGAAGAAAGAGAAAAGGGTAGGAGGAGGAAAAAGAGCATAAGGCAACATAATTTTAGTCCACACACTCAACATATTATGTGTTTTCTTTATATGTTGGTTTCATTTTTGATGCCATATGAAACCCAAATGAGGCTGTTTCCTTAGCAACATCCATCATTCTCTGAAGGGGTCTCTCAGCTTCTGCTTCACACCCTACCGTCTCTCTTCCACACAGCAGCCAGAATGTTCTTTTAAAACATCAATTGGACTATATCCTCCCCTGTTCAAGATCCTGCAGTGGGTTCTAACCATATTCAGCTTAAAATCTGCCCTTCTTACTATAGGGAGGCTGCCTGCCGCTTTGAGTTTATCTCCTGTCAGTTCCTCTCTTTTTCACTCTGGCCAAACTTTCTTTACCATTCTTCAAAGATTATTATTATTGTTCTGGAAACTTTATACTTGCTCTTTCTTCTGGTTTCGGAACTATTACTCCTGATGTTCGAGTGATTCCTTCTGCCACTTCATGGGGAATCAGTTCCATCTCACTCCCGGGTCTTGCCTATTTAAATAACATACCCTCTCCTAGCAACTGTATGTTTCTCCAATTCAGTTATTTTTCCTTTAGGTGGTACTCCTATATGGCACTAAATTACATGTTTGTGTATTTATAGTATTCTTTCCTAACTGAAGTAGCAGCTCCTTTTTGTCAGATTCTTCCCATTGCTGAATAACCAGCACCAAAAATAATACCTGGTGCATTGGTAAACGGTCATGGTGAATGGCCCAGGTTGCTAGTATGAAAAATTCAAAAGGAAGGGATGTTAAGGTTGGGTTTTGGGTGGGGCTCTGTGCAGAAGTGAGAAAGCAAGACTAGGTGGAGGAAGACATTGGAATGTAGCTGTCCATTATAATGAAAGCCTCCTGCATGGCCATGGGGGAGTGCTATAGCCAGGCTGGTCCTTCAGGTTGCACTTTGATTAGGTGAAGGTGGCAGGCCTTAATATTCTTGATTCTGAGTGCAAGCTGCCCCCAGCAAGGGCGTTTGATATTGGACAAGCTCATCGTCTTCTGCCAAGGGCAGTTCCCAGATAGGGCTTTTTGTTTTGTAGTGCTTTTAACCAGCTGAAAATATTCCTTCAGCTCTGAAGAGGGTTCTGGGTAGTGCAGCACTGTATCCTGACTGGTCCCTAGGAATGGGTATGGGTGTAGAATGATGATGAAGCAACATGCTGGGGCAACATGCTGGGGTACTATGTGGTTTTTTGTTTTGGTGGGGGACAAGAGGAGAGCTAAAAGAGTGTATGTGCAGTGCAATTTAGGGGTTTATTGTGGTTTAGACATGAGGTATCCCCCCAAAGGTCATGTGTGAGAAAATGCAAGAAAGTTTAAAAGAGATGAAATGATTGAGTTATAAGAGGTTTAACCTAACCACTGCATTTATCCTCTGATAAGGATTAAGTTGGTGGTAACTGTAGGCAGGTAGGGTGTGGCTGGAGGAGGTGGGTCTCTGAGGGTGTGCTTTGGGGTTTATATCTTGTCCTCTCTCTGTGCTTCCTGAGGGTCATGTTCCCAGCTGCTTTCCTCCATCCCACACTTCCAGCAGGAGGTTCTACCTTACCTCACTCCCCAAGGAATGGTTCCGACTTCCTGGGAACTGATACCTCTGCGGCTGTGAGCCTCAAACAAGCTTTTCCTCTTCTAAAATTGTTCTTGTCAGGTCTTTTGGTCAGAGGAGTGAAAAAGCTGACTAAAACAGGGTTGGCCCATTAAAATTCAAATGTGTTTAAGCAACTAGATGCTGAACAATGCAGTAAGATGCAAGGAACAGACACAGTTGTTTCCTGTACCCCCAAGAGAGTTCACAGTAGCCAGATGGGGGAAGGACAGGAGACCCTTGAGGGTCTCATACTAGGAGGTTTCTGTATGCTCAGACTCTGCCAGTACATCTCTATTACCTGGTCTCTAGAAGGATGACTAGGGTGGATATGAAGTGGATACACAGGAGCAGAAGAATGAAGATAAATTGTAAAAGGGTGGGCAAACCACGTGGCCCTGAGGCAGCCAGCCAACTTAGGGAAGGCACCACTGAGTCATCAGAAGGATAGCCAGAGAAGATGTGGAAACAATTGTGTGAATGGACATCATCAACCCTGGAATCCAGCTCCTTTTCCTCAGAATTCATTGTCTCACTTGGTAATTACATTAGGACAGATCTCGCCATTGAAGGTATAAGGTTCCCACGAAATGTACTTATAAGAGTCCTTGAGTGCTTTTTCTAGCTCCTAAATATCCTGAGAACCCAGAACCCCACTTCAGCTTCCCAGAAGTATCATATTTTAGTTGGAGCAATTAAAAAAGACAAACAACCACAAAAAGAGTTTCCAAAGTTCAAAGAGGATAAAAGAAAGAAATGAGATTGGGCAGGGCAGTTAATTGACAAATAGCTCAGAAGATGCTAGGCTAAGATGAGAAAGGGTGGAAGAAACTTGTTTTGAATGGAGTCTTAAAGATGAGGAGCATTTTGAGGGGCAGAGGAGGGATGAGTCTGCTTTTCCCCATGTCTGATTTTAGATAGTCTCATGGGGCTTCAGTCTTCAGTCTCAAATTGCCTATGCCAGATTTGATAGTTCCTAGGTTTTCTTTCAAGTCTGACATCCCATAACTTTTGTATTTATCAGTAGGACCCGAAATGTTCATCAGTTCTTAGCACTACATTTGTGCCTGAATATCCTTGCCCATCGGTGATAGAAACTATGTGACTAATCTATGTTAAACACCTGCCTGTGGGTTCTCCTAGTCACAGATCTCACATGACCTCATGTTTTTACCTTATTTCACATTGCGCCAGTGAGATTTTAGATCAAACCAATATAATTTCTTTACATGCTTTCCCAAATTGAGTTCAATGAAACTAAACTTGAATGTAATGCATTTATAGATTAAAATGACATTTTCATCCAGATTTTTCTCCTAGAATACCCTCCTCTTCCCCATTCACATTATCCATAATTAAGCAAAGTGAGTATGAGTTAACGGTTTTTTCCCCCTTAATGCACCACTTTTATGCTTCTTGATAAGGAGGGGAGGGGTAGACAGAGAATGAGAGAGAGAGAGACCTTCTGCCCAGTGCTCCTGAGACCTGTGGTCTTTTGCCCAGGTATCAGGGTCATGTGTGCTGTTGAGTAGAGATGCTTTAGTTTGGTGCTCTTTGTGTGATCTATATCACTGTGGCCACTTTGACTCCCAGAGTAGTGTTTCTTTCATGTTTCAGAAACCAATTTCCTTTGAAAACAATGCCTCTGTTTTCTGAGGATCTTCTTCGTGATGCCGAATTGATATCTCTTTCCAGATTTCAACCTGATTTCCCTTCTGGAATTGTACAGCATACTTATATGTCCTTAGAAATGCTATTTGGGACTCCTAAAACATTTCTTTGACTGGTGTTTTCTTTGATCATAAAGAATATCTTTTTTTCTTTAACAGTATTTTCTGGGAAAAGTGATGGTAATGTATCTTTGAAATATGAATTAGTTTTGACAGTCCTGCTATATCTCATCATTACATATACACTTTAGCATTCTATTTAAAGAAACACAAATGTTTAAGGGTTATAAAGGGAAAATAAATAATAATACTGGTGTATTAAGTATTGTATGTTGTTAGCCCCTCTGATAACAATGTTCTATTGAGCCAGCAAGAGAGACATTTGCTGTTACATTATTCCAGAGCCAACAAGGTAGGATGATAAAAATGAAATCTTTTAAAATACAGAGTGTTTGTTCATATTGTGTGTGTGTTTTTAATGTCCATAAATATTTCACATAAGTATATAATTATTTGATTTAGAATTTACATATCAGTTATTTTTGAATATGGCAATATATAGTTTGGGTAAGTTTCTTGTTGTTCACCATTTGAGATGGCCACCCCACTTTTTTGTAATGGTTAATAGAGCTCAGATTTTGTCCAGAAAGCTGAATTGGATGAGTCCAAAGACCAAATTCTCTGTTCTATGTCTTTTTAAACCTATTTATATATTACCAAAATAATTTTCATACTGAAATCACTAGTTTTTCATAATATACTTGAGTTTGGTTTGTTCCATTTTAAGATTCACTTTGAAAACTAAAAAACAATGCAAAACAAAAACTTTTAAAAGCTAAGTTTAGTTCTCTTCTGAACAATAGAGGTATTTAGTGTCCTGAAAGATGTTTTTTTGGTTGTTATCATTTCCTTTTTAGTAGATCCAAAATAAAACAATTGAAATCTTTTTGCTAGATGCTCAGAATGAGCTGGCATGAGACTAAAATAAAAGAAGCTTGACCCCTTTGGCCACTGCAGTTGAAAGCCTCCTTGGAACATGCTTTTATGGGTTCTTGGCTGTTCTACAATACTGACTGGGAACCACTCTGGCAATTAGCAGAGTTGGGAATTAAAAATTATGCAAAGCTCTCACAGACAACCCAAGATACTGGTGCACTTTCTTTTTTATCAAATGACGCTCATATGTAAAATATTTATGCTAATACTTCTCTTTACACAATAGTGAGTATCTTACGTACATGTGTTAGGACATTTCAGGACTATGGACTCCCCTTTTAGTTGGTCATACTTAAGTCTGCTGACAACTAACATGAAAATATCTGCTTTTATTGTAATTATCAGGGTTTAGATTCATGCACCAGAAAGAATTTGGGCAAATGATAGAGTACATGTTTGAAGTCATTCAGGGTGTTGTTAGTTGCTTCTAAAAGTTTTCTTAATATAAGTGTTGTATTTGAAAATAATCACAAAATACTATAAAACAATGAGAGCTATTCAGTTTGAAAAGTGACTACATGGAGAATAATGTATTTTTCTTTAATAAATTATCATCTTAGATATATGACCATTTTTATGATGACTGTCATCCTTGAGTCTGGCATTTTGACTGGTATATATTTTGGTACAAAGCATTAATGAGAAAGGGCAAAAATATCTTCCTTAGGCATCATTCTATTCTGAGATCTTGGTGTTGAAGTCTTAATATTTCTATTCTTTATACAGTAATGGTATAATTTAATTTCACAGTTGTTGCCCTATCAGTCTTTCTTTTAAAACTCTGAACATGTTCTTTCCTTGCTCAAAGATCTACTTTCAGTATCCTTCATTGCCTATAAAGTTTAAAACCCTTACTCTGACATTTAAAATGCTTTAATGGTTTGGTTCCTAATTGATGCCGTTTTCTGCTTCGACTGTTCCCTCTGCATAGAATGCTTTTGGTTGCCTCTTTATGCTCAGATTTTATCTGTCTTTTCCAGAATCAGTTCAAAAGCAAAATTTTCTGTCGTGGTTTCTTTCATCCTTAGCGCTGATCTAGGAGTCCACTTGCTATGAGCTGCATAATGTTCTGATCACTTTACTTCTGTGGCACAGATAGTGCTTTAAATACTTTAGATTGGTGATTTTTCATTTTCCTTCTCCAATCATGTTGCTTTTTATTTCATGGCTGAGCCATGAAGTTCATGGTCCTGGGGCTGAGGAACAGAGGTATTGGTCAGCTTCAAAGGTATCACTTGACCTAGGTCATTAAATCCAAACTTTATGGAGATTTCTCCTTCACAAATATCCTCATTTACCTAATCAAGTACTCTGTCTGAATCTTTAAATCATACAGCATTTTTTTTTTGTTCTAGGGCTTGAGAGACTCCTTAATGATGATATATAGAGAAGGAAAACCCATCCTGTATGGCTGAGGCCGGAGGCATAGGGATAAAAAGTCAGAGAGGCATAGAGTAGACACAAGAAATAGGATCTGTGGTTCTCTCCCTTTCAGAGTAGAACTCAGGTGGTAGGAATAGCCAGATAACTGTGGAGGCTTGAAAACAATTGGGGGAAGAGTCCAGCAGTGTGTTTTCTCAATAAGGCCCTAGGAGGGGCCCCACACTCTATATGTCCAGTGTGGCACAGGCTAGATAAAATGGTGTTGACATAGGAAAAAGCCTTTGTAGGTGAGACAAAGGGGGTCCTTCTGACTTCCTCTGAGTTGCAGAGGGTACATAGGACATTCGTAAGTTTAATGCACACCCTGGAAGGGACCAGGTCTGGAGAGGCTGCAGGAGTAGGAACCTCCTGAGCAGAAGAAAATGGCTGGGACAAGGATTTGAGCTGAAGGTAATGAGGCAACCCAAAGACTTAAATATGGTTAGTGCACCCCATTGTCCTCAGTTTAAGAAGGAGAACCATTCAGCCACCTTTAGGAAGTATCTGCTACTATTTTAGAAGTCATCCTCCAGATCTGCTACAGAGTCATACTAAGCATACCCTACTCTGATGACATCTTGATGAGTCAAAATAGGAGGATTGAAAACTGGAGGAATGGGACACAGTTTGAATTTGAAGGAAGGAATCTATTTCTTGCAGCAGCCAATACAGACTAACTCTTAACTTTTTTTAAGGCTTCTACCACCATTATCTAGCAAGCTAGAGGCTTGTGAGATTAGAATAGTTATAAAATATAAATCAACTATATATTTTGTTTCATTTTTGCTTTTGGTCAATCTGGGTTTAAACATTTAGTTTTCACAATAACCTTGTCTCTCTTGGAAGTAGATCCCCAAACAAGGATTCCAGTGCAAGATTTTTATTTGGGAAATGAATCCAGGAAATATCAGGCGAGGGCTAGAAAACAATTAAGAATACAAGTAACAGTAAATGTGATAAGTGTTGGTGAGGATGTGGGGGAAAAGGTATACTCATACATTGCTGGTGGGACTGCAAATTGGTGCAACCACTCTGGAATACAGTATAGAGATTGCTCAAAACACTTGGAATGGAACCATCATTTGACCCAGTTACCCTACTCCTCATTTTATATTCAAAGGACTTAAAATCAGCCTACTACAGTGATTCAGCCGCATCAATGTTTATTAGCAGCTCAATTTACTATAGTTAAACCATGGAACCAGCCGAGGTGCCCTTCAACAGATGAATGAATAAAGAAAATGTGGTATAGATACACAATGGAATACTACTAGGCCATAAAAAGAAATGAAATTATGGCATTTGCTGGTAAATGGATGGAACTGGAGATTATCATGCTAAATGAAATGTCAATACCAAAAAAACCCAAAGGCCAAATGTTCTCTCTGATATGTGCATGCTAACTCATGATAAGGAGAGAGGGGCAGGGAAGAATAGAAGTACTCTGGATTAGACAAAGGGGAAAGAAGGGAAGGGAGAGAGAAGGGGAATAGGAAAGATAGTAGAATTAATTGGACATTACTTTCCTATGTGCATATATGATTACAAAATCAATGTAATTCTACATCATGTACGACCAAAAGAATGAGAAGTTATACTCCATATATGTATAATATGTCAAAATACATTCTACTGTCATGTATAACTAATAACAAATAAAGACTGAATAGTTCGGTCAGCTGACATGATGGGTAGCCGTTGGTTAGTGGGCACAGCCTGTCAAATGCCAAGTGAATGAGCCTCACTGATGGCCAGTGTTTGAAACTATCAGTATTTCCTTGCCAGCTTTAGGCTCCTCTTTTTGGCTTGGATGGTGCAGTCTGACACAGTGGGAATGCATTACTATTGATATTCAAGGCTTTTTCCTTTTTTTTTTTTTGGTACCAGGGATTGAACTCAGGGGTACTTGACCACTGAGCCACATCCCCAGCTCTATTTTGTGTTTTATGTAGAGACAGGGTCTCACTGAGTTGCTTAGTGCCTCGCCATTGTTGAGGCTGGCTTTGAACTCGCAATTCTCCTGTCTCAGCCTTCCAAAGTGCTGGGATTACAAGCATGAGCCACTGCGCCCGGCTAAGGCTTTTTCCTTTTTAACATGAGGTATGTTTTGATGCTCACTAGGGATTAGGTAGAAAATGTTGAGGCTATGATACTACTTGGCCTAGGTACAGGAAGCAGGGAAAGGCTATTGTAGATATTCTAAACCTGATTCTTAAAATTTTTAGGTCCATCAGAAGCCTTTTTTTTGGAGCATGTTATATCAGCTCTTCTCAGGGCCATCTTCACTGAACTATTGCATTATTATACCTTTAATGTTATTGAAAAATAGCCTGGCCATGATGGTGCACACCTGTAATCTCGGAGACTTGAGAGGCTGAGTCAGGAGGATCACAAGTTCCAGGCTAACCTGGGCAACACAGTGAGACCATGTCTCAAAATAAAAAATAAAATGGGGTGGGGATGTGGCTCAGTGGTAAAGCACTTCTGGATTCAGTCCCAAGTACCTAAATCAGCAAATAAACATTATTGAAAAATAATTATACTATTACAAAATAACGCTTGTACAAATCTTATGTTTTAAGCACATTTTTAGGTCTCTTGAATTGAAATTCTAGAAAATCTATCTGCATAAGTTGTGGTCCGTAGCACTAAACTCATTGGATTGTTGTAAGGAGCAATGAAGCTTATGAAGTACTTAGCACAGTGTTTGGTGCTCAGAGTTCAATCTGTAGTGATGATGGCACTTATTGTCTATGTTGTTATTTCTTATAGTAAGCATCTCTGGGTTTGACCACTTAAAAATTGTAGTTGGGAACCCTAGCACTTCAAAAGTATGACTGTGCAGCTCTGTGGTAGAATGCCTTTGAGTTCGATCCCCTGTGCATGTAGAAGTGGGGAAAAAAGGAAAATTTAATAAAATCCAAAGTGATTGGGGAGATTTCCTATAAGGATCTAGTAAAATGTAAACTCATGGATGGCAGAGAAGCAGAAATGGCATCTATTTTGATAAACACCATAAACTTGGCACCTAGCACAGAGCCAGGTACGTTGTAGAACTCAATTACTTACTTGGTGAAATGCATCAGAAGATGAAAGAAGGAATAAAGAGATGACTCTGGAGATGAACTTACCCCACTCTACCACCACTCATCTACAGAGTCCCATGGAGTTAAACAGCCATGGGTGTGTGCTCACTGTTTCCCTTTTTATTTCCCCATATCCAGTCCCCTTCCTTTTGGAGGCCACAGAGGCATCACTCTCAGACAAGGAAATAGGGGCCACTTTCTTACTTATGATAGAAATGAGATTAAAAAAAAAGGCCATTGACAATATACTAACATAAGTACGTCTGAGATATCAGCTTATGATAAATGGAAGAAATAAATAGTAATGAAAATATACATTTGCCTTATTGATTGCTTTTTTATGATGATAAAGTCAATATTTCAGAGAAGGAGAAATTAAAGCAAGCCTTTTAAAAAATATCTATGTCCCCTAGGTTTTAGATCTACATTCAATCCAGTGATACATATATTCATTTTGATTTATAATTACAGATGAATTAAAATCTCTAGCTTCTCATGAATATAGGAATACCCAGGACTATTCCTGATCTCCTGAGTTTGGATTTACCCAAAACCCCATATTCCTTAAATTAAAAAAGTACTAATTGCCTTTTTAAAAGACTGTATTTACCCTCATTTCATCAGAAACAAATTTACTAACTGAATTTACTGTTCCTGAAAGAGAGCCATATATAATCATTTAAAGGAGGGAAACATTATTTGATTAGAAATGTTCTTTTTATTTCCTTTACCTCCAAAGAAGACACAGAAATTAAACACTGTGTGTAGCAGAAAAGTAATGGTCCTCCTTCTAATTATAGCCACCACCATAAATAAAGAAATGTAGATATAATTAAACATTTAGATATATTCCTGCTATTAAGAGATGCATCAACAAAGAGTAGGGATTTTGTCTGCAGGGAAAGTCTCAAAAAACAGGATTTCTCCTACACTTGGTTTTTCTGACTCACAAGACAAATTTCACATTTACTTAGCTAAGTATACTTTTGCCCTTATTCTCCTAAACTACCTATTTGGAAAAAAGTTACTATGCAGTATTTGATTCTATTTAGATCATGTTCAGGCAACCTGATGGAGGGATGGGACAGAAACAAGGTAACAGCAAATCAAGGCCATGCTAGAACAGCTAAAAGCCAACTGAAGCCCAAATATGTGAGACCCCCAGCCAACACTAGCCAAGCGAAATATTTGACCCTCATGTATGGCAGATACACGAGTAAGGTAAGTCAAAATTGGCATAATCCCCCAACTAACCTTTACATTCATGAACAATGATTAATGGTAGTTGTTTAAGCCTTGAGTCTGGGGGAATTTTCTTACAGAGCATCAATTATGATTGATGATGGGGAACTGTCCTCTCTTCTAAAAAACTTTTCAATCTACTCAAACAAAAGTAATTTTCTTAGTCTTCAGTCTAGTAGCACTTGGAATTGATCTGTTATTACACTTTTCTCATTGTGCTAAAATAATTGGTTTCCTTGTTTGAGGTTCCTTTGTTAGAGTTAGCATCTAATTTACCTTTGTCCCATTAAGAATCAGCAGTATATTTATCCTGGCATTTAATAAACACTTATTAATTGTTGTAAATTGAAAATTAGAAAGTACATTATTAAGAGGAAAATGAAACCAGGCACAGTGGTACATGCTTATATCCCAGCTCCTTGGAAGGTGAGGCAGAGGGATCACAAATCTGAGGTCAGTCTGTGCAACTTGGCCAGACTCTCTCTTAAAATAAAATATGAAAAGGACTAAAGATGTTGTGGGTTAGTGGTTAAGTGTCCTTGGGTTCAATCCCCAGTAACAACAACAAAAACAACAACAACAATAACAACAAAAGAATAAGCAGGAGACTAGGACCCAATGTGTAAGTGAGTGCTTCACATTATTGTTTACCTCATATTTGCTGACATTCCATCAGCCAAATGAAATCACCTGGATGAAACTTGAATCAAATTCAATATGAGTTGAACATGCTGTCCACTATGAAAAGAGTGAAGAATTGGGGCCATCAATTTTGTCAATATACTACATGTAACAACTCAACTGAGATTTGAAAAATAAACAGGAATCTCATGAACATTACAAGGAGATGTGTAAGCACACATATTGATACTAAATCCTTAAAGATTTCTAGTTTAGGGAATTTTAATGAAGTCAGTCTGATTGGAGGAGGTCATGGCTGTGGGAGTAATATTTTGGGAGTGCCAAGATCCTTCCCATATGAGTCTCTTCCCTTGTGCTGCTTTTCTTATGGAAATCCTCTTGGAGTACCTTACTGAGCTCTTTGCCTTAGTAACTCCCAGTCATCCTTTAGGCCTTGGCTCAAATGTCACTTCTGAAGATGGACAAACTCTGATCACTCCTCAAGTTACATGTTTGTCCCCCATTTGGTTATTTTAGCTCATGGCACCCAGTCTTAACCATTTAATGCTTTTCATCATAATTTATAATCACATAAATATAGTCATCTATTTCATATCTCTCTTCTCCACCAGATAATAAACTCTATCAGGTTACATATTCTTTGTTTACTATTGTGTGTTTTTTTGTGTGTGTGTTTTTGACATGTAGTGGATATTTAATAATGCATGCATATATAGCATTAAGCAATTTATTATGAAAGGTCTTTGGAACTCTGTCCTGGAATCTGAGGAGGAAAAAAAAGTTAATATGATAAAAGTTAATATGATAATTCAGAACTTTCTTAAGACTACTTGGATCTGGAGTTTGGGGGTTACTGGGGATTGAACCTACTGGCACTATATGCCCCTGTATTTTTTTTTTTTTTTAAATTTTGAGATAGAGTCTCACTAAGTTTCCCAGACTGGCCTTGAATTTGCAATCCTCCTGCTTCCACCTCTCAAGTAGCTGGGAATTCTGGGGTATGCCACCATGCCCAGCTTAGTTTGACATTATTGAGGGAATGGTTGGTAAAAGACCTAACTGTATTTGGGGAGATGGGTTATGTGGCTACTACAAATTCCAGATGAGAAGGGACAAATTTGGATTATGGATGTGGAAATAGGGAGGAGATGACACAGAGAAGAGATGAAATCCACAGTTATGCTTTCTTGTTTGTTCATTTGGTGTTCTTGATTTCTCATTTCCTTTCAGAAATCATTATAAAGCAACAAAGAGGTGAAGCATGAACATGCCAATACATATTTGATGAAACTAAGAGTGTTGGTAACCCCAAACCATAACATAGGAACAAGGACTACCAAGTGGTGTAAAATAAAAGGAGAAAGAAAGTAACAGCATGTACTAGAAGGGATGACTATAGGCCTTAGACAACACTGGCATGTATCTGTTCTTCTAAGTAGTGGCACAATCTGAACTTCAAAATCAGTACTTCCAAGTTTATTAAATGAGAGATAAAGGGGAAGGATAATTCAAAACCTTCACTGGATTCAGTCAAAAGAGGCAAGAAAGGCAGGGTTAACAGAGAATGCAAATAACAAGTCATTTTTCAGTAAAACATCAGTGAGATTGAGGGATGCAGGGCCCACTCTGTGGTCAGCTCTGCAATGTTTATTTCTATTGGCTGCAAGAAACAAATAATAAGAGCTTCACACTCAAACTTTTGTCATAAGAAAAATTGTTGCAAGGAGAGAATTTTGACCTTGGGTCCACCTTGAGAAGAACCTCCATTCAGTGGTACAGAAGGGAGTCACTTCATCAGAGGTGAATAATAACAAAAAGAATTAGTGCAGAATGTATGCAAAGAGGCTACAAGACAAAGGAGGAAAACAAATGGAAGAATAAAAACCCTTACCAGAAAGTTGCTATCCCAGAATGTTATTAAACATATCACTGTAGATTTAAAAAGTTATAATAAAAATCATCTTTATAAAGAATCGAATGGGAGATGTAAAAGCTCAGAATAAACATGTAGGCAAAAAAGGGCTTTCACTTTCATGAATCTTTCCTTGTCATTTTGTAGTCATAGTTGTTTAGCTTATTTTTAAATGATATCTGCACCTGAAGCCTTATCTGATTCTTCCACACTGGGAATTCTCAATTGATCATGAAACAGTTTCTTTTTTCATATATTTAGAAATTATAATTATCAACGCACACTAATTATATGAATTAGTGGGTTTCGCTGTGATATTTCCATATATGCATACATTTTATCCATCTTCCCTTCTGCCCTCTCTTGCCCTCCCTTCTCCCTTCTTCTCCTAACCTGATAGTTTCTAACTCTATAAGTCTGGGGCAGGAGCCAGAAATTTGCATTTCTGACCTGTTCACAGGTGATGGATGATCAGGCTCCTGGTCCAAGGAGCATATCTTAAGAACCACTGTACTAACTTTTCTTTCCATTTGCTTCATTCTTTGCCACTTCATGTAGTCATTTCTTTTACTCTAGCTTGGTCAACAATCTTTAAGCCCTGGAACTATCCCTCTGCCCCAGCTAGTAGCCCTCCTGGTCTTTCTGAAACATATGGTGGATGAAGGGACAGAATTCAACAAGGAACTGTTGAGAGGGTTCCAGCTGTAATTCTCAGGTTTCTGGGCCATACACAGGAAGACATAGCAATGAGACAGATCAAGTCTTCTCTTCCAGTAATTTCCAAAGGGGCAAGGAATTATTCCAGCTAGTTGCCACTTGATGCTCAGCCTTGCATTAGAAAGTTTCCCCATTGAAAACATAGAATCCCAGTTGAAGAATTTTATTAAAACAGACTTCTTAGGATGCTGTTTTCACCTTTGTGCAATGAGAGTGATGTTATTGTAATTTGAAGTGAAAATGACTTTTTTTTTGGATTCCTAGAAACAAAGAAATATTTAGGAAGATAAAGTCTTATCTTCTTTGCTGTTACTACATTTATCTTTTTCTCTGTATCTTTGTTCAGTGTGTTTACCAAATAGCATTTTAAGTGAAAATAGGTGTTAGAGAAGAGGATGGAAGGAAAGCCATGGCTGGTAGGAAAAAGTTAATTAGCCAGAGAGGAAGGATAAAGATAGCTTATGGGAGACATCAGGGCACAGAAGGGGAGACAAGAACAGCTGGTGGGACAGACAGGGAAGGGAGAAGCCAGAGAGGTGATGGACCAAAAAGGAAAGCAGCCAGGTCCCTGAGAGCTGGGGCTCACTGGCTCAATGGGCTTCGCTCCTTCACTGGCCCTGTGTCTGTCTGGTCCAGATCATAATTGTTTGAAAGGCAAATGTTGCCAGTACAGAGGAGCAGGGTGAGGCACAGGAGGGAACCTGATGATGCCAGGATAGTCTAACAGAACAGAGCAAAGGAGAATTTGCAGATCACAGGGACTCAGTGATGGTGGAACCCAGGTCCATCTAAAGAGATGAATTTTTATATTTGGTGAGCTGTGTGTGGGCTGACACGCACTCCTTGTTGCTTCCTTTTCCTGTCTTCCTGAGGTAAGATAGGAGGAATAAGAAATGGGTGGAAAGGAGGCCTAAAGGGAAGCCAAGGAAAAAAGATTCTCACTCAGAAGTCCTACATACTTTTCCAGGCCTGTCAGTCCCTAAGCTGGTCTATTTTCTAGACTAGTTGCTCCTAAATTCATGTGCAATCGGTAAAATCTACCTGTATACTCTTAATTAGTCCCCCAGTAAATAGGTCAAGTAAAGAGACATATGCTATCTTCAGGAACTTATAACCTAGGGGAATTTCCAGCACTACTCATCAGATAATGAAGACCATGTCAGCTTAAGTGTCCTGAGACTGACTAGAGAAACATAAAGCATCTTGAGACCACCAGATTCACATTATTCTTATATACCTTTCCATATCCATCCCTCATTGTTTTATTTTAATTTCATTATTTTATTTTATTTTTCCTGTGCTAGGGATTGGACCTAGGGGAGTTCTGCCATTGAACTACATCTTCAGCCCCCTCCTTTATTTTTATTTTTTATTTTGGGACAAGGTATTGCTAAATTACCAAGGCCAATCTCAAACTTGTAATCCTTCTGCCTCAGCCTCCTCAGTCACTGAGATCACACGCATGTACCACTATGTCTGGTATTTAAGTTTCCTTTAAAAGAAGAGCTGAGAACCGCCAAAATGCATCTCTCTCTGATGAGATAGCCTGAATCCTCCCTGGAATGTGTTTTGTACTTTCCTAAATAAACCTCAATCTATGCCTCTGACTGGCACATGCTGAAATTCTCTTCTGTCAGGTAATCCAGGAACCATGCTGGTCCTGAGTTATTTCCACTTTCTTTCTGGGGACTTCTCAAGCTCTTCTGTGACATTCTCAGGTGTCATTCCAATGTAAGCCGCAGGTAGACTTTCCAGGACTCTGTCATTCACCAAACAGATCTAGCCCTGCTTTAGTAAGGGGGAGACTTCTGGCAAAGTTTGATCCCCACATAGACAGAAGGTATGCTCTTTGTGGTGCCATCCAAAGATAAAGGTCTTGGATCTACCTGCCTCAATGTTAAATGGATTGCCTGCCTTGATGCCTCAGTTCTATCCAGTGAATTAAGACATTGTGTTTCCCAAAAAGGACATGTTAACTTAAAATATGTTGAAGGAGTAATAAATTTAGCTGGTGGTAGCGATCAGTACATGTGGGTGAATGAATTAATGATATGTATTGAGCCACTGCTATTTGCTGGGCAAAGCTGTATAGCTTTTTTTGTATCAGGCATTGCACTTGGCACTTATATAATATTATATAAATATATAATGAATTAATCCCTACAACCATCTGTAGGGGTTTTAGGTGAATAAATAGAGACTCCCTTTGGCATTTTTATTCATTCAGCATATACTTACTGCTCCTTCTGGCACATTGCCAAGCCCTGGGGCATACAATTGTGAAAAACATGCTTACCTTTCCTGCCTCCTCAGAGTTGCGAGGTATGAAGGGCAAGTGAATTCTAAAGAAGTGAATTACAATGTGTTCATTGTCTTGTGCAGGGAAGTGGAGAATGCTCAGGGCAGACAAGGGTAGCAGACACACACTTAGGGACCAAGGGAAGAATTTGCTGGGGGCGGGGGGAGTGATCACCAATGTAAGACAATGAAAGTGAGAATAAGAAAGGAAGAGGGATCCTGGCAGCAGGAACAACATGTGGGAAGCCTTGGGAACACAGAGGAGCTGTAGGGCAGCTAAAAATGTTTTGCTACCCTAAAATTCAGGATATGAGGAAAACATGATATTTAGCGTCACAGAGCTGAAATGTAAGCTCATTATTGAGACCCAGTAACCCTGCTTTTACCCTTTCCCACATTCTTTCATCTATTTATCTTGGAAAATAGACAGCAGTGCCCTAAAGAATGGCATCAAAGAGGACCTTTGGGATGAAGGATGGTGAAGCAAGGAACAGAAGTATTCCAGAGGTCATAGGAGACAGGTGGAGGTGGAGTAACCCTTTGTTTCCAGCCAGATGAAAACTAAGGCAAGGGGAGGTTGGAGGGGGTGGGACCCAAACTAAGAGTTTGAAATTTTCTAAGCTCTGTGTGGATCATGGTGAGGTGATAATAGTAGCTCTTGATAGTATTGTTTTCTTCTTTAGAACTGGGTAGTAGCTAAAGCCTTCTGCTTTGGGCCCTCCCATTCCAACCCACTCACAGACACAGAGGTCGGGGAAGATTGGCAGTCAGCTGTTCTAATGCCAGCCCAGAGGCTTAGAGGTCCTGGTGAAGCTTGAGCGGATAGGGCCACATGCTGTGACAAAGCAAGAAAGGGGTAGGCTCGTGCAGTTTCTCAGAAAAAAAAAAAAAAAGAGCAAGCACTGACATTTTCCAAAGACAGCAATGAGAAGCCCATAGAAAGGCATGAAGTAGGGCAAAGCTATTGCCATATTTTCACTTTAAGCTAACTGTGGGTATAATGGCGAAAGTAGGTTTAAGGGAACAAGAGTGTGGAGGGACAGATGGCATGGGAAGTTACTGGAGAAATTTAGGTGAGGGGTGTTGATAGCTTGGACCCAGGGTGGTGGCAGTGTGGATGGTCCATAAGGACAGGCTGGGGGAATAATCAAGACATGTACCTAGCTGGCTTTGTGATGGATTGTAAGTGTGGATGGAAAGGGAAGGAGGGAGGGGCATGTGTCAAGGACAATCCAAGATAATCTGACTTCATAGCCAGCTACATGTTAATGCCATCATCATGAATGAGAATACTGCTCTGGGGGACAGACCATGAATCTGGTTTAGGATTTGTGACCATGACAGATGCATTCCCAAGGATCCAGTTTCACTGTCTAAAAATCTGATGTATGAAAAGTTTCTCTGTGTCTGGGGTCTGGCTTACAGTTTTTCTGTTTTTGATTCTATTCTGCCCATGGAGACAGCCACCGTCCTGCATGAGATTCTGCTCCAGAAACAAGTCCTTTTGTCTTTCCTCACTCCAAATGCCTGTTTGCCTTGTGGTGGGACTGGCTGGTCTTGGGCTACATTGTGCCTGTGATTTATTTTAAGCAACATGTGTCGATTGGGCTTCTAGTCCACAGCAATGGATTCAACACTGTGTTTTTTATGAAGAAGATGATGTCTGATTCTGGATTTTAAAAGTGTTTGTGATTCTAGTAAGGGTCAAGACATGGCCCAAGGGGAAAAAAGTTATACCAATTTAAGGGCTGTCTGGGCAAAATTGAAAAAGGAGACTTGGAGGTCATGTGCAAGTCTTGTCTCTCATTTATACATAGAGATCATGGTCATCTTTCCTTAATCTAGAGATTTGCAGTGAAAAAATATTTAGAGTGGGAAATAAAGGCATGTGATAGGGAATTAATGACAAATTTAAAGACTGTTGTGAAGACGTTCAACTTCCCCAACAAAAGTCAGCTCAAGAATTATTTAAATTGTCTCTAATAAATCCCAGGAATGAGGAAAAGAAAGAGCATAGAAGAGAACCTGTGATATATGTTAGAAAAAATGAATAATAGAGGTATGGATGGATGGATGAATGATGGATGGATGAATAGATGGATGGATAGATGGATGGATGGATGGATGGATGGGTGGATGGATAAGTGAATTGAGGTAACTCATCCTAGGCAAGGAATCACATATGGGACCCATCAAGTGGAAAATGTTGAAGGGTGAGTTCTGGAGGGTTACAGGAAGACATTGCTGCAATCTAAATTCCCTAGACACTGACATGGAAGATTCTGGCATTCTTGACAGTCTATCCTCATTGAAAATTTCAACATAATTTGGAATCTGCTCTTATAAGGGTAAATTGTAAATCATACCTAATTATGCAGCTCTAACTTCTAAAGGAACAAATGATCCTTTCTGTGTTAATTTCACTCCTTGCTTTCCCCCATCATGGGAATAAAATTTCTGAGCTGTTAATAAAATCCAGGACCCAAACTCTAGTGCTTTTTTTATTTCCTAGTTTTGAAAGACTTCCATTTTTTCATTTATCCTTTTTCCTTCTGTGACAAGAACAAGAGTCTGAATAAAGTCAGCCAGAGACTAATAGAATGCCTAGAAATTGACATTGATGTGTGACTTGCAGTAATGACATTTTAATTCTAAATTCAAGATTTATTCAAATTCTATTTTCTTTAAAGTAGGATGAACAAGATTTTGAGATTGTGACAGCTCTCTGGTTTCCCTGGTAGCCCCATGCATGCAGTAGTAAATGGGTCAGATGCCACTTTAGAACAATTTTCCAAATTACCCATGAGCTCTCTAACTCTGCTAGAAGAATAAATAGAAAATGTCAAACTGTATTTGCTATTTTAACAAATGCAAAATACTGCTGACCAAGGATTGATGACTTCCTTGGTTTTTGGAGAGCCTTCTAACCTCTTGAGGGATGGGGAAGGGGATGATTTGTACATCCTAGACCCCAGAAACATACTGCTTTAATCTGACTTCTGCTCTTTCTTGTCAAGGAGTAGGTTAAGTGCTTGTTTTAACCTGAGAATTTCCTACATGAAATAGAACATAGTAAATAGCATAACCATACATAAAAGTAGTTCTTTCCCATAAATCTTTCATGTGTATCTTTCACTTTTATACTAATAATCCACATGAGAAAAAAATCATCAGCCTTTCTGAAGAGGTAAGATAGTAAAACAAATATTTTTTAAATTATTTGAAAATGTACAAAGGACTTTCACGTATATAGTCTCATGCTGTTCTTGCAACAAAATTAAGGGAGGTGATGTCCAGTAGAAATGAAGGCTCAGGTTAAATAAATAAATTTCTCAGCGTTCCAGAGGGCCATCTCTGCTTCCCATATCTAGGCAGTGCCAACAGACATTTGTGAAACACTTGCCAGGCACTGTGGTAAGTGCTGAAGCACATTAGCTTATTTCTGTCCTTTCAACAATGGATCATGGTCTCATTGTATTACCACCCAAACTGGAGCTCTGTGAGAACGTTTAAGTTGTCTAGGTTATGCTGAATGTTAGAACTCAGAGTTCTCGTCCTTGGTCCCAAATTTCAAATTGATACTGGGACTTTTTAAATGATTCCTTTCTTAGTTTCCATTGCTAACACAATTTGCAGATTAACTCAGTTTGCTTTCTAACATCCCTATTACTTTGTATACTCTGGGTGGTGTGGTAGCCTTGGAAAGGACAAGAGGCTGAGGTGCTCTGTTTAGGAAAAAGGCGTAAAATTGTAATTCATGAGAAATACATATGCTATTATCTTTCTTACATAATCCTGTAGTTGACTAAATATCAACGGCTCATTGCTTATGTTAAGGTATTTGAGATATTTGGTTACTGTCTTAGAGATCTAGCTTTGCAACTGTATCCCAAAGGAGCTTTAAACTTTTGATAGACTTGCTATCACTTTAGAGTTGTTCTGCCCAGTAGAATTGTCTGACATGATGGAAATACTCTATATCTGCACTATTCAAAAAAAAAAATAGTCTATAGTTCAGTATGGCTAGTGGGCACTTGAAGTGTGGTGAGTAAAACTGAGGAGTCATTGTTTAAATTTTAATGAACTAAAAGTTGCATTGAAATAGCTATCTGTTTCTGGTGGCTATAATGTTGGAAGATGTAATTTTAGAAGAAATGATCAAAAATCTAGCATCAAGTCTCTGCCTTTATACCTCATCATTATAGCTGCTCAATAAGAACATTTTATCATTTATCCTTATTCTTCAAAACATAGCAGATTAAAATAGGACACTTCTCAGGGAAGAACTAAGATTCTTCATAGTTGCAGAATTCTACTGGGCTTCACAAAGAATGGATACGTGAGTTTCATTTCTTTCTTTCTTTTTTTTTGGGGGGGCAGTGATATAGTTTTCATATTTTTATTGATGAATTATAATTATACATTAAGGTGGGATTCATCGATACATATTTGTACATGCATACAACATAACAATATAATTTGGCCAACATCATTCTTCAGTATTTCCTTTCTCTCCCTCCTCTCTTCCCTGGTTCCTTTCTTCTAGGGAGCTTTCATTATTTATTTATTTATTTATTTATTTATTTATTCAAATTAGGTATATGTGACAGCAGAATGCATTTTGATTCATTGTACACAAATGGAGCACAACTTTTCATTTCTCTGTTTGTACATGATGTAGAGTTGCACCATATGCACAGTCATACATGTACCTAGGGTAATGATGTCCATCTCATTCCACCATCTTTCATTTCTTAAGAGGCAACAAAACTCTGACAAACAGTCTAGTATAAAACGTTTTCAAGGGCAGAGACCATGTTTGAGTTCTCATTGTATCTGCTACAAATTTTCATGTGTCTGGCAATAAATATTATTAATGAAGTGGCTAGTACTTGTTTGGTGCTTCCTGTGTGTTTTACTGGTTACATATAATAGTCACTTAATCACCACAACCATACAAGGCTCATGGATTATTAAATGCTATTTTAAATCTTCCTTTCTCCTCTTTTTTATCAGGGCCTCAGGAGCAGCAATCAATGTTTTTCACATGCTTAATAAGTTCTAGTTTCTGGCTTAGGATAGGGCCACCACATTGCACAACCCAAGGATACCGTCATATGGTGATCCATTTGCATGGTGCCTCTTGGAGTAGTCCAGTGAGCAGACTGAGCTGTCCAGACAGGTTAGCTCAAGGAAAAATATTCCTCCCCATTCTTCACAGAGTTCTAGGCTTCGTGGTCACCCTGTAGCACACCAACATGGAGAAGGACTTTACACACTATGAAATTCATCATAAAGAACTACTTTCTAAGAAATTG
Source organism: Xerus rutilus (assembly GCA_028644305.1). Classification (NCBI taxonomy): domain Eukaryota; kingdom Metazoa; phylum Chordata; class Mammalia; order Rodentia; family Sciuridae; genus Xerus; species Xerus rutilus. The sequence goes on from CM053413.1 coordinate 32,735,747, forward strand.
TGTTTTGCATAGTCATATGGGCTATTTGAGAGATGCTGTTCCATCAGGGAAATATTTTTGATGATAATCAGGTTACCACTGAGTGGTGGCCCTCTGAGGGTCTGTTTCCTCGTTATAAAAGGGAATGATTTTAGACTTAAGAACAGCACACTACAGTAAAGCAGCCACTTCAATGTTTATAGCAGCACAATTCACAATTGCAAAACTGTGGAAGCAACCCAGATGTCCTTCAATAGATGAATGGATAAAGAAACTGTGGTACATATACACAATGGAATATTATTCAGCAATAAGAGAGAATAAAATTATGGCATTTGCAGGCAAATGGATGGAACTGGA
>CM053413.1:32736585-32808778 GCA_028644305.1 Xerus rutilus
AGATGTTTAATATGAAGAATGTAATCTGCTTATAATTTTGTGCAAAGTTAGAAAAATTATGATTGTAACAATTTTTTTCTATTTGCCTCAACAAATGTTTTCAGTGAATAGTGTGTACAGCTTCTGATAATTTGTTTTTTTCTGTTATGTTTGCCAACATGTATTAAAATGCAACTTTTGGGAAAAAAAAAAAAAAAAGGGAATGATTTTTCAGAGTTGTCATTGGCATAAATGGGACTGGGTAAATAAAGAAGAAGCTAGTATTAGTCAACTCACAGAGATTTAATAAACAGTAGCTATTAAGCTATTATTGTTATTATAAAGAGCATTTCTCAACAGGTATTGGGCTGTAGATCCTGTCCTTAAGGATATTCATGGAGGAAATGGCATAAAAATACAAATAACTGCAATATAATGGGTGGTCATGTGTGATAGGTATTCAGTAGCAAGAAAGAGATTACTTGTAGCCACCTATCAGGAATAATTCCTCAGAAGGCAGTATTGTGTTGTACTCAGTAGGCTTCACATGGTAGTCTCTGTCAAACAAATTTAAAAAGTAAACAAATAATGTTCTGAATCTTGGCTGTTAGAAAATAGCACTATTCATGTTCTTCGGAACTTTCTGCCTGAAATTTCTCTAGTGTGAATGATTATACTTTTTGCTTTACTAGCCCTTCCAAAAGTTTTAGAAACACTCTCATTGCATCCCTTCCTACTTGAGTGAATTTTCTCTCTCTGCCTGAGACTCTGATATGGGAGAGTCAAGCCTTGGGGCTTTCTACATCAATGTTCCACCAGTGGACCAGGGATTTTCTTTGATATTTCCCAAGGGCCAAAATTCTATGTGTTAAAGATCTTTTACCAACTTTCAGAAATCTTCACACAGAGTTTTGAAGTGTTGTATCATGGCCACTGAAAAGTGTCATGTTGAGCTAACAAGGAATTTTTATTGGTTTTTGTTTTTCTAAAAAAGCTCTCTAAATGTCCTTGAATTAGTTTCCTACATTCAAATCCAAATCACCTACATATCATTTTTTTGGGGGGAGAGTACCAAGGATTGAACTCAGGGGCACTTAACCACTGAGTCACCTCCCTAAACCTATTTGGTATTTTATTTAAAGACAAGGTCTCACTGACTTACTTAGCACCTTGCTTTTGCTAAGGCTGGCTTTACACTTGGGATCCTCCTGCTTCAGTCTCCTGATCCACCAGGATTGCAGGCATGTGCCACTGTGCACCTGGCACCTATAACATTTTTGCCTGAATAGTGCTTACTCATGGCTAGGATATTTGCCATCTTGCAAGTAATAAGTTTGAATTTGTCAAGTACTACTAATAGCAACTATTTATAGATAATATCCAAGAAAACCCCAGCAGTATTTCCATCCAGGAAGCACAAGAATAACTCTTCAGTTTTTCTACCTAGATGCATAAGAAAATATGGTTATCAGGAGTGATAGTGATTCCACGACTAATGGTAGAGTTGGTATTGTGGTCAGGTTAGGAAGCTCTCTGTACATGTGTCAGTGGCAATGAATTTATCCTATGATAACGCAGTTCAACATGGTAACTGCTAACATGGCTGATGCCTGTTTATTACAGTCTCTTCTATCCCTCAAGAACTTTGCCAACATATAAAAGCTAAACTCGAGGTCTCTATGCAATTGTCTCTACTAACAATATGTATATATTATCAGACAATGATTAATAAACAAGAAGAATTATTCATTGAAAGAAGTTATATATTATTCATGGATTTTCAAAAAGCATTGTTAAAAACCTGGCAGATCATCCATAAATGGATTTTCTGGAAAAAATCAAATCTGGAAATAAGTCACTGAATCAGTCCAACAGACATTTTATAAAGAGACTGTAGGAGGTAAGAAAAAAATATCACAAAGGAAAGTGGTAGCTTCTCTTGCTTTCAAAAATGAATATTACTCAGCAATAAGAGAGAATAAAATTATGACATTTGCAGGTAAATGGATGGAGTTGGAGAATATCATGCTAAGTGAAGTTAGCCAATCTCAGAAAACCAAATGCCGAATGTACTCGTTGATAAGTGGATGCTGATCCATAAAGTGGGGAAGGACATGGGAACAATGGTGGATCGCTGTTCACAGGGGTGTAAGGGAGGAGGGGGCATGGGGACAGCAAGGGTGGAATATGATGGACATCATAGCCCTAACTTTATGTATGACTGCATATATGTTGTGATTCTATACAACTCACAACTAGAAAATTGATATGTGATCCTCTATCTATGCACAATGAATCATTTACACTGTTAACATGTAAGCCTAAATAAAAAAAAAATTAAAAAAAAAAAAATCACACAGATGGGAGTAATGAAAAGACCAGCCTCCCAGGCTGATGATTCCTGGGCCTGTGGTGACCAGCCTTGCTGGGGAGACCTCCAAGGAGGGGGAGTGACCAGCTCATGGTAGATTAGGAGATAGAACAGTGACGAGCTGTCCCCAGGAAAGTGGAACCAAGGACAACTTCAGGTTTCTGCCTGAGATGGAACATACCAGAGCACCAGTTGGGAATGTAAACAGCTGGATCAGATTCCAGAGTGGGTTCCATGCTTTCATACAAGGAAACCCAAGGATGGGAGGCCCCTGGACGCTGCTGTGAAACACGTGTTGTTGGGATTCCTGTCCTGCCTCGACCTAGTGACAGGCGGGAATCAAACCCAGGTGGGTCCAGATTGCAAACGCACGCCCCTCTGTTGGACCCCCGCTGCGTTCCAGAAGGAGAGCTCAGCTCCGCTGCACCAAGTTTTGGACATTTCCACGTGAAGTCACTGAGAGTTTACAAGGGGGATCTGTGCTAGAACACAGGGCTTTTTCTTCCTCAACCAATGCGTTTTTTTTCCACGCCAGCTGCATCCGGGGAGGCCCCGGCAGACACCTGAATTTGACTGTTGCCAGTGGCACCAATTCTCAGAGGCCCTTATGCAAGATCAAGAAGCTTTCATAGTTGCAGACACCTACATCCCTACACCTCCTGTCCCATGGCTCTCTTATAAAAAAGAGACAGGTATACCTGACATGCAATAAAGTGTATATATACAGCCATAAAAAAAAAAATGAATGTGGTTAAAATTATTTATTTGCTGGAATAACATGGAGATCCAAATATTTTTATCTAGAGATTTTCCTCTGTCACTTAGATTAACATAGAATATGACTTTTAGGAATGGGTATGAGTTGGGCGCTGTGGCACACGCCTGTAATCCCAGCACTTAGGGAGGCTGAGACAGGAGAATCGTGAGTTCAAAGCCAGCCTCAGCAACAGCGAGGCGCTAAGCAACTCGGTGAGACCCTGTCTTTACATAAAACACAAAATAGGGCTGGGGATGTAGCTCAGTGGTCGAGTACCCCTGAGTTCAATCCCTGGTACCAAAAAAAAAAAAAAAAAAGGAATGGGTATGGAATTACCGCATGATAAGAGGATAGTATAAAAGATAAACTCCAACTTAAAATAATCAAGAAAAAATTCTTTAAACTTCACCCCACAACAAAGCACATACATCACCTATAATAATTCTTCAAGGTCTTTAAGAATCTTCCTTTTCCTTGATTGGTACATTATAACTATACATGATTGTGGGATTCATTATGCCATATTTGTACACGCACATAATTTGATCAGTCTCATTCCCCATTACCTTCTTTTTCTCTCTTGCCCCCAATCTGCTTGCTCTACTCTACCAATCTCCATTCCATCATTACTGTTATTATTATTTTAATTAGTACATTATAGTTATATATTTAAGTGGAATTCATTGTTGTATATTCATATATGGACATAGCATATGTGGTAGTAAAAATCTATCTTTGTCTGTTTTGCTTATTTCACTTAGCATAATGTCCTCCAGGTTCACCCACGCTGATAGTGATAATAATAATACTAATGATAAACAAGTAGAGAGCTCAATGGACCCTCTTGGAGGTGATGGACAGGTGTACGGCACAGATTGTGGTGATGGTTTCACAAGTGTATACTTCACATTCATCAAGTTGTATACACTGAATATGTACATGTTTTTATGTGAATCATTCCTTAATAAAGTGTATTAATAAAATCTGTATTAATAAAATCTGTATTCTCCAGGCTGTCACAGTGCTTAGAAATCTTAAAAATGAACAGAGGCTGAGGGCACAGTTGACTCCAGATGGAGATGGTTATAGTGGAGCCATGATGTCCATTAGTTGATGTCCCTCAGTCACAATTCTGGGATGTCCAGAATAATACTTGGAGGACTCTCAGTCTGTGAACAGCCAATAAAACAGAGAAAGTGTTACATAATTGAGACATAGTCAGCAGATATTCATTAATGCTGTCTTGTGTATACACTAAAATTTTTTGAGATTATAAAGACCAGAATACTCTATAACCTTTAGTCCATATTTCTGTGAGAAAAATGAGTCTCAAACAAATATGTAAACTTTCTTTTACTAAATGCTATAAAGTTATTTCTGATAATCACACAGGGAAGAATTCTAGAACACAACCATGTAAAGCATTTCAATTTCATTTTCGCACAGGATAATGAAGAATCCAAACCAGAATATGCCCATAGAGACCCACATATATATGTACATGTTACTGAATGCAGAGGAACCCACTAATGAGTGTTCTCTATGTCAAGTTTAGATATTCTCTTTTATTTTTGTTCTTTCTTTCAGCAGATTTCAGTGACTCAGCCAATTTGCTTTCCCAAAGTTTGAATTTAGAGTGAGACACAGGAAGTTTGTCTATATTTCCCATCTTCTTGCAGCTCCCAATAGCATGAACTGTTTTCCTGCTGATGGCCTTTAACAGGTGGCCACAGTCTAATACCAAATTAAAGTAATGAGGAAAAAACTGACAGAGAATGTTTCACTCAGCCTGATATGCTGACATTTTCAAACATAAATGCACTCAAGTAATTTATCTCCACCAAGCAGTTCTTAAAACACACACACACACACACACACACACACACACACACACACACACACACACATGCACATACATACTTTAGAATGGAATTACCTTGAAAGCAGGTGTAAATGGAGAAAGTGAAATAAAAGATCTAGTACTAAGGATTGAAACTATATAAAATATAATTAAGCCTATTTGTTCTTTCTTACTCTTTCTAGTTGGCATGATTCTTATTCAGCAAACATAGCTGTGCAAAAAAAAATCACTTTATTCAATTTTCTTAAGTAATTAAATCTGAGTACAAGTAGCTATTTTGCCTGGACAGAACAGGGAGATTCAATATCAGTAATCTTATTTTAATTTTGTGTATTGGGCACAGGCAAACTGGATGATTATGAGGTGCTCAGGGAAATGGCTTTTTGGTTTAAATCCAATTGACCACCTAATGATCCCCTTTTTGTTCAAGCCCACCTACTTTTTTTTTTTTTTTTTTTTTTTACACATTCAAGAGTTCTACTAAACTTAGGGATGGAATTAAGGGCTGTGATCTTAAAAAATACTACTACATAGCTTCTAAGATCCACCAACCACTTTCAGTTCTAAGCTCTGAGAGTGTGTATTTCTCTCTTTTGTTCACGAGGAGGTCTCCAGTACCTATACCAATTTCTGGCACATGGCATATGCTAATAAACTAACAAGTGGCTTCATATCTGAATAAATGCTGTCAGGGAGAGGGATGTTTCAGCCACTCAGTTCCTAGGGGCTGTGTTATGGTTTGAATGTGAGGTCTCCCAAAAGTTCCTGTGTGAACGCAGGAATATTCAGAGGTGAAATGATGGGATTGTGAGAACTGTAACATAATCAGTCCTTCCTAGTTTGAATGAACTGAGTGGTAACTCAAGGCAGGTGGTAGAGAAGGTAGGTTACTGGGGGCAGGCCCTAGGAGGGTTCATCTTCCTTGCAGCCCCTTTCCCCCTCTCTCTGCATCCTGAGCACCATGAGGTGAATAGCTTTCCTTCTTCCTCCATGCCCTTCCGTCATGATGCTCCATCTCACCTCCGGTCCAGAGCCATGGAGCCAGCTGATCATGGAGCCAGCTGACCATGGACTGAATGAACCTCTGAAACTTTGAGCCCAAATAAACTTTTCCTTCTCTAAGTTATTCTGGTCAGGTATCTTGGTCACAGTGATGAAAAGTTAACTGACACAGGCTGGGATAAATCTCTTGATAGCCTCCTCTCTGTATCCTCCCCCCATCCTACCTTTTCCCATTCAACACTCCTTTAGACTTTTTTCTTCATATGTTCAAAAATCTCTTTGATGAATACATATTACTTTTATAATGGGAAATAACTAAATATGTAAAGAGTTGCATCATAATACTAATAAAGGGAATATTTTCTTAAAAGAGTTTTGATCTCTATTCCTTTTTGTTTTAGGGGGTAAGGCAAAGAACTACATTCCTGCTTCCTGTTACTACCACCTAGTCAAGGATGGGTAAGTACATGCTTCCTGTGATGACTATGATTAACACCACAGATTATAGACGATTATAACCCACTTAGGCCTCATTAATATTGAGATCTCATTTCTACCCACCTTCTCTTATCTGTTGAATGGTGAATCTCATCAAAGATGCAAATTGATTTGTAACCCTTTTGTAAATCTAGCGGTTTCTTCTTTTATATTGTTGCAATGTAACAATTAGAAGACAGACTAAAAACATTTATTTTTCAAAGGCAATATTTTTTATTCTTTGTTTTTTTAAATTTTTCATTATTTTTCAAATTGTTGATCACAGGTTACTATTGGTCATAAAGTCTAAGTCAAAGATTTTCAACTCACATGAAAAAGTGATGTAGAATAAAATAAAAAGGAACATTTTGGGACTGTGGCATATATAAGACTAAACACTGTAATGAATTTTTTGTTTCAGTTATGCATATGTATGTATACATGTACATTCATGAGTACACCAAGTTATTTGAAAAACTGTTTTATTTCTATGGATTATGGTTGTTATAATTTGAATCTGGAACATTCCTCAAAGGCCTATGTGTTAAAAGCTTGGTTGCCATCTTGTTGCTGTATTGGGAAGTGGTGGAACCTTTAGGGGTTGGGGCCTAATGGAAGAAATTAGGTCATTAGGGCATGCCCTTAAAGGGAATAGTAGGACTCCAGCCTATTCCTATTGCTTCTTTCTGCTTTCTGGCTTCCATAAGGTGAACAGGCCTCTTCTGCCATGTGCTTCTACCATGATATATGGCTGCACTACAGGCCCAAAGCAATGGGGCCAAGAGACTACAAATTAAAACCTCTGAGACTATGATCCAAAATGAATCTTTTCTCCTTGAGTTTCTCAGGTTATCTGTCACATGGAAAGCTGAGTAACACAATGGTCAAGCGGATTTGAAAACCAATTTTTTTAATCTATTGCTATATAAAAACACTCATTAATAAGTCCATTAAGTCTTCACTACTATCACACTGGTATTGTGTACAATTTGGAATTGCATCTATGTCTGTATATTTAAATTATTTCATGGTAAAAAAAATTTGTATGAAAAATATCACTTTTTGTCCGAATTGGGTAAGCATAGTGTTTGAAAAGAAACAGAATCCTTGACTGTTTTGTTTTAGTAGATGCCCAGCTGCCAAGTGTCTGGATGCTTCTCTTAACCTTTTCATTTTCTATAACTGTGTAGAAAATCACTTGGCAATTAAAAGAATATTTTCTCAGCTTAATTGATGCTAATTGCAGGCATTTACACAATTTTAATATTGGGCCTAAATTAATATCATTGCTATCCCAGTTTGGAGACCTAAATGCGTGTTGCTGATTACATAATACAGAAAAATATTTTGTTACATCTTGGAAATTTGAATACTCCCATGTAGGTAGGTTTTAATTTTAAAATAGTATTTTAAGTTTATTTTTAAAATAGAAATTTAGTTTATGTCTGCTGAATTTACAAGAATCCATATTATAATGGCTTCAGATATATTGACTATAGGGATGACATAATGACCTGGGGAAGGCTCTGCTTATGTCTGTCTGTCTGTCTGTCTATCTGGCTAAACTGAAGAGACTCTCTCTATATATAGACTTATGTAACTTCCAACCTCACCCCCATATGCATATGAAATCTGGAATAATTTGCAATAACTCCAAATTCTCATTTGCAAAATGGTCTTTGGAATTAGGTAGTGAGGTTGTAACCTCTCCTAGGTTGTAGGTTATATAAATTGTGATATTCATGCTAGTTGTGTTAAAAAACAAACCCAAACCTAAGGGCCCTCACAAAATAAAGATTTTTCTCAAACTATAGTTCAGTAATATTGATGGCATATCCAGTTCATTGGATATTTTAGGCTCTTCAAGGGCCAGGTGAAGATGAATGGGTTTTGAGAGAGGAGGAGGTATTGAGGACAACTATCAGATTTTTGGCTTCTGCATTTGAATGGATGTCATTTGTTGAAATGGATACCCTTGAGGTATCCACATGGAATCGTCAAGGACACAGCTCATAGGATCAGTTCCTGGACCAGCCTGCCCTGCTTACTCTAGTCCCAAACTAAGGGCACTCCATCAGTCACATACTAGGCTTGTCATTTTCTTGGTTGCTTTCTCATGAGTTAGTTGTGGAAATGAAGAATAATGAGGAATGTACTACATATCTGAGCACTTAATAAATTAGTTTTGTGATGTAAAGGTAGTCCTAGAATGTGGTTCACACAGTGTGGGCACTGAGCTAGCAGCAACAGAATCAAACCCCCAACTTGTTTGGTAAGAAACTAAGAGACCCGCCTAAGGTTCTCTGTTCTAACAAGCTTTTAGGTAGTTCTTAGAGTGTTGGAGTTTCAAAACTCTGTTCTAGATAATCCATGAGGAAGGTATTGTGGATTCCTCAGTGATTTCTTCTTGTGTCCATTCACTCCTTCAAACAATTCCCATGGGCCTACTGTGTACTATCCACTGCCAGATTAGTCACGGACAAGTTGTCACTCCTTAGTACTCTCCACGAATGGTTTACATCATCTAGAGGAGACATGTTTGTGGAAGGTAAATCAGGTTTCACACTTGCTAAAATTTAACAGGCTTAAAAAATATGTATCTATAGAGCATGCAGTAATACATTCTAAATATGTCAAATCTGCATTATGCACTATTTATGTGATAGTGTTTTCCCACATTTGTACAAGTGACTAAGCATCACCTAAAATTCATATTTGGATTTCAAGTTATGTGAAAACAGATACTGCCTCCTCTAACTTTTGCAAACTTGTGGGTATGGGTTTGTTTGGAAAAGTTATGTATATTAAATTGATATTACCTATGAAAAGGAATAAACAGAGCAAAATGAACTGTTCCATGTACCAGCTGTGGAGTTAGTAAAACAGTACACATGAAATAGTGAATTGCTGAGAAAAAAATTGGCACAATTTGTAATGAAATGTTATGGTCCCCACAGAAAAGGTAGCTAGGATGTTGTCCTCTTGATTTCTGGGCCAGATACAGGGTAATTAGTAGATTTTCACGTTTTAGAGGGAAAAAGAGACCACAGTTTGAATATCCCCGGGCAAACTGTTTTTCGCAAACTATTTTTGCAAAGTATGATGTGTAGAGCTCTTGCTTCTCATACAGCTGAAGAACCTGCAATCTCACATGACTCTTTAAGGTTTGAAAACAGTTGATCTGAATCAACATACACAGCATCATTTGAAAAACTTGGAAGTAAGTTTGGTGCTTTGAGAAGAAGAGAGACTAACCTGAGTGTAGGATAAGAGAGTGCAATTCTGGGACACCGAGAGGATGGGTCTTTTCTGAGGAGAGTAGAGAGGTGTGATCTTTTAGTACCAAGCCCTGCAGACCTTCAGTGGGGGTAACTCCACAGTGGCTATGGTTTCACAAGTGTGTCTGGGATTTGTGACTTTCCGTAAAGGTGCCTGTGGCTAAGCAAGGCACAAAAGGAGTTATTAAATAAGTTCAGGCAGTTGCTTTCAAATGGACCAGTGTGGCTTGAACAACAACCAGCTTTCTTTAAGACAAGATGGGGTGGCGACCAGCCTCTCCTATATTTTATTTGCATTGTATAAGGCTAAGGGTCTGGGTTTAACCCGAGAGTAAGAGAATGAGCCTAGAAAAGCAGCTGGTTTTGAGTTTCAGACTATTTTTTTGGAGGAGGGCCTCGGTCCTAGGTTTGGTTGGATTTAGAAATCAAAGGCATGCCAAGTACTTCATCTTGGAGTAGCACATGAATTCACTCACAATGCTTGTTTTTATTCTGCCTCCTGTCATTCTTTAGGTCAGTGTTTCATTATGTTTGGCAAACTCATTTTTATCCTCTTTCCTAGCTTATACCATTTTCGTTTTTATGTTATAATTTTGCATTAGATTTTATTCATTAACACATTAAGTTTATCTCTTACTTTCATGGCAATATAGGAAAAAAGTGTGGATGCCTGACCATTTTCTTTTAGAGTCCAAATGAAGTGTATTGGCCACCTACCTTTAGTAGACTCTATTTTTTTTTTGCAGGGGGTACTGGGGATTGACCTCAGGGGCACTCAACCACTGAGTCACATTCTCAGCCGTAGTTTGAATTTTATTTAGAGACAGGGTCTCACTGAGTTGCTTAGCGCCTCACCATTGGCTGGCTTTGAACTCACAATCCTCCTATCTCAGCCTCCAGAGCCCCTGAGATTACAGGTGTGTGCCACTGCGACTGGCTAGTAGGCTTTATTGATGCTTCACTGCTATCCCCTATCTGCAGGTAGCCCCAACTTTTAATGAGCAGCACCTGCCTTTTAATTTTTTTCTCTAAGAGCTATCTCTGGCCACTGGATCTTGCTTTCCTCAAGGCCAAGACTAGAAGGAAGTGCTGTGAAATTAAAACTTCCTTTTGTGCCAGCAGCTCTCACCCAGTGATTAATGGGAATTGATGTTTAAATGCTCAGGACTCCTTGCATCATGGGTAGGATAACTTCACTGCACGTGTTTTACATTGGCTTCTGGGATTTCCCAGGAGAATTAGGCTTAGTGAGTGATAATCTGTGCAATTATGGACACACATTGTATCCTTTTTTTCTTTTTCTTCCTTTCCCATTTCCCTACTGGTGTTTCCTGGATTCAGCTCCCAAAAACCATTTGCTCTCAAATTCTTGTCTCTGAATTTTCTCCTGGGCACACCTATGCTAGAAAACTACATTCCCTTAATTTTGAGTAACCATTGAGGTTGTTGACTTGTATCTAAAATTTCAAAAACCGAGAAAAAGTTCAGTCTTAATCATACTTGTAGACATGGACATGAAATCTTATAGGAGGAATAATTAAATAATAATTAAATAATTTGGTCTGAATGTTAATTTTTTATTGATTTTTAATTGAACAGGGAAAACACAATATTATTCTTTTAAACACTCAACATTGAGTGCCTCTGAATGCACAAAATTGTACCAGGCAACATGGAAGATATAGAAACACTGACTTAGGAGTCCATGTCACCAACCAGGAAAAATGTTTTCTTCCAGTAATTTAAATCCTCAGAACTATGGAATTCCTATGCATATACAACGAAAGAATCCATGAAGTCTGGCTTTGGTCTTGGAGAGGAGATTAAAAAACAGTAGTGGTGGAGAAATGTAAACATTATGCACAAACTTTGTGTTCATGAATTTCAGTTTAAGGAAATAAAAAAGATATAAAAATTATTTCTGCAAAACCAAAAAGGAAATCGTTGTCTTTTTATACAGCCAGATCAGAAAGTAAGTGCCACTCAAATCTTTACTCTCTGGCAGCAAGTAAATTAGTGCTGTTTAATTTCTTTGTATTACATTTAAAACAATTCTAGCATATGCAAATAGGATTATTGCTAATAATGGATAACTGAACAGAGCCTGATTTGGCAGTGGATTCAGAATTCTGAGCATCCATCATTTTTTAATTTTTTCCTTTCAAGAACAATTGGAACTGTGAACTGGTGTATCATAGGGTAAGCAGAACAAATATCTCCCCCTTCTTTGTTTCACGAAATTAATGCTCTCTGTGAGGACAAGGTGGCTCCCTGAGCTGTTAAGGGAATGCGGCACATTTCCCTTGTGTGCCACTGGCTGAGAGGAAGTCCATTCAACGGTGACCAAAAGCCATCTTACTGATTGATTTTATTAATTGAAGAACATACTTGCTTCTCTAGATCCTTTGGGTTGAAGGATAAACTATCAATTTGTATTCTAAACACAGAAATAGTGTTCAGCTTAAGTAGATTGACACCTTTCATTTTTTTATTTCCCCGTTTTAGTCCTGGCTACTTTCCTAGATACCATTGAATTGATTTTAGGCCAGATTTGAGTCTCCTATGCAAATGTAAATAGCAAACTAATTGAGACCATACAGCACTTGAGGCCCAGGAGATTTTGAAATTAGCACTAACATATTTGGCTCCTTGGCTTGGGAGTGAAAAAATCATCTCCTGTTTTTAGATTTGTCACAGGCTTACTGTGAAATGTCTTTGGAGAGTCCCTATTCCCCTCCCCATTTCCAAGCCTGATTCCTATTTACGAAATTCATGTGTTTAGTAGTATTAAAAATCTAAATGCATCTAGGACTGAAACTTCTTGTTTGTAATTTAATGTACTATTTTAGTATTTTGTTTTTGTAAATAAATGTCTAGAATGCTACTTTCTTGGGTTAGAATAGATCTTAATTTAAAAGCTTCCCAGAGAATTAAATTTATCCCTACAAAAATAAGTCTTTGTTAAACCACCACTAAACTTAGTAAATTATCTCATTTTACTCCCCAACCTGCAGAGAGTGGGAGAAGAAAGGAAGAGGCACACTAAACCAGGACTCCAGAGGGCAGCACTGGGTGAATTCTGGGAGTGGAGAGGGCTTGGTGGGTGTGACCAGAGGTGACATTGGTTACTGATAGTGGTAGTACAGCTGTGAAAATTCAGTTTCCACATGTTAAGCTCTAAGTTTTTACTCCCACCACACACAAAATAGAACCAAGTAGCCAGTTCAAGGACAGGGCTAGGGAGATGGAAGCAGATGAAATCAACTGGTATATCTCATAGCTCTGGCACAGATTTTGCTGCAGAAATGTTAAGTGGTGTGTTTGTATTGAAGGATGGAAATCTGAGAACAATTATCATCTCCAGATCACAGTAATTTTTAAAATTTTTATTTAATTTATTTATTCTACTTAGGTATACATGATAGTAGAATGCATTTTGATTCATTGTACACAGTTGGAGCACACTTTTCATTTCTATGGTTGTACATGATGTAGAATCACATCATATATGCAGTCATACATGATGAAGCTAGAGCTATGATGTCCATCTCATTCCACCGTCGTTCCTGCCTCCATGTCCCCTTCCTCCTCCCTCCCCTTTGACAAAAGTTCCTCCATTCTTCCCAGGTCTCCTACCTCATTATAGGTCAGCATCCACTTATCAGAGAGAACATTCGGCATTTGTTCTTTTGGGATTGGCTTACTGCACTTAGCATGATATTCTCCAACTCCATCCATTTACCTGCAAATGCCATAATTTGATTCTCTTTTATTGCTGAGTAATATTCCATTGTGTATATATACCACAGTTTCTTTATCCATTCATCTATCGAAGGGCATCTAAGTTATTTCCATAGTTTAGCTATTGTGAATTAAGCTGCTATAAACACTGAAGTGGCTGTGTCACTGTAGTATGCTGTTTTTAAGTCCATTGGGTATAGACCAAGGAGTGGGATAGCTGGGTCAAATGGTGGTTCCATTCCAAGTTTTCTAAGGAATCTCCATAATGCTTTCCAGAGTGGTTGCACCAATTTGAAGTCCCACCAGCAATGTATGAGCATGCCTTTTCCCCCACATCCTTGCCAACACTTATTGCTGTTTGTATTCTTGATAATTGCCATTCTGACTGGCATGAGATGAAATCTTAGTTTTGATTTGCATTTCTCTAATGGATACAGATGTTAAACATTTTTTCATATGTCTGTTGATCAATTGTATATCCTGTTCTGAGAAGTGTCTGTTCAGCTCCTTAGCCCATTTATTGATTGGGTTGTTTGTGTTTTTGTTGTTAAGTTTTTTGAGTTCTTTATATATCCTGGAGATTAGTGCTCTATCTGATGTACATTTGGCAAAAATTTGTTCCCAGAATGTGGGCTCTCTGTTCACTTCATTCATTGTTTCTTTTGCTGTGAAGAAGCTTTTTAGTTTGAATCCATCCGATTTATTGATTCTTGATTTTACTTCTTGCATTATAGGAGTCTTGTTAAGGAAGCGAGGTTTTAAGCCAACATGATGAAGATTTAGGCCTACTTTGCATATGGAATTCCAGTTTTCCCAGAACCGTTTGTTGAAGAGGCTATCTTTTCTCCAATGTACATTTTTGGCACCTTTGTCTAGTATGAGATAACACTATTTAAGTGGGTTTGTCTCTGTGTCTTCTGTTTTTTACCTTGGTCTACACGTCTATTTTGCTGCCAATACCATGTTGTTTTTGTTACTATACCTTTGTAGCATAGTTTAAGTTCTGGTATTGTGATGCCTCCTGTTTCACTCTTCTTGCTAAGGATTGGCTATTCTGGGTCTTTTATTCCTCCAAATGAATTTCATGATTGCCTTTTCTATTTCTATAAGGAATGATGTTGGAATTTCCATTGGAATAGCATTGAATCTATATAGCACTTTGAGTAGTATGGCCATTTTGACAATATTGATTCTGCCTATCTAAGAGCATGGGAAATTTTTCCATCTTCTAAAGTATTGTTCAATTTCTTTCTTTAGTGTCCTGTAGTTTTCATTGTAGAGGTCATTCACCTCTTTTGTTAAATCGATTCCCAAGCATTTTTTTTTTTTGAGGCTATTGTGAATGGGGTAGTTTTCCTAATTTCTCTTTCAGAGGGTTTATCACTGATGTATAGAAATGCAATTGATTTATGGGTGTTGATTTGCTACTTTGCTGAATTCATTTATTAATTGTAGAAGTTTTCAGGTAGAATTTTTCAGATCCCCTAAGCATAGAAACATGTCATCGGCAAATAGCGATAGTTTGAGTTCTTCTTTTCCTATTTGTATCTCTTTAATTTCTTTCGTCTAATTGCTCCAGCTAGTGTTTCAAGGACTATGTTGAATAGCAGTGGTGAAAGAGGGCATCCCTGTCTTGTTCCTGTTTTTAGAGGGAATGCTTCCAATTTTTCTCCATTTAGGATGGTGTTGGCCTTGGGTTTAGCATAGATAGCTTTTACAAAGTTTAGATATGTTCCTACTTACTATCCTTAGTTTTTCTAGTGTTTTGAACATAAAAGGGTGCTGTATTTTGTCAAATGCTTTCTCTGCATCAATTGATAAAATCATATGATTCTTATCTTTAAGTCTATTGATGTGATGGATTATGTTAATTGATTTCCATATGCTAAACCAACCTTGCATCCCTGGAATAAACCCCACTTATCATGGTGCACTATTTTTTAAATATGTTTTTATATGCAATTTGCCAAAATTTTATTGAGAATTTTTGCATCTATGTTCATCAGGGATATTGGTCTGAAATTTTCTTCCTTTGATGTGTCTGTGTGGTTTTGGTATCAGGGTGATACTTGCCTCATAGAATGAGTTTGGAAGGGTTCCCTCCTTTTCTATTTCATGAAATATTTGAGGAGTATTGGTATTAATTCTTCATTGTAGGTCTTGTAGAACTCAGCTGAGAATCTGTCTGGGCCTGGGCTTTTCTTGGTTATTAGACTTTTGATGGCATCTTCTATTTCCTTGCCTGAAATTGATCTGTTTAAATTGTGTATGTCCTCCTGATTCAGTTTGGGTAGATCATATGCTTCTACAAACTAGTTGGTGTCTTCAGGGTTTTCTATTTTACTAGAGTATAAATTTTCAAAATAGTTTCTAATTATCCTCTATATTTCAAAAGAGTCTGTTGTGACATTTCCTTTCTCATCATGGATTGTAGTAAGTTGGGTTTTCTCTCTCCTCCTTTTCATTAGGTTGGCTAAGGGTTTGTCAGTTTTATTTATTTTTTCAAAGAACCAGCTTTTTGTTTTGTCAATTTTTTGAATTGTTTCTTTGGTTTCAATTTCATTGATTTCAGCCCTGATTTTAATTATTTCCTGTCTTCTACTTCTTTTGGTGTTGGTTTTTTCTTCTTTTTCTAGGGCCTTGAGAGTACTGTCACGTCATTTATTTGTTGACTTTTTGTTTTTTTAATGAGTGAGCTTAATGCAATGAACTTTCCTCTTAGCGCTGCCTTCATGGTGTCCCAGAGATTTTGATATATTGTTTTGGAGTTTTCATTTACCTCTAAGAATTTTTTTAATCTCTTCCCTGATGTCTCTGTTATCCATGCATCATTCATTAGAGGTATTACTTAGTCTCCAGGTGTTGGAGTAGTTTCTATTTTAATCTGTCATTGATTTCTCACTTTATTCCATTATGGTCAGATAAGATGCAGGGTAGTATCTCTATTATTTTTTTATATTTGCTAAGGCTTGCTTTGTGATGTAACATATGATCTATTTTGGAGAAGGATCCATGTGCTGCTGAGAAAAAAGTGTATTCACTCATTGATGGATGGAATACTCTATATATATCTGTTAAGTCCAAATTATTGATTATTTTATTAAGTTCTATGGTTTCTTTGTTCAGTTTTTGTTTGGAAGATCTATCCAGTGGTGAGAGAGCTGTGTTAAAGTCACCAATTGTTACTGTTTTATGGTCTATTTGATTCTTGTAGTTGAGGAGGATTTGTTTGATATACATAGATGCCCCATTGTTTGGGGCATAGATATTTATTATTGTTATGTCTTGTTGATGTATGATTCCTTTAGGCAGTATGAAATGTCCTTCTTTATCCCTTTTCACTACCTTTGGTTTGAAGTCCACTTTATCTGATATGAGGATGGAAACTCCTGCTTGTTTGCGGGGTCCATGTGAGTGATACATTTTTCCCTACCTTTTTACTTTCAGTCTGTGGGTGTCTTTTCCTGTGAGATGAGTCTCTTGAAGGCAGCATATTGTTGGGTCTTTTTTTTTTAATCCAGTCTGTCAGTTTGTGTCTTTTAATTGATGAGTTTAGGCCATTCACATTCAGAGTTATTATTGAAATATGATTGGTAATCCCGGTCATTTTGGTTTATTTTTGGTTTTTACCTTGACTTGGTTTCTCCTTTGATTGGACTTTCCTTTAGTGTAGTCCTCTCTTTGTATATTTTCATTGTTGGTTATCATTTCCTCCTCATGGAATATTTTGCCGAGAATGCTGTGTAGTGCAGGCTTTCTTGCTGTAAATTCTTTTAACTTTTATTTATCATGGAAGATTTTTTTCATCATCAAAGCTGAAGCTTAATTTTGCTGGATATAAGATTCTTGGTTGGCATCCATTTTCTTTCAAAGCTTGGTATATGTTTTTCCATGATCTGGCCTTTGGGGTCTAGGTTGAAAACTCTGCTGAGACCTGAATTGATCTTCCCCTATATGTAATCTGATTCCTCTCTCTGGCGTCTTTTAAAATTCTATCCTTAGTCTATGTTGGGCATTTTTATTATAATGTGCCTTGTGTAGATCTGTTGTAATTTTGTACATTTGGTGTTCTGTATGCCTCTTGTGTTTGGTTTTCCAATTCATTTTTGGGACATTTTCTGATATTATTTCATTGAAGAGATTGTGTATTCCTTTGATTTGAAATTTTATGCCTTCTTCTATCCTGATAAGTCGTAGATTTGGACTTTTGATGCTATCCCATAATTCTTGTATGTTCTGTTCATGATTTCTTACCATCTTCACTGTTTGGTCCACTTTATTTTCAAGATTTTGTATTTTCTCTTTATTATTTGAGGTTCTGTCTTCCATGTGATTTAGTCTGCTGGAAAGTCTAGTAATACTTTCTATTACTAATACTTTAGTCTGCTTAAAGTCTAGTAATACTTTCTATTGAGTTTTTTATTTAGTTGATTGTTTCCTTCATTTCAAGAATGATTTTTTTTTATAATCTCTAGCTTTTTTTTTTTTTTTTGGTACTGGGATTGAACTCAGGGGTACTTGACCACTGAGCCACATCCTCAGCCCTATTTTGTGTTTTATTTAGAGACAGGGTTGCACTGAGTTGCTTAGCGCCTCCCTGTTGCTGAGGCTGCCTTGGAACTTGTGATTCTCCTGTCTTAGCCTCCCAAAGTGCTGGGATTACAGGCATGCACCACCGTGCCTGGCTTCTAGCTCTTTCTTAAAGTAATCTTTTGCTACCTGTATTTGCTCCCTTTTCTCTTTTTTGGTGTGATGAATGGTTGCCATTATTTGCTCTCTTATTTCTTTGTAGGAGTGATCACTTTTTGCCTGTTTTTGCTCACTTAAGTCATTCTTTAATTCGCAGATCATTTTAATTATGTACATTCTGAATTCTTTCTCTGACATTTCATCAATTGTGCTGTCAATGGATTCTATTATTGTAGTATCTTGGTTTATTTGTGCACTTTCTTCCCTTGTTTTTTTCGTGTTGATTATGTGTCTTCCTTTCTTGCAATGCTAATCTGAGGTATTGCAGTTTCTATCTTATAATCTTGTAGTGACACTACAGATTACCTGTATCTCACCTTAGAGTTCACTTCCAGTCCCTAGCAGGTGTCCCCAGACTGACACTACTGTCACTAAAGATGGTGGTGGTGGTAGTGGAGGTAACTCAAGATGGTCTATTTTCTCCAAGAAGCCTACTCTCAGCCATCATCCTCTGCGAGATGGACTTAGGCAAAGAGAGCTGCTCTATGCCCTGGTTCCAGGGTGGCCCACATCCAGGGACTAATGGGTGTCTGTGTGTGGATGTTGTGAAGGTTACCCCTTACTTAATAAAATCTCTGCTTTCCTAAATTATAAGGTCATCCCTCACATTTCGTATGCTGTTTTAGTTTTATTTTTGCTTTTTAATCCATCTGGAATTGATGTTGTATAAGTATCAGGCAAAGATCAATCCCTTTTTATCACTATATGGAGACACTGTTGCTTCAGCCCTGTTGACTGCCTACTTGAAGGGCAATGCTACATCCATTCCTTGTCAAGTGTCCCTACCTATGTGGGTTGGTTTTGAGGATTTGTGATTGTCTTCCATTGACCTGTTATGTCTATCTTCATTCCAGTCCCACACTGTCTTAATTACTATAGCTCTGTGGTAAACCTTGATGTATGTTAGGTAAATTGGCTCCTATTTTTTCTTCTTCAGTGGTTTCCTGACTATTCTAAATCTTTGTACTTCAAAATAAAATTTAGAATCATCTTGTCAAGTTCTATTAAAATTCCTATTGGGATTTGACAGGAATTAATTTAGATCTTGAAATATAGCTGGAGAGAAGTGAAGACTTTACAATGTTGTCTTCCTATTTATTGACATAATATGTCTCCTCAATTATTTAGGTCCTCTGTAATGTCCTTTAATCAGCTTTACAATTTCTCTCCTTAAAGATTTTATAAATTTATGAGCTTTATTCTTACATTACTTATACTTATGGAGCAACTATAAGTGATTAAATTTATAATCATATCCTTTTACTTTATTACTGTTGATTAGAAATAACACTATTGATTTTATACTTACCCGACTGAGCTTACTAATTAATTTTTATAATATATCTATAGATTCTTTGGGGATTTTTAAAAAGGACACAGATATTATCTGTGAATATAATTAGTTTTCTTTCCTATTCCTGTATCTTTTATTTGTCTTTCTTATTCTCTTGTATGGATAAAAATTCCTGTACAATCTTTAGTAGAAATGGAGAAAATGTGCATTCTTATTTTGCTCTTCATTTTAAAGGGAATGCTTTCTTGAATATTTTCTCATTAACCTTGTATATTTGTTTGTTTATTTCCTTATTTTAACTATGTATATTTAAGTTTGTTTTGGACATGTTTTTAGCATGCTAAGAAAATTCTCTTCTATTCGTAAATCAGAAAATGAATGTCGAATTATATTAAGATTTTTTCAGTAGATATTTAAATAATTATCTGGTTTTCTCTTATTCATCATAGCAATAAATTATATTTATAGATTTATCTGATGGCAGACCAACTTGGAATTCCTGGAACAAGTCCAATACGATAAATTGTCTTTTAATAAATACTATTATTAAAACTTAGTAATTTATTTTTTTCCTATGTGTGTTTTGAAGCCACCCTGCAGTTATAGCTTGTGCCCTCACTGAAATTTGATTCAGAAGTAAAGATTGGTGATGGCATATTTCAAACACCAATCAGGAGTAAATTGTGAAAAATCATTTGACTTTAGTTTCTGATGTTTAACTTGTGATAGCATTTAACCTCTTTCCCTTTCTCTTCTGCACTGTATCTGGTCAAGCTAATAAAAAAACTACTCATTCCTTTGGAGTATGTAGGAAATTCAAACCATATAACCTCCAGCCTATTTGTGGGGACTCACTCCAGCACCTCCCACTAACCACAATAAAACCCCCAAACCAGTCTTTCTTAGCTTTTTCAAATTATGTTTTGGACCAGCCTAGCTTGAACATTTTAAAAACAGGGAATCATGCAATATGTGATCTTTCATTCCTGTCTTCTTTAACATAGCACGATGCTTTTAAGGTTCATCTGTTGTAGCATGTATAAGTACTCCATTTCTTTTTATTGATATTTCACTGTCCTTATAGCACATTTAGTTTATTCATTTAGGCATTTGAGTTCTTTCTGTTTTTCTTTTTGATATAAATTATACTGTTATGAACATTCATGTTGGAATTTTTGGGAATGTTTCTGAAAAAAGAAAAACCCCACAAAACAACCTTGAGATCTTGATAGGATTTGCAACACTCTGTACCATGGAGTTGTTCATTATATTCCTTATATTTTGAATATCTCCATGATCAGCAATGAAGACTCCACTTTCTTGATGTCTTCTCTATTTCTTGGTTAGCTTAGCTAGTTTCTTAATTTTCTTGGTCCTTTTATAGAACCAGAAATTGTTTTTAATAATCTTTTCTTTTCTCTTTTCAATTTAAATTATTTCTGCTTTATTTCTTGTCTTTGTTTTGTTTAAGACCTAATTGAGCATTCTATATGACTTCATTTTGTCTCTTAGCATATGAATTACCTTTTGCTTTATAGTTTTTGCCATATGATTTTTAATTAATATAACTCTGCCTCTAATAATACTATGCTTTCCCATGTGTAGTATAAGCATCCACATGACAGAATATTCTCCATTTGTCCCTCCTATTCCTTGTGGCATTATTGTCATTCATTTCTCTTACTCATATGTGGTAACCACCCAATATATTGTTCTTTCTTTCTTTCTTTACAAGTTATCTTGTATATCAGTTAAAAATAAAAATATATTAACTTCATTTATTCTCTGATGGTCCTTTGTGTTTATCCAAGTTTCTGAACTATATGCTTTTCCTTCTCTGGGAAGAATTTCTTTTAACACTTCAAGAGTCTGTATCTTATGATTCTTTTCTCTGTAATCTCTTATAAGACAATGATTCCCTCACTTCTTGTTTATTTGAGAAAGTATTTTGAAGGAAAATTTTAGTGGATACAGATTCTAGGTTGATGGTTGTTTTCTTACTACACTTACAGTATTTCATTGTACTTTGTTTTTACTTCGATGGTATCTGATAAGAAGTCCACTGTAAGTCTCTTGTTTTCCTACAGGCAAAGTGCTTTCTCTCCCTTTAGATCCTTTCAAGATTTTAACTGGTTTTCTGTAGTTTGAATATGATACACCTAGGTGTAGTTTTTCTTAATTCATCCTGCTTGTATTCTGAGTTTCTTGAATCTTTAATGTCTGCCATTAACTTATGAATATTCTTCATTTTCATCACTTCAAACATTTCTTGTATCTCATAATCTTTCTGTTATACATTTGTGTGCATGTTATACCTTCTGACATTGTTTCACACATCTTGGATATTTTGCTTTGTTATTTTTGTGCTTTTTTTCCTCTTTGAAAGTCACATTAGAAAGTTTCTATTGACCCACTAAAGTTTTCTGTTATTTTTGTTGAATTATCTATTTCTCCCTTCAGTTGTTTCCATTTTTGCCTGATGTATTTTGAGACTCTATTGGTAGGGGTATATATGTTCGTAATTGTTATTTCTTCCTAATAGATCAGCCCTTTTATCATTGTAAAAAGTTCTTTGTTGTCTTTCTTATGTGCTGCGTATCATCTCTCTGAATGCTTCCAGAATTCTTTGGTATTTAATTGATAATGATGAAGGCTAAATGAGAATCTCTTTGATTTGTACTACTTGGAAGTTATTGTGTTTGTTAGATTATTATGTTAATATTTTTCAATAAATTTTGGAATTTTTAACAGTTATTTCTTTATTACTTCCTCTTTATTTCTTCTCTTTCTTGAACTCCCACTTTGTCTGTTAGTACTTGATAGTATGCCTTAAGTTACTTAAGTTGTGCCCATTTTTCTTCTTTGTTTTTCAGAATGTGAAATCACAGCTGACCTATCTTGCAAACTACTTATTTGGTTTGCCAAGCTAAAATCTTTTCTTAAGCTCCTCTAGTGAATTTTCCAATTCAGTTATTATATTTTTTGATTATCTTTTTATTACTATTCTTTATTTGATAATGCATCACTCTCAAACTTGCTTTTAGTTCTTTAGATATATCCTTTAGTTCTTCAAACATATTTAAATTATTGATTCAAAACTGTTGTCTAGTAAATCCCATGTCTGGGTTTCCTCTAGAGTAGTTTCTATGCTTTTTCCCCATGTATGGGCCATACTGTCTTATTTCTTCACATATAATATAATGTTTTATTGAAAGTTAGACTTTAAAATACCATGGAAACTCTTTTTTTATAGTTGAACAACTCTTTACCATAATCAAGCAATAATGAACACTCTCATCTATTATGCCACATCATACAAATGTAAATATAAAATTTCTGCAGCATAATATATATTATCCACATGATATATTTGGTGGCCCCCATTTTTTAAAATTCAATATCTTATCAAAAATTAAAACCATATTTTATTTAAAATGAATATATGTTAGAACAGAGTTAGACTTCAAGAAATATCAATGTAGTCCAATTTGAGATGTTACAGGAGGATATATTTGAGCATTCTAAGAGTGTAGAAGATATGAGAATGATCAAATTTAAAGCTTTAAAGCATAACTTATATGACCTAAATTCTCAGCAGAAAGATCCAGTTACATAAAATTAAAACTAATCACTGTACTCAATGTTAACATGAATATTAAGTGGAAATCTTTCATAATATGAAGTGAACTCATTTACCATATTTAAGTATCTCTTCACACAAGATGACAATCTGTTAACTAAAATTAATCATATAGTATTATCTATTTATTATCTCCATAAAAGTCATCCAAGCTCAATTTAATTGTATACCCACAAAGGTGAACAACAATGAAGCAAGGTGAGAGAAGTATAACAGAAGCCTTTTATGAGGCTGGCGTTAGGCAGGGACCAACACTACCCTATAAGCTAACTGTATTATAGTAGGCTTTTGGGAAGATAATTGACCTGTAAAATAGCTAATTCTCCATAACAACAAGCCACAGTATAAGGGCACAAGCAAAAATTGTAGTAAAAGAAAAATTCCTAGATTTTAAATTAGTAGTATAGTTTTTGGCAAATAGATTTATCTTGGTTTCATAATGTGTACGAAGTGGAAAAAATCATTTTAAATTCCCTCAAATTCTTTTTAGTGCAGTTTACTTGAAAAGAGGCATTGGAAGTATCTCTACATTTAATACAGTATGAAATGCACTTTTGGTATAAAATGCTACTGCATGGCATTACCGCTATATAATATACTTAACAACACAGCTCATTATTGATGTGATTTTAAAATCTAGATTATTCTAGGCCCTTAACTATCTGAAGATCAGTTTTTCATACAGATTCCAACACCTGTGCTTCATTAACAGTTGTAGTAGCAAAAGTTGGTGTTTCCCCTCTTGCACTGTTTGCTAAAATAATTCAATAAGCAAAGCTGTGTGTTTTAAAGTACTACCAAAGGAAGGATTTAAGTTACATTTATGCCTAATACACCCTTCTCCTGGGAAGAATGTGTTTTCACTAATACCTGTTAATACATTAAATATGAATGAGAAAGAGCAACAGCATGAAGCAAGAAAGCACTTTTTTTCCTCATGTCAAAGGTCTTAAATTTAGACCAAAGAATTTAAGATACATTTAGCTTAATTAGGGCATTTCAGTTATGTAGGATTTTATATAGGGGAGAAGAATTTCTACTTTCCTGTTTTGAAGGTTTGGAGATTTAAGAGGAATACATTCTAACTCACTTTCAGGTAAATTTGCATCTAGGTTTGTCAGAGGACTCTATCTCACCCCAGTTGGCTAGCATGTTTGGAAAAATCAGACTGGGAAGATTGTCAGTGAAATATACTGTAAAACAAAGAATATTAACATGATGACTTTATAAGTACATACCATTAAAATGAAAATGATACGGAGAATTCACTTGAGATAAAACTTGAATCTTTATATTTTGTAACTGAGTAGATGAAACATTTCAAGAGGAAAATTAGTTGAGATTATTTTGAAATACATGTTGGTCCAAATGGGTGTGTCTGTATGCGTATATATATATATAAATATATGAATGTATGCATATATCACTGTATATATATACATATATGTATACATACATATACATATATACATCTATATGCATATATACATACATACACATACACATATACATGCACCATATTCTTTTAACAATATATTGAACTCATGCAATTCAGAATGGTGACAAAGTATTGCCCAAATATATCGTTTATCAATGTGTTAATTATAAGTTAATTATGAAATATGCTACTTGTTTTAAAGATGTAATGGTTTGGTTAAGTGTCTATTCTGAAATCTAACATAAAAACATTAAGTAGTAATAATGTAAAGTATCAGAACGGAGTCTTCGAGATGATTTATTATTGATTACTTGGAAAACAACCAATTAAAAATTAAAGTAGTTTTAAATTTTTTGTTCTTTTACACAGAGTCATTAAAGACAGGCAACTCTTAAAATTAAATTTCCTCTTAACTCTCCAGATTTTCTGTTGTTGTGTGTTTTTATTGCTGCTGATGCTATTTCTTTCTGTATATTCTTGGTTGTGTATAGGTTATTGGTCACCAAAAGATGGGACAGAAAGTTTGTAAATATCCTGAACTAGTAAGCCTGTGCCAAGGGACTCCATCTGTGTTGGAGAATGCGTGTGATGTTCCAGCAAGCCTAGGGTGCTTGGGCCTTGCTTCCTGTTTCCACAGAACTTCAAGGTCAGCCAGCCAGTATTCCTCATTGTTTTGTCTGATGCATATTTTTATCAGGTATCCTTTTTATAATTTCCCTGAATTTCTTTTTCAGCATTTGTGTATCTAAAAATTTTTTTTTCTTTTCAAAATATTTTTTTCCTGTGTATAGAATTATAGGCTGAAGCGTTCTTTGTTTTTTTTGTTATTTTTTGTGCTAGTATACTTAAAATATTTCCTTTCTTGTACATATTTTAAGTTTAATCTTTTTCACTTCCTGGGCTTGCTTTTTTGGGGGGGCCTTAGAGATCTGATGGTTTATATTTTCCATCAATGTTTAGCTATTTTTAAATATTTTCTGTCCACCCTCACGTTTACATGTATCAATTATGGGTAGGTTAGGTTTCTTGAAATTGTCTCATAGATTACTAATGCTCTTTGCATTCATTTTGAATTCTTTTCTGCCCTGTGAGTTTCATTTTGTGTATTTTCTATTGTTTATCTTTAAATTCAGTGATAGTTCTTTGTCTAATCTCTTATGAATCCCATTCAGTATATTTTTCATTTCAGACATTGTGGTTTTCATCTCTAGAAGCTCAATTTGGGTATTTTTATATGCTCTATGCCTCTGCTTATTTTTTAAAATACCAAATAGAGTTATAAAATAGTTTTTTAATTTGTTTGTTTGTTTTTAATAATATTGCCTGCTTGTTCTAACATCTGTGTGAGTTCTAGGTCAGTCTTATTTGATTGATTGTTTCCTTTAATATGGATTGTATTTTTATGCCTCTTTTAGTACTTAATAATATTTTATGGGATATAAGATTTAGTTAATTTTACCTTTTTGGGTGCTAGATATTTTTGTATTCCTATAAATCCTCTGGGGCTTTGTTTATGGATATTTATTTGGAAACATTTTAATTCTTTTGGATCTTGCCTTTATTAGGCAAAGCTGAAAGCAGCTCTGATGCAGTATTTACTTGAGGGATAAATATTTTCCTCCACTGACTTAGACCCTTCTATAGAATCTACTTGCTGACACATGAAGTATGAGTCTTTCGGATTAGCTGGTGGGAACACACATTGTTCCTGGCACTGTGTTTGCTGACTGTTCCATTTAATCCTCTTGGACAACTCTTTTCCCAGCCTTGGGTAGTTTTCAAAAGCCATGTGCCGATCAGTGCTAAGTGGAATATTTGTGGCAGGCTCTCTGAAGACCCCTGCAGTTCTCTGTGAGCCACCGTCTTCTCTGGTTGTATGTCCTGCAGACTGTAGCCAGCTCATTCTGTCTAGACTCTAAACTAAGTCTCCTCAGCTCATAAAGGCTTGGGCTTCTGCCTGAGTTCTCTACTTTTCACTACAGAGAGGGAAATTTCTCTCTAGGGGGTAAACTGGGACAATTTTGGGATCAATATATACATACATATGTGTGTGTGTGTGTGTGTGTGTGTGTATCTCAATATATTTTACTTCCTTTCTTCAGAGATTGGATTCTTTTGGTAACTGATGTCTAGTGTCACGTTGACCTTTGCTTTGTATACCTTTCTACTGGCTTTGCCTCTTTGATTTTGTTTTGTTTTTGTAAGAATTATTTTAGACAGGAGAGTAAATTTCACAACTGCTATTCCATCTTGGGCAGAAGCACAAGATTTTTAGGACTTTATTTAAACTTCGAATTAGAAGCTTTAACAATTACTTATGCTTTAGTAAACTTTGTCTTCCATGTGGAAGTTAATCGGAGAAACTCCCAGTTACATAGTTCGCCTCTGACACAAACGGACGCAACACCATGCGTTTGGTTTCCAAGAGTAGGTCCACATGGTTTGGAATCGTTCCAGTCTGCCTTAGAGACAGTTTATGTCTCCAAATATCATGATGAACATATCCCTGCCATTAAACAACAAGTTAAAAATAAACAATTGTAACTGAGATTGTAAAGAGGAAGAAACAGAACTGAATTAATTTAATCCTGTCATCTTACATGATAGTGTGGAGCTTGTATTTGTATCTAAAAATTGTAAAAGAGTGAAACAGTATGAACTGTAATGGTTAATGTTTTGGTTTTGTATGTATAAAATTTAGTTTGTGAACTATTTTTCTGACTTTGATTAGTATACTTAAAATTACTATTATTTTAAATCATATTTTTCTAACTATGAAACATTCAAAAATAATTTGTTGATTATTTCAGGATTATTAACAACAATAATTATCATTTAGAATGGGGGGATAGTTGAAAAACTATATGCTATGGTTGTTCAGTATACTAAGTATCCCTCTGTGTAAATCACGTGTTCAATTATAAGGCACTGCACTGTCAAGTCCAAAACCGTGGCTTCTCACTGGGTATTTTTAAATCTTCTAAGTAATAAAATATTTTACCCCCTAGAGATGTCATTTCTGCCATAACCAACAATAAATTTTATCTTTATTAGGTTTCCAAGAGATCAGATCCAGAAAGTTAACAGAAGGTCACATTTATTCATAGAATAGGAAAAAATATTTTACATACCCTTCATGCAGTGGTGTGTAGATAATATATTTATCATTTTGTGAAAACATTACAGTAAATACCCTAAATGAGGTATAAAATAGCTATGAAAACTTGTAGAATAGTGATTTATTCCAATTGGGGTGAGGGGAGAAGCTTCTCTGGGGTATATGAATTTTAGTTAAGCCTTGAAATATGATCAGAAAGATTTCCACAGGTAGAAGAGAGTCTGCAGAGGAAAGTGTCTTCCTGGATAAGGAGGAGGCCTGCTTGTTTACTACTCATAAATAAGTTTCCTTTGAAAGCTACGAGAACTCTCAAAATCGACCTGAACTTTCCTATGGGAACAGAAAAGTAGGAACAAAGGTTATTAGAAGATCTTTTAATGTCTCTAGTCAATGCACTATTAATCTGCTTTTGGGCTTGTTCTTAAGAATTCAAAATCTAGTGCTATATTCCATGAGCTGTAAAGAGACATCCCAAAATAGCCTATCTTCTTTCTGAGGTTCTCTTCCCCACTCCCCAACTTGAACTGATGATAGGAAGAAGAGATTAGGAGGCACTCTTCCAACAGAATTAGGACTCACTTCTACTTTGAATGATTTCTACATTCCCAAGTAGTACAAAATCACTTCAGATCTCTTAGCAAATATTCAATGGAATGGCAATATAATTTTTTTTCTTGTTTTTGTTTGAAAAGATGGGTAAAAGTTTCACAGATTTTTTTTTCTCATCCTCCCTTAATGGAAGTCTTCAATTATATAAGAGAATATGATGGCTTTAGAAATCTGAAACCATGAAATTAAATGTAATTACTTTGTTCCTTTTTATTTTTAAAGCCATTTGTGTTAAAATGTTAGAAATTAAATTACTCTAAATTAAAAGGCATGCTTTTGGCATTTTGCAAGATGAACAAAATTCTTGTAAGAAATAAATGTTAGTCATGTGTACAGTATGGAGCAGGAGTGTTCAGTCTTCACTGCTGTTGTCTGTTTCTACTGCTATTTCCTTTGCATTTCAAGTCACTACTTCAAAGTTTTAGACAGCTCTGGAAATGTAATGTTGATACTAAACAGGCCACCTACTGATGCTTAGTGACTGGAACACAATTATTTAGACATATCTTCAGGCTCATACACTTTTCTACTTTGAGAGGAACCTACTTAGGATAAAATTGAATAGATATTCAAAAATTGAGAAATTCTCACATATTTTTAGCAACATAGCAATTATCTTTACATGGTATTTACAAACATGAGCAATAGGAGAAGGAGATGCGAGAGAGATGAACTATGAAGGTGGTACTTTTAAAATTGAATCAAATTATTATGTCTTGGAAGAAAACAAAACATGTATCAGGCCGCCCTAATAAAATCTTTAATTGCCTTGCTTAGTCAGCAATCTATTTCTTATTATTAAAGGTAAGAGAGACATTCTCCCATGGAAGTCCTCTCTCAGAAGAGTCATTGTGAATGCCAAAGTAACTGGAGTATTATAGTAGAGAAATGTGTGTGTGGTAGTCGAATACATAATAACTGAAGAAGGGCTCAGCCCTATCATTGTTAATTGGTAAGGGATGACCAGGAAACATCAGAAACATTTTTAAGCAAATTGTAAACCATTTCACAGATGTGAAAGCCTGTGTGTTTACAATTTGCATAACATTTTTTTCAATATTTTGGTAATTTAATATTCTGTTGGATTTCAACATGATTATTTCCATTAGAGAATGTTTTGTATCAAGTGGTTACTTTTTTACTTCTCTTTGTGATTTTTAATTGTATGTAATGGGGTACCCAGATATTTGGTTAAACATTATTGCTGAGTGTGTCTATGAGGGTGTTTCTAGAAAAGATTAACATTTGATTTGGTTGACTTAGAAACACAGCTTGTCCTCTTCAGTGTGGGTGGATATCTTCCAATCCACTGTGGGCCTGAACAGTACAAAAAGGGGAAGGAAGGAAAGAAGGAAGGGAGAAGTCTGTGTTTCTCTAGCCCCCTCTCACTTTTCCTCTCCCTTCTTCCCTCTCTCTACTTGACATGTAAAACTGGAATGCCCCTCTTCTTCTGCCCTGGACTGGGACTCACTCATCAACATTCCTGGTTCTCAGTCTTCTGGACTTGGACTAGAACTTACACACTCGGTTCTTCTGGTTCCCAGGCCTTCATCTTGTTCTAGAACTACACTACTGACTTCCTAGAATTTCCAGTTTGTAGCTGACAGACCATGGGACTTATTGGCCTCCATAGTGCACAAGTGAATTTCTTAAAATAAGCATAAAATAAGCATAAATGTAAATATGTTTATTATGTATAAATATATATTTAAATATGAATGAATATATTAATTATAAAAATATATGTTTAAGTAGAACCATAGAATATAAATATGTATAGATGTGTTTGTGTAGTTACCTATTGATTCTCTTTCTCTGGCAAGCCCTAATACATCTTTATAATTAGTTTAAGCATTTTCTGACAGCTTAGAAAAGTTCTAAACTACCTACTGGCTTTGGGTTTCGTCTTAAGCAGAGGTGCCTATATTCCACAAGTGGAACACATTCCTTTCTTTCATTATGTTATTCTTGAAATGTTCACAAAGTTGGAACACTGCTAACATACTACCTTCTGGATATATTTACATGAAGGATGACACATATTCTGTTGAAGAGTTTATTATTATATCTGTATAAAGAAGTTGAAATCCATTGTACCTATCTCCTGGAATGTTGTGTGTAGATTTCTCTTTATTTATTATCTGATGTCATGGATTGGTGTATTTTCTGCTGCTAATAACACAGTTCCATAGACAGGTAAGGGAGAAAGAAAAGAGGCTTAAATAGCTCACAGTTCTGGAGATTCAAGGGCATGGCATTAACATTTGCTCTATTCTGGTGGAGGCCTCATGGTGGGGACATATCTGAGAGGGAAAAATCTCTCTGCAAGGCAGGAAGCCAGAGCACAGGGAGGTGTTAATGAGGACCTCACACCTGGCTTTACCTCCTGAAGGTCCTACCACCTCTTAACATCACCACCCTGGAGACCAAGCTTCTAAAACATAAACCTTTGTAGGACACATCTAAACCATACAGAAACCAAGTACTATGGCTAAATTAATGAATTAATCCAGTTATTTTATCAGCAAGTTATTTCTGAGAAATAGTATAGTATATCTCATGGACCCAAGGGTCCAAGCATTACCTAACAAGCAAAATGAACACCAAAACAAACAATTCAAATGAAAAGAAATAAATGAATAAGACATCCCCACAATTAGCACTGTATTTATACTCCAAATGACTTCCAAATGCTTGGAAGGGAGTATATATGGTGATATGAGAGCTGTGTAACAGGGAAAACTTGTGCTTTTGAACAGTGAGGAAAAACTTTTTGAGAAAATATTGAAGAATAGGGATTTCCTAGTTCTGTACAGATAGATGGTGGGAATTTTCAATTGATTTGCTAATTGCCAAAGCAGATGACATCATTCCAAGAGAAAGAGTCAGATGACAGCTTTGAGGAGAAAAGATACTATTAGCATAAATTAAAAAGACAGGAATGAGGGCTAGGGTTGTGGCTCAGTGGTAGAGAGCTTGCCTAGCATGTGTGAGGCACTGGGTTCGATTCTCAGCATCACATAAAAAATAAATAAAATAAAGGGATCGTGTCCATCTACAACTAAAGAATATTTTTTAAAAATGCAGGAATGAATGAAAGATGTATTCAGAAAAGAAATTATTAGCTTATGATGATAGGCTGCATAGATGGAGAAGAAGGTGTTGAGAATGGCTCCTGAGTTTCTGAATGTGCACCACTTGTAAAGATCAAATACCCAGTGAGAGAACCAAGTATGGAGGGGAAAGCACAAGTTTGTTTAAGATTATCTGCGTTTGACTAGCCTTTGGAATAGTCTTATGAGAGAGATCAAATTCGATATACACACTCAAATCTCAGGGCTAGAGATATGCTTCTGTTGCCAATGGCATGGAGCCTAGAATTTGCATGTGATTGCCTAGAACAGGGTTTCTAGGTACTGCTGGCATTTTGGGTGGGATAATTCTTTTTTGTTAGGGACTGTTCTTTGCATTGTATGACATATGGAAGGATCCCAGGCTCTACATGCTAGTAATACACTCTATCTAGTTGTGATAACCAAAAATGTCAGGATATTATTTCCCCTTACTGAAAAAAGGGGCCTGGGATTGAATTTTGAGGTCTCTTATATTTAAGTAGAAAAAGTAGAAGAAAAGATGAGAGAAGTAGGAAGCAGCTAGAGGACTGTAGTGTATCAGTCATCCATTGTTATAATAGTGCTGTGTAACATTTTATTATGGGCTAAATTGTATCCCCCTACACCCCCAACAGATTTCATAAATTGAAGCTCAGTTCTTAAGCATGTGACCGTACTTAGACATAAGTCCTTTAAAGAGGTTAAGTCAGTTAAAATTACACTGTTGATTGGTACCATTATAAGAAAAGGAAATTTTGACATACAGAGAAATCCCAGGGATCCATATGCACAGACTACATGAGGAAAGACAAAGAAGGTGGCTATCTGCAGGGTTCAGGAGAACCCGAACCTGTCTTTACTTTGATCTTGAACTTACAGCCTTCAGAATTGTGAGAAAATTCTGTTGTCTAAGCTACTCAAACTGTGGCCTGTTGTTAGGACAATCTTAGCAAACTATGAACATTACCATCCTCAAGTTTAATGGCTTTAAAAAATGGTTTTGGTTTAGCTGGGTTACGTGGGCTACTCTGGGCTCTACTTGGCTAGATAGCTCTGCTTCAGGCTCTGGTGACTGGGATGCATCTACTTTAAATGCAAATCTTTTGAGTTGGCTGGAGAGGTTCTGCTTTATGTATCTCTCCTACTTTGTAAACCAGGACCAACTGGAACACATTTTTCTGGACAGAAGTATGAGAAGATAAGTTACTGGACTTGGAGATGGTACACTGTCCCATTCAACTCATTCCATGAGACAAAGAGTCAATTAGAGAACTCTAAAGTCTAGGGGTCTGGGAGTATACTCTGCCCATGGTAAGGCTATGGCAAAGGAAAGGCTGCAGGGCACAGCGAAGTATTGAAAGGAACAATTCAACCTTTCACATGTGGCAGAGAGGCCAAGAGGAGATGAGTTTCAGACAGAAGGGGGCAGTCATTAGTTTTGAATAAAATAGAGATCATGGGCCATGTAGGATGACTACAAAGGCCCATTGGATTTGGTAACAGGGAGGCAATAGGTGATCAAATTACACAATGTTCTTCATATCTCCAGACCTTAAAGAACATATTGAGACTCAACAGGAACTTTGTAAATATTTGTCAAATAAACTATGACATTAATAAATGAATGAATGAATGAGTCTTCGAGGATAAGATTTCCCACAAGCTTGTGAGTAGTAGTCTAGAGCAGCAGTTGTGATAAAGGAGGACAGAGATCCCTGTACAGAAACTGAGGTACATACAGCATGCAGAATAAAAGCCCATCATCCCAAGAACTATGGAAGAAGTGCATGATCAGGAGAGAATGGAGTTTCAACTCAACAATAATACAGAGGATCAGAGAAGAGGTTGAAGCATAGAGCTGCTATTCTAGAGGGCAGAGTGAAAGACACAGAGGAGGCAGGAGGCAGGGTATTCAGGTGTAAGATGAGCAGCATGCATGAGGGATATAATCAAGAACCAACTTTCTGGGGGAAGAGAGTGCTGGAACCTTCGCCTTGAAATTTGACTAATGAAATTGAGGTTGGCTGCCTTGATAAATTTAATCTCATTTTCTAAAGGCATTCTGGTTATCTCTTCCTTAGTTCCTAAGCATTTATTTATGTAAATTGAGAGAAAGGAAACATCGTCATGGCTCAATAGAACAGAATGATTTAGTATTTTGATCATGTCCTTTTACTTAAAGAAAATTATGCCTCTTAAGTTAAAGCAAATACATTTTCTTTGCTTCATGATGACATAAAATTCCACAGGGCTGTGTTCAGCTTAATTAAAAAACAATTATTTTCCACACTCACAGATAAAGCTGTGCAAAGATTCCTTATTTTTATATTAAAAATATCACTCTTCTTCCCTAGTAGCTGTATGTTAAAGAGTTAATATTTCTAAGCCTCGGTTTTATTGAATAGAGAATTAGAATAGGATCTATTATGTCAAATTGATAAAATTTTGGGAAAGAATATGATGCAATTTTAGAAAGTAAATAGCACAGGACTTGGCATATAGTTAAAAATCTTACCTCCATACAAATTTGGTATTTTGCAACTGTATCTGAAGCCTCCTCAAAGCCTTTTCCTTCTGTTTTTGGGGGGCAGGGGGAATTATAGGGAGATGGAGATAAAGTATCCTTATCATTAAGGAATTTATCCTCAAATTCAATTTTAAGGAACAATCAGAAGAAGGAAAGTACCCTCAACATAAATAATCAACTTTTGCAATACTCTCTCTTCTTAGAGATATAATGGATGATTTTTCCCACAGAGCTAATGATTCTTTGAAGGAATGAACATTTTCTGGGAAAGCATAAGAAACCCACTGTTCTTTTCTGTAATCCACCAAGAATATGGTTATTTAATAGGAAGCAGTAATGAATTCTTTTGTGTTATTAATGAAAGGACACATTTTATATCTGTAGGTATTCTTATTTTTCTCTCCATGGCACTCTTAAGAATTGAAGTGAAATTTGACATTTGGAGACTTTTAAAGGGAAAAATAGCTGTAAGTCAATGCACCATTGCTTCATAAACTATACTGAGTCTATATAGTTTATGAGGATAATAAGCTTTCATGGGCTTCACATTACCAAAGAGAACATCATGTGGTAATTTTCTCCTACTGTTACCTAAGATACATTTGGATTATAGAGTAATTGGCTGCTACTTTTAGTCAAAAATCAAGTTATAGTTAATTTCATTAAAATAAGTGGTAGTTATAGACTGTCCTCTCTCCTTGCAGCTAATGCAGTAGCAGGAGGTACTAAATTTAATTCAAGTTCTTAAAGGGTACACAATATTCATAGCACTAATGGCTGTGGCTATTCTGCAGCTCTGCATTTCACCTGTTAAGTACCATAAAAGCATAGTGTTCCATTTATGGTATGATGCCAGTGACACCTTTTCTCAGACAGAGCCTTGGAACACTTAGAGAATGTGGAAAATTTCAAGGAAGCTGCAAGGTAGTAAAGCTGCAATCATGATAAAATTATGATGGGTCCTCAAAGTTTTGCCTAAAATTTCTCTTTTCTTCTGCACCAAAGCCAAACAGGCTTTTGTTCTCATCATTTATCCTAAGTGGCTCTCATCAAAATCCCTAGTGAATATGATACTGGTGAGTCCAAGGGCCAAGCCTTTCTCCTTACCTTGATCTATTTGATTACATCCTGTTTCTTGCCTGTGTTTTCAGTGTGGCTTCTGGGTTATCAAGTTCCCACCTCTTTCTCAGTTTTCCTTCTATCTTACTTGTTTTTTCTGTCTCTCTTGCTGGGCTTCTTCCCTACTTTCTTCTTGCATTTCCTTGAGTTCTTATGTTGAATTACCTATAAGCTTATTCTTTGGACCACTTTTCAATCAAGACCAAGTGATCTCATCTAATCCTTTTGGCTTTTAATATAATTTATATGATGCTAACACCCAATTTCTCTATTCAGTCAGAGTCTCTTTGAGATCCAGAATGCAAATTCAATTATTCATGAAAATTTCCATTGGCATGTCAAAAGTTATCTTGAATTTAACAGGTTCAAACCGCTTTCTTCCATTTCATCTGCTCCTCCTCCAGGCTGTTCAGCTACATCAGTGGTGACTCTAGCCTGCCCATCACATAAGCCACTAGTTGGAGTCACTTGACTTTCTCTTTTTCTCTTTCTCCATTGGCAAATATAGCTGACTCTACTTTGAAAATGTATTTAGCATTTTGCCACTTTTACCACCACTACTACTGCACTATAGTTCAAGACATTAACATCTCTTTCCAGGATGTTTGCCATAGTTATCTAAGTAGTCTCTGCTTTAATCTTTGCTAATCTATAATCCACATCCTACTCTTCCACTGGAGTAATCCTGTTTAAATATGTCAGATCATGCCATCCACTGGCTCTAAACCTCTTCACGACTTCCCATCCCACTCAGTATAATCTGAAGTCCTTTCATTGGCTAACAGTGTTCTGTATGATCCAGCTCCCTGCTGGCTCCCTGACCCTGTCTCCTCTACTCTCCCTTGCTTAATTTCACTTCAGGCACATTGTCCTACTTTGCTTTCCTCAAGGAGTCTTTTCTTGGGAACTTTGCATTTTCTTTCCTCTTTCTTCCAGTATCCGCATGGCTTATTCTCTTCCTCCCTCTTATCTGTATTCCAATGCTACCTTGCCACACAGCCTTCCTATATGAAACTCAAGCCTGCCTTTTATTTCCACCTCTCCCTGCTGCTCACTGTATCCCTTCTTCTTCATACTATCATCTATCATACTGAATATTTTCTCAATTATCTCATTAGAATGCAAAATAGTGAAGGACAGAAAATTTTGTCTTTTTGTCTCATTTCTCTGTTCTTTAAAAAAAATTTTTAGTTGTAGATGGACATAATATTTTATTCATTCATTCATTCATTCATTCATTCATTCATTTTTATGTGGTGCTGAGGATCGAATCCAGTGCCTCACTTCACCACTGAGCTACAGCCCCAGCCTCTCATTTCTCTATTCTTGTATCTAGTGTAATGTCTTCCTAAAAAGTACTTGATCTGTGTTTATAGTATAAAATAATAGGATAAGAGTGAGATTAAAAAGTGGGATGGTCAATAATAACATCATCAATTTTACTTCCTAAGATTTATCTCTGATCATTAATTTTCCTGGTTGCTAAGATAAGTTGCATTGCAAAGCTGTTGCATGGGAGATTTTTTTAAAATCATTTTTGAAGGGGCAGGCTAGAAATGAGTTGGCCCTAGAAACTAGACAGCTCAAATGGACTGGGCAGGGGTTGGGATAGCTGCAGCAATGGTTGTTGGGAAAAAGCCCAGGGATATGGTTCATGTCAGAAGTCCAAAAGTCAGCCATCAGACATGTCTCTGATTGTAAGGAGAACACAACATGAAAAGAGGAAAGGGGAGCTTCAGGCAGAGTATCTGTATCAGGAAGAGCCAGTTAGGACCCAGTCTCAGAATTGAGGATCAGGAGTGGGAGAAAATTCTCACAGTAGTAAAAAAATATAGAAAGATATAGAGATCATAGATGAGAGTTTTTCTGAGTTGAGGAAAGACAAGAGTCCTCAGTTTAAAAGAGCCTACAGAGTTCTGGATGAGGTAAGTAAGGAGGAAGGAAACAAGATAGATGGGCAGTACCAGAGGGCTAGAAATGGAAGGAATATATCACTGTTTTTATGTATTGGATAGATGAATAGAAATGTGCAGGTGGGCCACTTGCTTCAGAATCACACAGGTGGTTTTTTTAGAATGCTGACTCCAGTGCCTTATCTCAGCTTATTGAGTCAGAATAAACAGGTTGAAGTCTTGGGCTGCTGTGGTGGCTCCATGTTAAGAATCACCTGACAACTCTTTGATCCAAAAAGGGGAATGTGGAATAGATGCAAGTCTGTATTAAAATATTGTGATCAGAAACAATGGGATATGATACACCAATAAGCCCCTTGAAGTTCTGGAAGGTTTCATGATTATGCAGTTAGACCCATACCTACTTTTATTGGGAACACCATTGTATTCTCCCATTTCTGCTTATAACTAGGTAAGGATTGCTCACACACATTTACATATATATATATATATATATGTATATATATCTGCATGTATGTATCTATGTATTTCTTATTCTTCATGTGCAATGTGTCTTTTGTGATGACACTTTCTGTGTGTCTGTAGAGTTAGGTAATATTGAATGGCAGAGGCATTTAAGACTGTCCCCTAGACTCTATCCACTAGTCAGAAACCAGTGGCCTGATGTTCATATCTGATCTATAAGTTATTTACTTATTGAAGAGTTTTCTAATTTTAGGAATTACAAATTCATTGGCTATGTTAAACATTTTAGAGTTTTTTTTTCCTTAAACATTTGATTTCTGCCTTTTGATACATCTAAATTGACAGTAAAGCTAGTTTTCAAGTCTTACAAGACTAGAATGGTGTCTGTCCCTTTGTATGATACCTTCCTTCTTCAGTTTGCCATAGCTTCCCCCATCCTCTTTTATCACTCATGTGAATGGATCATTTCATTCATTGAAGGTACTTCTCTGGTCCATCCATGTGATAAAATAATTGAATTCAGTGAATTGATTAATAGTTTGACCAACTAATTGGTCCATTCACCCAGAATGGATGATTAAACAGGCTGATACAGAAATATGGTCTGACTTATGTTCTTGACAACTTTTTCAGTTGAACCTTCTATTGATTATTTTGCCCTCAGGCCTTTAAGTAAATTATATCCAACTTCTAAGAAAAAGATGTTTACAATAGGAATTGATATATCAACCTCCTTCTAGAATATAAGAGAAATGTCCAAAAGGAATAAAATGTAGAGCTTGGTAGTTGTGTGAATTTTTTTTCAGATATGATATAGATGTATCAAGATGAAGGAAGATATAAGGAGCTAATGCTATAATTCACCTTTTTTGGAGACTAGAAATTCACTTGTTCTTTAAGTCATTATATATTCTGTAATTTTTTTCACAAAAATTAGTGCATTATAATTATTAAAATACCACAAACTGTGAAGGATAGAAAAGAGATTGGAAATGGTTAGGTTATCAGCAAAGATGAAGGACTTTTCATGGACATGATTGAAACAGACTAACATATGCAAGAAAGCCATCCCCAAAGATTAAGCAAGTGTAGTTATCTTACTTGTTGTAATGATGCCATTACATCGAGCCTGGACCTAACAGGTGTGAAAGAACCTATTCAAATTGTGCAGAGAAGCCGTGAATATCAGTGAACCAAAACAGTGAAAGCAACTGCTGGGTTCTCCTTCCTTGTGGGGAAGATTTATGGCTTTGAATACCTGTCCCCAAGGAGTGCTAGTTTCTTACTTTCATCTGTGATTCTCTGGGGACAGGAACTGAGTTCAAAACTGTAGCAGAAAACCTGCTAAACTTCAGATACAGAATAGCTGGGTCCAGTATTAGGCAAGACCTAAGGTTAGTGTTAGAAACCAAAGACAAGAATTAAGCAAAGATAGGTTCTGATAGGGAAGATAAAGTTATATGATGGAA
The DNA here is from genome assembly GCA_028644305.1 of Xerus rutilus. Lineage (NCBI taxonomy): Eukaryota > Metazoa > Chordata > Mammalia > Rodentia > Sciuridae > Xerus > Xerus rutilus. The sequence goes on from CM053413.1 coordinate 32,775,506, forward strand.
ACAGAAAAGTGGATCTAGTCCAGTAGTAGAGGGAAAATGAAGAGTTTCTGAAGATGAATTTATTTATTTCCTTCACAAATATGGACTATAAATAGGAAATGTGATAATAAACATATGGACACAATATTTTATTGATCTGCTAACAATTTTTTCTTTACTTGGGACATAGTCATTGTCATGAAGTCATTTATCAGAATATTTAACATCATTTATAGATAGAACACTCATCAAACTGACTTGTCAAACCAGTTAATATTTTTCTCAAAACAAGGACAGAATAATCCTTTATAGTATGAAATTAATGAATATGGTCATTTATGCAGAAAATGTCAAATATAGTAGAATAAATCAAATTATCACTCCTCATAGCAGATCAGTTAAAAAGATAATAAAACCAGACAGGAGGTAGGTGATAAAATGTGCTGTTCAAAGTGAAAGTAGAAGAGAAACTGAAAAATATTCCCCTTTCAAATGACATCGTTAGGTATTACATGATATAAAATGCAGTCAACCTGGAAGTACAATTACTCTCATGTATGTATTAGCAGATATTTACAGGGGATGAAACCACAGCTGTGAATGTGTGGATTGGCTGCCAGCCCACATTGGTGGCCTCATCTCTTTTTAGTGGGACCCCATGGTCCCAGGAGTTAATGGTTTATTTTATTTAAACTTTTTGAGTTCTGTTGTTAAGTTGGAAGTTTTTTTTTCCAGGGGCAGTAGACCAAAGAGCCCTAGCTGTGTGCATAGAAGAGATGGGTATTACTAAAGAATGGCAGATGACACTGAAGTCCATCCATAGAAAAGCTTATTTAGAGAACTGTTGGCAATGAAAACTTTTATTGATCTTGAGTCAGCTTTGGAGGAAATGGCTGTTTTTAATAAATGTATTTTGCTTCCAGTGTGGGTATAAGAATATCCTCACTTGAAGAGGAAAGTAGCACATGTGAGTTTTTGTTTTAAGTAAACTACTTTTGTAGAGTATGTTATGATTTAGATAATGGTACCCCCTAAAACTCATGTGTAAGACAATGCAAGAAAGCTTAGAGGTTAAATGACTGGGTTATGAGAGCTTTAACCTAATCAGTGTATTAATCCCATGATAGACATTAAATGGGGGGTAACTGTAGACAGGCAGAGTGTGGCTGGAGGAGGTGGGACCATGGATGTGTGCTTTGGGTCATGTATTTTGTACCTGGTGAGTAGAACTTTCACTGTGTTTCCTGGAGCTGTGTTCTGAGCTGCCTTCCTCCTCCACACCCTTCTGCTGTGATGTTCTACTTCATCTTGGGCTTAGAGCAAAGGAGTCCATCTATGGGCTAAGCCCTCTGAAACTGTGAACCCCACATAAACTTTTCCTCCTCTCTGTTGTTCTGTTCAGGGTTTTTGGTCACAGCAGTGAAAAAACTGACTAAAACACAATTTTTAGTTTTGTAGCAAAACTGAGTGGAAAATAGAATTCTTATAAACCATATAAAATAGAATTCTTATAAACCTCTTATCTTGCAAACCTACCTAGGCCTCCCCACTGTAACTCCACCATAGCAGTGCATTTGTTACCATCAATGAACCTACATTGACAAATTATTATCCCCCAAAGTCTGACCTTGACATTAGAGTTTGCCTGTTTTTTTTTCCTTTTTTTCTTTTAGGTCCTGGGAATGCCAGTGGTGAATGCAGGGGTGCTTAACCACTGAGCCACATCCTCAGCCTTTTTTATTTATATTTCGAGACAGGGTCTCACTAAGTCCTTTAGAGTCTCACTAAGTTGCTGAAGCTGGCTTTAAACTCCTGCCTCAGCCTCCCAAGCTGCTGGGATTACAGGCATGAGCCGCCATGCCTGGCTGGGTTTGTTCTTGTATGTTCTGTGGATTTGGACAAATATATGGCAGCATGAGTCCTCCACAAGGATATCATGTAGAGTGGTTTCATTGTGCTAGAAATCCTCTGTGTTCTACCTGTTCGTACTTCGCTCTCCTATCCTACTGATCTGTCTCCATAGTTTTGCCTTTTGCAAAATTTTACATAGTTGGAATCATACAGTATGAAGCCTTTTCAGACTGGCTTCTTTCACTTAGTAATATGCATTTAAGTTTCCTCCACATCTTTCCATAACTTGGTGGTCATTTCTTTCAAGTGCTAAATGATATTCCATTGTTTGGATGCACCACAGTTGATCATTTGCCCAGTGAAGGACCTCTTGGTTGTTTCAATTGGGCAATTATGAATAAAGTCACTATAAACATCCATGTGCAGGTTTTTATGTGCACTTAAGTTTTCCAAAACTGGAGTTTTTAAAATGAGGAATGAAATTTTCCTAACAATGGCAATGCCATTTAAACCATGTTAGTTTTTTTTAATGTCAGTATTCATAAGACCACCTAAAAATGCCAGAATTTGATGTAAAGCTCATATTGTTATACCAAAACCAAAATGGCTTGATTGTTAAGAGCTGAACCTCTTATTGGAGAAACAAAGTGATGACTGACATACTGCACATCTTTACAAACAATATCTAAAGCTGGTGATATATTACAATTTAAAAAAGAAAAACCTTCTAAAGCTGTATGAAACCAACACACAAGCTAAGAGATGAGTTTCCATTATTTTATAAGTTAAAATAGGCAATAGGGTGTGCTGTGTTCAATAACTTAGCATCTGAAGGTGCTTTTGGTGTGTTCTGGAGAGATCTTCCATAATTTTTAGGCCCATGTTTTGGTCATTGCTGCCATTGATGATAATGTGTGTAAATTCAAAGTTTCACATTTAGCAGAAATAAACAGTAAGAAATAAATTGGATATAAAATCTAATCCATACTACAAGCTAGTCAGGATAACACGTACAATTGCTTTGGAAAATTTGCTTCAAGAAAACTTTCTTCTTTATCAGTATTAAACTATTATTGTTAGTAGTACCAGTTCAAAATATTGCTGTATTTTTAAAAGGAATTTTGCAATAATATAAAATTGGCTTCCTATGTGTGTGTGAGAATTGCACAGGTAGTGCTCTGCAGACCCCAAGTTGTCAAAAACATTGTGCTAGATAACAGGTCAGGTTTAAGGACTGGATGTGGGGCCCAAAGGGAAAGGGAGGCAGAAATCTGGGAAATAATCAATATGAGAGAAGGTGTGAGATAAACTTCAAAGTGGAAAGGAGTATAGAGGATGCAGAAAAGTTTCTATGAGTAAAGCTGCCTTGTGCAGAACACTCTCTTGGTACATGCCGGGGTGGTACTTTCTGGTAAAGGCACCAAGTTGGAGCTGACCTGCTGATTGCCCTCTGACTTTTACTTTTGTAACAGGACATTACCTTAATTATCTTTAAACCTTTCTTTCTCAGTGCCTTTCACTTCATCATTTAATCCTGAGTGACATTCTCCCTTTCCCCCACCAACAAATGTCCATTAATTCCAAAATAAGCTGTAAGCAATCTAGTTCTCTTCTTTTTTTATCTTTACATTCTTTCCATGGGTGATTTTGTATACTTTTAGTTTTAAGCAATAATTCAAAGCAAATGGCTTTTAAGTCCATATTTCTGTCTCATGAATTGCTTTTTTGTCTTTGGGAGGCAAACATCTCCTCAAAGATAGGTTTTCCTAAACCCACAAACTCAAGTGACTTCCTCTTATGTTGACCTCTTCAGCTTGTTGTCCCTCCGATGTTATCACTGTCACATACATCTCATTGGTCATTCCTCAGGTATATATGCTCAATTCTCAGTACTTGATTTTATGCCTCTTGAGGCACAGGACTCTGTTTTTTAAGCCTTTATTTATTAATCCTGCTTCTCCTCTACAGTACCTCTCTCATCTGCCATGATGGATGGTGTATAGCAGAATGGGGTCCTAACTAGATATATTCCATGCTTGTATAATTAGATCAAAATGGATTCTACGGTTGTGTATAACTAAAAAGAACCAATAATTTTTTTTTAAATTTTAAAAAGAAAAGACTGGTTAAATTAATACATGAATTGATACTTGCAACCCTGTTTCTGGCATTTCATGGATCTAATAGAAATGAAATTACAATTTAAAGCCCAATGCATTTCTGTCTATTTGCCTACTGTAAGAGATACCATTCTTGGAATATAACATTGAACAGATTTCCTAGTGTTCCTTTTAAAAGCCAGGCACTTTCATTAAAATGCACTAAAACTAGTCTGATATGCAAAGGAAGATGTAAGGCCAAAGGCTATAAGGAAAGTGAATTTAGTAAGTAAGTGAAAAAAAGAGACTTAAATATATTTTAATTATCATTCACTTTTGCAAATAACCAAATGTTTAATATTGAAAGAAAGAAATGCATATTAGTTTTGGGCTTTTGAAGACATATATGCTAAAAGCTGACATTTTAGACAGACTTACTACCCTAGTGACTTGGTAAGTTTCTCCTCCTTAAAATTCTAATAAAATTGTAATCATTTTGTAGAGTTTGTGCATTCTCTGTAGTATATTCATTTTCCTTGCTCAATTTACTCATTTATATATAATAGAATCTATGAAATCTATTGTTGGTTGTGCAGTACTGTGGACATAAAAATTTATGAGCTAATTATAATATTAGAAATCTTTAGGCAAATCCATTAAACTTAAGTGGGCTTGATGAACTTGAATTCTTTTTTTGCCTTTCTCACAAACACATACTGCTATGATTTGGATATGAGATGTCCCCTCAGAGTTCTGGTGTTTATGCAGAAGGTGAAATGATTAGATCATGAGAGCTGTAACCTCATCAGTGGATTAATCCAATTGATGATTTAATGATTTGAATGGATTACTGGGTGGTAGCTATAGGTAGGTGGTGCATGGCTGGGGGAAGTGAGTCACTGAGGGTATACCTTGAGGATTATATGTTTTGTTTCTCTCTGAGTTTGAAGTTCCTTGTTCTCCAGGGAGGAATACTTACATCAGGCAACATAGTTATAGTTCCCATTAATTTAAAGCTGTGACTGTCCTACCTGCCCATACATATTGGTGTTTTCTTACACTGAACCAATAGGCAGAGATTAGCATTACTGAATTGGTAGAGAAAATTGATTCTAATTTTCAGAGATAGGAGCAAGGAAGACTGTATCTGGGATCCAGGGAATTCACTGAAGTGAATTTAATGTTCCCTTACCCAATAGTCCTGGCAAATTATGGCAACCCAGAGAGGACCTAGATCACTGACTTCCCATGGTAATGAAGTTTGTGGGGTAGAAGAAGGAAGCTGTCATCTCAAACTAATTCTTATGAGTCAAGTACAGAAATAACTGTGATTTATGTTATCTAATTATTTTTCTACCCACCTTTATACAGAGAACTCCAGAATTTGGGTAGCATACAAAGTTTGGTATAGGAATAGAACTGGATTGACATCACCCTGTGATATGATTGCCAGTGCATACCAAACATTCCTTGTGTTGCGGGCAGGGATCTTCTATCTGGAAAAAGTCAATAATGAATGCTGACAGAAAAAAGGAGTTGACTGTGATATGTAGTTTCATTCTTCCTCTCAAGATCCACTCTCTAGTGTTTTTCTTCTCCAGGAAACCAACTTGTAAAGCTTATGCATATGGTATTTTCCCTCCACCTTTGGGTTGTGTTTTGCCAAGAGGTGGCCATTGCTGTAGATCAGCAGGAGGGTAGAAGGTGGCTAGAGTCCTTGGTCTTCTGGCTGAGGTTGCCTCTCTTTGGCTGTGCTCCTTGAGTGAAATTATTGGGAGGTGGTGGAGGCTCTCAGAGGTGTAGCCTAGTAGGAGGTCCTTAAGTCAAGGGGGAATGTCCGTGAGGGAGGTTGTGAGGTCCTAGCTTGTCTGTCCTGCTTCCTGACTCAAGATAAAAGGAGTTGGCTTCATCAGGCCCTCTGACCATTGCTATCTGGTACTCTCACCAGAGGTCCAAAGCAATAGGGTCACTGGATCTTGGACTAGAACCTCGAGAACCATGAGTCAAATAAAACTTTTCTTTTTGTAAGAAAAGAAAAGGTATTTTATTACAGTGTTGGAAAACTGACTAATAAATCACTTCTGTCATTAATGGACTACATATACAAATGCCTATATGATAATAAGCATTGAAAAAATCATTTATCATTCATGTAACATAGTTTTGATTGAGTGTCTATTGTGATCAAGGCTTAAATAAAATAGAAATTAAAATAGATATAGTCTTGACCATCATGGATCTAACTTTGAATGAGTGGAGAAAGGAGAGAAACATCCAGTGATCACAGAAATAACAATTAATCACACTTGTGATGAACTCCAGAAGAAAAAAGCACAGAGTGCAGGGATAATGTGTACAGAGGTTACTTAATGAAGTAGGGTCCTTAAAGAAGTGAAATTTGGTTAGCCATCAGGGAAATGCAAGTTATGATAGCTTGATTCCTAAGATGCACCCCATTTCGTGGATGTACCACAGCTTATTTAACCTTTTTCAATAGAAAGATATTTATGGTTTTTCCAGTTTTGAGCAATTTTGGAAAATATGGTTGTATACATTAACATATGCATGAGTTTTTGCATGACCCTAAATTTTAATTTCACTAGGATAAATACTGAACAATGGGGTTGTTGAGTCATATGGTCATTGTAGGTTTAACTTTATAAGAAATTGCCAAATTGTGTTCCAAAGGAGCTTTCAAATTTTACATTCCCACAGCAGCACACAAGAATTCCAGTTGCTGTGTTTCCTCATCAGCACTTGGTATTCTTGTATTTTTTTCCTAGACATTTTAGAGGCATATAGTAGTATCTTGTGAATTCACTTAGCATTTCCTTAACCCAATAAACCCCAAGTTTTGAACTCTGGGAATATTTCAATAAAACTGATTTAGCTGCATTAAAATAGGTTGGAAATCATAACCTAGAGCTTACATATCATTTATTATCATTAAGAATGGAAATACAAATTGTCTCATAAGTAGAACCCTGGGGTAGTATAGTATCTTTTACATATATATAAGCTACCCTATAAAAAGGACATTGGTAAAATATGATATTCTTTTATATATTATACAACTTTCATTACTTGTTCAACAATTATTCTTTGTGGAAATGAGCAAACCATGTCAAAGGGTCATTGCATTTTTGACAATATGTTGTTGGCTCATACAACAGCTTGTTTTGACATCATTGTTGTTCTTGTCATTTGAGAATAGTACAGCCAAATGTAATGTCAAATCTGATATTGTCTTGGACAGTAATAGGTCTGGGAGTATTATGATTTATTCCTCCTGATGGTTTCTCATTGCCTTATTTTATGTTTGTTGAATAGATGTCCCTTTTGAAATCCAATAAATTTAGAGTTCTTACCTTTATTTACAAACTTGTGAGTAATCCATGCATTTATAATGCACCTATCAATTATTTGAGTGAACAAAGACCAATATTGGTTTTGTTTTTTTTTTACCTCTGATGGAAGTGGACTATTTGGAAACCAATCATGTTTATCCACACCATCACTGAAATGGTCACAGTGGGTAGGCACCCACTACCTTTGGTTGAGGCACATTTGTTCTACTCTTCATTTCTTTTATCTGTAGTTGAACTCTGCCAAATGGTTCCATTGTATTGTTGTTCACCCCAACAATGACACATTTATTATCTAACCATTTTACAATGAGAATTTCTTTATTTGTGTTGAATTCTCTAATAATATAATCACCTTCTTGCTTTTTTATTCATCAATGTTGGTTTCAGAGAACAATTGTTGACTATGTTTTCCTTCATGGTGCTTGTAGATTAGAATCCAGTATTTCAAAGGTGTGCCAGCAAATCATAACCAGTGAATAGATTTTTTAAAAGTATTTTTAGTTGTAGATGGACATGTTACCTTTATTTTATTTATTTATTTTTATTTGGTGCTGAGTGTCGAACCCAGTGCCTCGTGCATGTGAAGTAAGTGCTCTACCACTGACCTACAACCCTAGTCCTAAACTTTTTAAAACCAAAACAAAATAGTGTGATTGTGGATTCTCTACCATTTTAAGCATTTGTGGAACTGGCTTACTTGCAAACAAAAGATCATTGTGGGGTCTCATTATGGTTTAGATATGAGGTATCCTCCAAAAGTTCACATGTGAGACAATGTAAGAATTTTCAGAGGTGAAATGATTAGATTATGAAAATTTAGTCTAATCAGTGGATTAATATACTGATATGGATTAACTGGGTAGTAACTATAGGCAGGGAGGGTGAAATAGATCACTGGTGGTTGTGGCGTGGGGATTTATATTTTGACCCTGATGAGCAGAATTTTCTTTCTGCTTCCTGGTTTTCATGTCCTGAGCTGCTTTCCTCTGCCATCCCCTTCCATCGTGATGTTCTGCCTCACCTTGGACCTAGAGCTATGGAATTAAATAAACATGGATTAAAACTCTGAAACCCTAAGTCAAAATAATAATAATTTAAAAAAAAAACCCAGATCCCTCTTTCAAGCACTTTTCCCACAATACAAGTAGCAACAATATTAGAGTTTGTCAGGCAGCAGTACATGTTGCACATTACTATGCAGGTACTTTTGAATATTGCTGATTTTAAAAATAGTACATTCTTCAAAATAAAATGACCGCCAAGTTCTAGAAAAAAATCTCAAAAATGCATTTCTTATATAACAATTATGTGCCTAATGTTTTGTTTAGTTGAACATTCAGTAAAAGTAACTTTTTGCAGTAAACTTTACACTGTGTTCACAGTGAATTTAAAAGTATTTTCAAATGCTCTAATCATTCCCTTACTATATTTTTCAAAAGATTAGAACTCTGAAAACATTTATTACCCCAAGTTACCCCAAGTGGTATATCTGTTGTTCAATTTAAGCTTTTTATATGTATCCTATATATAAGACAATGGAACATAATGGTTTTTTTCTGTTTAACAATTTTTAATTGTTTATTTTGATAAACAAAGAAAACACACCACCCACCTTTTTTTTTTTAAACATGCAGTGCTGGAGATCAAACCCAGTGCTCTGCCACTGAGCTACACCTCTAGTCCAGTAGTTTTTTTAAAAAAATTTATTTATTAATTTTTAATTATCCAATAGAATATATGTATATTATTTAAGAAAGAATAAAAAGATCTGATATAAACTATTCAATATATAAAACTACTCAATATATAAAAATTATATAAATTATTCTATATAAAGAATTAAAAATAGTCTACAGAAGATGTAGGAATAAGATTAAAAACATGAAATAGAATTAATCACATTGGTTTTCTGTATTCAACAAAAGTATTTCCCCAAATAAAATGGATGATAAAATGGAAAGAAAATTAGAGAAGGAAAAAAGAGTATGGAAATGAAAAGAATGAATAAAATTAAACAAGTTTTTAAACATTGTTTTAAAATTAAGAAACTGACTCATGTTTCATCTCTGATATGTTAAGTAATCAAAAGTCATCAATCTTATCATTACAGTAACAAAAATGTCTGAAAATCAAATTACATTTCTTGAACCTAACAATGTACTGCTAGAGCTGTCAACTCATATATATAATCTTGAAGAATGGCTGGAGAAAGAATATGGGCTAATTTGAGATTAAGGAAACCTTGAGGTCCTGTAGACGTAGGGAAACCCTTGCAGTTCCACAGATTTCCTTCCAGATACCATACCAGTGTCCCACTGAAGATTCCCAAAAGACATAGGATTAGGTTGTGGATTAAAAATAAAGTCACTTAAGGACAAAGTTTCAAAGAAAAATATTGGGAATATTGCAGTCAGAGATAGGAGTAAGGGTGCCAGTGGGGGTGGTACATGTTGATGAAATACTTGTGAAAGTCATAGTCCTCAGACACAGACCCACTTAAAGATTAGATAAGATTGGAAAAAAAACTCCTTTGTACTATATCTGACCTGCACAACATCAAGGATCTGGTATAATAACCATCAATTATAGCTGAAAGAGTTGTAATACACAGATTCTTTCTCCCTGAAGTAGCGTTTAAGGAAACTGAAACAGTGAGATAAAAAAAAAAAAGTACAGGATGGAAACTTAAAGCCTCTAGTACCTTTAGCTGCAAGCAAGCATTAAACACCAGACAAGTCCTCACCAGATAAAATAAATACTCCTTTCAGTGGCCTATTTACCTCATTTTTTATTATTCAATAAAACATGTCTGGCTTTCAACAAAAAATTACAAGATAGGCCCAGAAGACATGTTAAACTATAGTCTGAAGATAAAAATCAGACTCAAACATATCATGCATGTTTGAATTGCCAAGTTAAAAAAAAACTAATTATAATTAATATGTTAAATAATGGGGAAAAGTATACATCATGCAAAAACTTATAAACTATGTTAAGGAAAATGAAAGCTTTAAGAATCAAAACAAAATTCTAGAAATCAAGCATGCTGAAATAGAAAGGAAGAATGACTTCTGATGCCATCAATTAAATTATGGCCAAGGAAAGAAACCATGATCTTGATGAGAATTTAATTAAAAATTTCCCCAACCAAAAATACAAAGGAAATAAAAGCAACTCAAGAACTGTAGGACAATATCAAAGAATAAAACATGCATAATTAGAATACAAAAAGAAGAAAGGATAAAAAGAGCAGAAAGAATATTTGAAGTAAAACTATCTGAAAAGTTTTCAAAAACTTAGATGAGATAAAAAGCATATATTTTGAGAGAATATCAAGTAGGATAAGTACCAAATATAAATAGATGAATAAGTAAAGTAATACATAGTCATCTCATATCCAAATTACAGAAAACTAAAAACAAAGAAAAAATTCTGAAAGAAGAAAAATAATACAGCTATAGAGAAATAAGGATAAGAAATCCATTGGATAGCACAATAACCAATTTTTATCTTCAGCTGATGTTCCTAACATAGTCCTTTTCTCCATTGTAGGCATAGCTCTGAGCCAACATCCATGTGAATTCCACAATTTGAGTCTTTTTAAAATTCAATATGCCAGTTTATGTATTTTAATTGATGAGTTTAGGCCATTAACATTCAGAGTTATTATTGAAATATGGCTTGTATTCCCATTAATTTTAGTTTATTTTCAGTTTTTCACTTGACTTGGTTTTTCCTTTGAATGGCTTTTCCTTTAGTGTAGTTCCTCCCTTTGCCAGTTTTCATTGTTGTTTTTAATTTCCTCCTTGTGGAATATTTTGCCAAGAATGCTCTTTAGTGCAAGCTTTCTTGCTTTAAATTCTTTTAACTTTTGTTTATTATGGAAGGTTTTTATTTCATCATCAAATCTGAAGCTCAATTTTGCTGGCTATCAGATTCTTGGTTGGCATCCGTTTTCTTTCAAGGTTGGTATATGATGTTCCAAGACCTCCTGGCTTTGAGGGTCTGGGCTGAGAAATCTGCTGAAATCCAAATTGGTTTCCCCCTGTATGTAATCTACTCCTTCTCTTTTGCAGCTTTTAAAATTCTATCCTTATTGTATATGGATACAATTTTATTATAATGTGCCTTGGTGTGGATCTGTTGTAGTTTTGTACATTTGGTGTCCTATGAGCCTCTTGTATTTGATTTTCCAATTCATTATTCATGTTTGGGAAATTTTCTGATATTATTTCATTGAAGAGATTGTGCATTCCTTTGGTTTGTACCTCTATGCCTTCCTCTATCCCAATAATTCTTGGATTTGGTCTTTTCATGTTGTCCCATAGTTCCTGAATGTTCTGTTCATAGTTTCTTACCATCTTCATTGTGTGGTCAACTTTATTTTCAAGATTATATATTTTGCCTTCATTGTTTGAGGTTCTGTCTTCCAAGTTCTCTACTCTGTTGGTGATGCTTTCTATTGAATTTTTTATTTGGTTTATTATTTCCTTCATTTCAAGGATTTCTGCTTGGTTCTTTCTCAAAGTCTCTATATCTTTCTTGAAGTAGTCTTTTGCTCCCTGTATTTGCTCTCTTATCTCTGTTGAAGTGAACAATTGTTGCCTGTATTTGCTCTCTTATATTATTCTGTGTTTCACAGATCATTTTAATTATGTACATTCTGAACTCCTTCTCTGACATTTTATCTACTGTGTTGTCAATGGATTCTATTGTTGTAGCATATTGTTTGGGGCATTTTCTTCCCTTGTTTTTCATGTTGTTCATGTGTCTTCTTCTCTAGCAATGCTCATCTGCGGTATTACAGTTTCTATCCTATAATCTTGTAATGTCCCTCCAAGTTACCAATACCTCACCTCTGGTGTAACTGGGCCTGCAGTGACTTTGGGGATGATGGTTTTAATGAATAGTGTTTTTGAGTATCTCTTCATATGCTCATTTTACATCTATAGACTTTGATGAATATTAACTATTTTGCCCACATTTTAATGAGTTTGTAATTATATGAATATATACACATATGTACATACAACTTCTTCTATGTAACTGAAGATTGGGAAATCCGTATATCCTTCCAGAGAAATTCAGATTTAATGCGGATGCATTTCTACTTGTAAAACTTCAGCAGAGAGATGGAGGGATTGAGTGGAAGAGGAAGGGATGAAGAGGAAGGGGGAGGTCACTATGTTTACACAATCAATATACTTCTTACAATTAACTTCATACCTGATTTTTGGACATTTTTATTATACTATTTAAATTCGGCAATCTTCTTAAAATCCATAAGGAGCTCTAAAATGACTTTTATGATTTTAGTGATATGATTTCTAAGGAAATTTAAGACTTGAGGAAAATTGTTTTGGTGGAAATTTGTAAATCAGATGTTGGTAAGATGAGGACATGCCAAATGTTAAAATGAGAATAATAATAATAACTGATAGGTATTCATCTCTTCTGGATCTAAATTTTGTAATAAATTATTTATTTACTACAACCATCTATGAGTTAACTAGTATAATTATTCCCATTTCATAGAAGAGAGAGCAGCAAGGCAGAAAAGTGAAGTAATTATCTAAAAGTCATACAAGACTTAAATCCAGGTAATCTGATTTCAGAGCACACATTCTTAGGTACTATGCTAAGAAATGTAATTTCAAAATAATCATCAATGTCCCATATAGAAGAAAGTTGAGATTATAGGTGAAGACAAAATAAGAAGTGATAAGGAATCATCAAATATCCATTGTTTATATTAATGGATTTCTGATGCTGGTATAAAAAATTTCTAATCACTGTAACTGATATTTAAAGAGAAACAGAACTGGAAAAAATTATGCTATGACTGAAGATTCCTTCATTTACTTTCATGTTTATAATGTCAGTTGCACCTTATATAAGTGGTGGTAAACTAGAATCAGTGTCTTCAAGTATACAGTAAGGATTTAATAAAATAATATACATATTGACTAAGGTCACAAAATTTACCTGACAGCATTATAAAGTGATTAGAATGTTGTGTATTATAGGGCTCTATTTCTAAAATGCACAGTTCTGGGAAAATTTTTGGTATTTGGTGGCTAGATTATATTTTATTGGGGTTTGTCTTTCTGGGAGAAAGTATTTTGCTAGTCTATAGGCTTAAGTGTTGTAACTGAAATTTCTCAACAAGATGAAGTTATTACTGATGTTAGTAAGGATTTTGTTATCTGAAATAAAAAAATTGCCAAAACAATTTGTTCCTAGAAATTTGGAATTTTTTTGAAATTAGTACGTTTCAAATTGAATGATAAATGTAATGTCTCAAAATTGTTCTCAGGGAGCACATTTAGAGTTGAATTTACATAGATCACAAAAATATTTCTTCCCAGTGAACAGCATAAGGGGAGAACTTTAGTTTTAGTTTTTTACGGCGAATTGGGAACAATGTGAATAAGTCACTTAAATGAAAAGTCCAAGCATGGAGTTTATTTTATATGTAACTGGATATAAGGACTAAAGTAAATGCCAGCAAGGGTTGGTTTGTTTGTTTGTTTTTGCAAGTTCTTCTTTTTACTTGGTTGACTTCATGCTCAGACAGACAGGCTTTCTGTATATGAGTCAAAAATAGGTACCACCATTTGAAGAATTATATTGTTTTCATAGCTACTGATAACAGAAAACAACAGGGCTTCTTAGCACATAGCTTCAGGAAAGTGCCCTAAATGATTTTGACTGTTCTGCCTTCATTCCCATCACTCTCCAAGATTGAATTCCCGTGGCCTATAATGGGGAGCTATGATTGGCAGCTTAGGTCTCATGTTCACTCATATTATAGCAAATAGAGCTATGTGATTCTGAAAACAACACAAAATATAAGGAAGAAAAAATATTGTTTTAAGAATATTTATTTTAAGTCAGTTAGATTTTGGGTTGTTTGTCACTATATCATTATCTAGCCTATCCTGAATGACTCTAGGTATATGTAAATTTCCAGTTTTATCTGACTGCATTCACATAATTCTCCCAACTACTGAATGGGTCAGACAACAAAGCAAGTATTTCCAATAACTATTCCTATATTTGTTTCTCTCTTAATCAGTTCTTTAATTTCCTATCAGTTGAGTACAGAAAACTTGTTAGCCAATTGTTATCTTTCTAACACACACACTTGTCATTGACTCCACTCAGTACAATTTATTTGTTAGGATGCATTATACACCCCATCTACGTTAAGTTGTCAGCACCTAAACATTGAAAGGAAGTAAGCTTCCTTCTAAACTTGGGTTTGGATGAAAGAAAGCCTCAACAAAGAGCTATATGCTCTGGTGCAACATGGGACATAATCAATACTTCAGAGACCTGAATTTTTCTAACATTTCTACTTACTTGAAAATGTTTTAAATTTATTTTTCATATTTATTTATTTAGTTAGTTTTACTTAGGAGCAATGTTTATTTCTTTTATTTTTCAGGGATATTCTCCTTTCCCCCTGCTTCTTATATCAGAATGTCCCAGACACAGTGTATTTCTGTTGCAGATTAACCAAAGTTATAAGGAAATAAAATTGCCTCCCTAAATATTTAAGCATGAAATATTTCCTTATATAACATCATCTTTATCTTCCTGCCACTCTAAGTTTTAGTTGAGAATTCAAAGCACAACAGACAGGAATTTTTAATATGAGTTGCAAAATTAAAATGCAAATTCAATGAAAGAAATGAAAACAAGTTTCAAGTTCTAAGACATTTTCATCCAGAAAGGGTAATGCAAGAATTATGTTGTTGGAGATTTTGCAGGATTTGGCAGAGAGGATTTTGTTGATGGGAGCTGTGCGGTGATTCCTTCCATTGACTAAAGTACAGAGTATTGCCGGTTTGCCTTGTGAAAACAGTGGGCATTTTGAGATGGTATTCCTGTAGGTGCAGGCATAGAAGACTGGCATGTGATCCATCAACTGCTTTGCAAATGGGGTTACTATGGCTGGGTTTGGATTGGTCTGTGCTCCCAGAGTCTCCCTAGGCAACCAGTGAATGAGTTTAACCTGTGGGTCTGAAGAGGGACGCATAGGAGAAGCAGCCTGGTGTCATTTGAAGTCCAGCCAGAAAGGCCTCTAGGAAGTTCTATGGGCTCTCCAGTGACACAGTGTGTGTGGCAAGTGGCTGAAAAACAAAAGATCCAAGTGGGAGCAGCAGGAAGATTGATCTCTTGGGTCTTGGGAAGAACAACACAATGTGCCCAGTTGGGAAACCTTCAAAGGAGACACAAAATTATTTGAGTGAAAGAATCAAATTTAAACCTCTGCCAATCCCAGGGTATAAAAACCTATCTTAAAACAAGGCCAATCTCATAAGAACTTTCTTATTTTTCTTTTTTTTCCCATGACTTGGACCCTGGTGTTTTCATTAGCAGAAATGGTAAACTCTGCTCCAAGAAGTCAGCCTCTATCCAGAGCTGGCTAAGGGAAAGGAGACATAAACCTGGTTTGGATTACGATGTGTGCCTGAACTTTTTATCCAAAAAACTGAGATAATGCATGGTGCTTAAAATGGTTTAGGATTTTATCTCCCCTGGTATCAAGCAGGGGCAAACTACTCCAACAGCAGGTTTAAAGTCATTAGAGCAGAGTTCCTATGAGCACACACTTGCTGGTTATGTTCTGTAAAGATTGTGCTTGACTGGAGAACACCAGTTTCTCCTGTCTCCAAAGACTTTTTATTAATATATTTCCTTGATTCTAAGTTGCATTAATTTTTTCATGTTTAAAATGGATGTGGAAAATGTGAAAATGGATGTAATCTTTTCAAATATATGTTCATTAATGTTGATAATACATTTATAATTGCTTGGGTCCTAGAATTAAAGTACTATATTATTATAAAGAGACTATGGAGTGTTTTTACCTAGTAGTCTACATGTTTATATTTTAAATTTTGGAGGAAGTCACAGAGAGGCTAACATAGTCATACAAATACATAAAGTTATAATCTAAAGAATCCATGGTTTAAAAAAGTAGGTGTTTTCATCTTGTTTCATAGCATTTATTTAAAAGTTTAATTTCCAAAACACCTGTTTTCAAAAGAAACACAAAGGCTGAAAATATAACTTAAAATGGCAAGTTGTTTTGTTAATTCTAACTGTTACAATCTAAAACATTCCTTGACTCTCAAAGATTGCAAGTCTCATGTTATCCTCAACTTTTTCTAAATGTGAGATGACGATTTTTGGACTTTATTTAAAAGGAAGAAACAAAAGTATTGATAACTAAGTTGAGTTATTTGTTTTAGACCAAATAAACAGTTTGAGGAGGTATTGAATTAAAATGCTCATATCTTGGGTTCCAGTCCAATGTCTTTTTATGGCACTTTGAGGTTTATTTTATGGTTTAGATATGAGGTGTCCCCTAAAAGCAAGAAAGTTTTGAGGTGAAATGATTTGGTTATGAGAACATTAACCTAATCAGTGCATTAACCACTGATAGAGATTAATTGTAACTGTAGGCAGGTAGGATGTGGCTGGGGGAGATGGGTCACCAGTTGTGTCCCTTTGGGGTATATATTTTATCCTTCTTGAGTGGAGTTTGCTTTCTCTCTGCTTCTTGGTGACGTATTCCCAGCTGCTTTTCTCCACTATGCACTTCTACCTTGATGTTCTGCCTCACCACAGGCCTTGAGGAATGGAGAACACCATCTATGTACTAACACCTCTGAAAACATGAGCCCCCAAATAAACTTCTCCTCCAAAACTATTCTTGTACAGTGTTTTGATCACAGAAGCAGAAAGCTGACCAAAACAGTATATAAGATACATCAGAAAATATAATAAAAATATCACTGGAAAAAAATCACATCTACACCTACTACTTATATATATTATAAGATATACTTCAGATATGTGAAAATAAATATTACTCAAAATCAAGAGAATATAACACCCTATGCTTTAAGATATTAACAACAACTGAATCATTTTTTGTGAACATTACTATTGCCAAGGAAATTTTTGGTGTGGAGAAGAATGCACAGAAAACATAAGACACAAGTTCTATTCTTGAGAAAATGAATGTTTCATTTGAAAATAGAAATATTTATGAAAAATAACATGCACACCAGATCCCATAGAAGAACCTCAGAAGCACAGACAGCTGAGAAATCTCAGGTATTGTCAAAGCTTCAAATACATCTATAGGAGTAAATTACTGTTTCCAGCCCTGACTCCTTAGAAAGTTCCATTCCATGTTTTTCCCTACTCCCTAGATTTCCATCTGACATTCTTAAAACGACCCAAAAGAAGTATTATCTTCTACCAACAAACTTGGGCCTGCTCCTGTGTTTCTTATCTGTGTAATGTCATTGTAGTTTCCCAGTTTCCACAGGTAGAAACCTCAAAGCTGTCTTCGAATGTTTGTCTATCTTCACATCTCCATCATCGAGTTTAATTATCACAAAGCCCTCCTTGTTCTTGCTCCTCCTGAATCTTCAAAGGCCAATGCTACATTTTATTTTCTTCTATTAATGCTTCTTTATTGGTTCAGGATACCACTGACTTTTCTCTTTGGCATAGGGATAACATTTTAATTTGTTTCCTTAATTTCAGTTTCCTCCCTGCCAATTTCATTGTACTCTGCCGTCAGAATTAACCCCGTTATATAGAATTGATCATTTGTGCCTCAACTTAGAAAATTGTTCTTACTGGCTTTTAAAGTTATACCACCACAAACTGAGGAAGTATGATTTCATAGTTTTTCTTCTACTCTTCAGGTACATGATACTATAAATAGAGAAGCTCCTAGGCTTCATTAATATATTCCTTAATTCAACCATTTAATAAATATCAACTGAACAGCTACTGCATTCTCAGTATAAAAGACAGATACTAGGGTTAGAGCATTAAACAATATGAAGTCCCTTACACTTGGGGCTTACATTCGAACAGGGAGAGACATTATAAATTTCAACATAATTATATATCAGCACATAAATACATATGTGAGTGCATGTGTGTGTACATCTGTAGATATACCTTGAATGTAACAGATGTTACAGAGAAAACATGTTATGGGTCTGGGAGATACATGACCATGTGGTAATGACAGTTGAGACAAGAACTCAAGGCAGCGAGTGAGTCACATGGTGTGATGGGGAGGAACATTCTGGATGCAGGAAAGAGTAACTATGGATGCCCCAAGTTCATGGATCAGTTTCTCTGTCCTGTCTAGCTGGCTAAGACCATGGAGAGAATTTGTGATTCCATATTTCTCATTTCCATTTTATATTTTTTAATAATTTCCTTCTCGGCTGAAATTCCTCATGTATTTATGTGCCTTGGTCATGTTTGCTTTATCTTTCAGTTTATGTTGGGTCAAATTTGGGTCTGCTGCTTTGTAGCAATAGTTCCCTCTCTTGGCCATGGGTCACATTTTATCTTGCTTCCTCATATGTCTCGTTTTTTATTGTATGCTTTACTTTTTGTATAAAGCTTAGTAGATGATAAAATAAATGATCTTACCACCAGAAAACAGCACACCCCTTCAGACACATTGAGTTAATCTACTTCACAGTTGATTCCGGTTTGAGTGTTACCCAAGTTTTCAATAGATTCAGCTCACTGTTACCTTTATTGATTATGAGGGTGGATTTTATCTTCAATGGGGTCAGTCTCTGAGTACTCTGATATCTTGAAATATCCCTCTGCTTTCTAGCCTGGCTGTTGTTTTCCGGAGAGCAGATTAATTTCTTTTGTTCTGTGATCCTTTTCTCCCTTTCCACATCTTGGAAAATTTCTCTTGGTTCTGATGCTCTGCCCTGAGACTTCAGAGGGATGATACAGGAACTTGGAAGAATCTCTTAGCTCTTGTATCTCAAGCCCAGTCTTTGGTTGCTGTTGCCTGGCCCTTAGTGATCCTGTGGTGCACAAAGAGGATCTTATCACCTCTCCTACCAGGCAGGTCTTCAGCAGTCCTTTGCCTTCGCTTGGGCAAGGCCTGGTCCCCCTCTGGATGGCTCTCAGTAATGCTTTCCTGCTTCTTCCTTGGGCATACTACCCCCATGCACTTGGTGAAGGTAAACAGCTGGTAGGTGGAAGAGATTTGGTCTATTGTGGGGGTTTCTGGCGTGCTCATCTGTCATGCTGGTCCATATACAGTTTATTTAAATTTGGTGGATTCCTCCTCTTCCCATTTCTCCTTCAGGGATAGAAGCAGCTTTGACTCTTTGCTTTCCTCCAGAAGGATTTTCATTTCTTTACATTTAATTCTCTTTTTATTCTTTGCATCCTCAGTACTTTGAAACTCTGGCCTTGTAGCTTTTCTGATTTATTGTTGTTGGGATAATGGGGATAGTCTTTCATGTCTCTCTAATGCTACTTTGAAGTCAAAGTGTTGCAACCAAATCTCTAAGATAAAACTGTTGAGAAAAGGCTTAGGTGAATTTATATTTATGGCAATAGGAACCTGCATAAATTATTAATTTTTTCTTCAATAAAACTTTTTAAAAATTTCCCTAGTATGTGTCAGGGACTGTTCTAGGCATTGGAAATATAAGAAGAACAAGATTTGATCACTGCCTTCATGAAACTTACATAGTTTAGAGACAATAGGCAAGAGGAAAATAAATGTGTTTAAACATTTAGTTTTAGATAATGGAAAATACTTTGAAGAAATAAATCAGGGTAAGTGGATATAATAGACCCAGTTTAAGTACTATCTTGGATCTGCTTACCTTGCTGCTCCTTCTTTTTGTTTTTGTATTGGGAATTGAATCCAGGATTGCTTTAACACTGAGCTGTATCCCCAGCTCTTTTTATGTTTTCATTTTGATACAGAGTCTCACTCAGTTGCTTAATGCCTCACTAAGCTGCTAAGGCTGGCCTCGAACTTACCCCCCTACTACCTCAGGTTCTGGAACCACTAGGATTATGCATGTGCTACTGTGCTTGGCAGCATTTCACTCTTGAGTCACACTTTATTTTCTAGAGAACCCAAGATTAGCGGGTTATGTTGCATGGACTTTTTAAGACAAATATTTTAGGAGAGATGCCCTTGAGCTAAAGCTGGAATAAGGGAGTAGAATGTAGCCATCTTGGAGAAAGATATCACAAAGAGAAGCAGTAGCGGTGCAGAAACCTTGAGGTGGGAGCAAGCGTGGCATTTTTGAGGATTGAAGGGTAGGATAATGTAGCTGGCATGAAGTGAGAAAGAAGGAAATTGATAGGAAATGAGATGAGACAGGGAGTCTTATCCCCAATCATTCAGGACCTTGCATTTCATTTTAAATGTTGGCCAGTGAAGAATAGTTATATCAGCTGAGCTACAATAATTAAAAAGACTTTTGCTATAAGAAAAAGATACTTGGTAAGTACATGGAGGAAGTGGTATCCTTGTACAGGACTGGTAGGAATGTAAAAAGGTGCAGCTATTGTGGAAAACAGTTTTGCCTTTCCTCAAGAAGTTAAAATACATGACCCAGCCATTCTACTGTAAGGTATATACCCAAATAATTTAAAACAGGTATTGAAATGGCACTTTTTACTTAAGTGTTTAGAGCAGCAGTATTCATAATTGCTGAAAAGCAGAAACAACTCAAAAGCTCATGAGCTAGTGAATGGATAAACAAAATGTGGTGTATGCTACTATGGATGCTTATTCAGCCACACAAAGTAATGGATTACTGATACATGGTGCAACATGGATGAATCTTGAAAATATACTGAGTGAAAGAAACCAGACATAAAGGTAACATGATATATGATTCTATTTATATGAGATCTCCAGAGAAAGCAAATCCAGAGGCACAGACAGTGGATTAGTGGTTTCTAGGGGCTTGGGGCAGGAGGTTTGGGGAATGACTACTAATGGGTATAGTTTATTTCTAGGGTGAAGAAAATGTTTTGCAATGGATAGTGTATAAGACACAAATGTATGAAATGTCCCTGAATTGCATACTTTAAAAATGGTTGAGTTTATGTTACATCAATTTCACCATGATTAAAACTGGCCTTTCTGTGAATAGAATGCAGAGATTAGAGTCAAATATGGAACCCAGTTAGGAGACTATTGCACTAACACAGGCAAGAGATGACAGTGGCTGGGCTGAGAAGTGATGGAGATCTCATTTTTGGTGAGGAGAATAAAATGATGTGGGAGGGGGAGGCAGTCTGAGGAGCAAGATGCACGCCAATGAAATGGGCCATTTCTAAATGGAAGCTAGCAAGCATTGTACATCCAGCCAGCAGCTGCCTTTTGTGTGGCCCTGTCACGTTTCACTGGAGGGAAGGCCACAGCTGAGTCAGAACCTTGGCTGACCTAAAAACTGGGAACTTGGTTTCTTCTCTATTCACAGATACTTATTTTGTTAATGGTGATTTTTCATCAGTGTTCCTGTTAGTGGAAGAAGAAACACAAGGTACATAATAGCTCTATTGCTTCTCCTGTCCCTTACAGATACAGTGGGAACAGTGGCTCATTGATACTTCATGTGCGCTTGAAGATGCTATGTGAATAGGATAAAACATTTCTTATTGTTTTGGAATAACAAGTTGTTTTGGAGCCACATGTTTATTTTGCTGTTTCATTGTGGTGACTCATGTTCTAGGACAGTACTGGATAAATCTCTAACCTGCTGCTATCACTTCAGAATTTTTTTTTCTGACCTTGAACTGGCCCAGGACAGGTTGTATCAACCCTTTTGAACTTCTGTAATGCAAAGTATGGTTAAAATCTCAAGGAAGATTGGAATTTTTCTTCAGTTCTTTGATTTTTATTAGCAAAGAATAAAAGATACATAAAACCTGTCCTTTTCAAAGAGTCAAATCATTTTCTATAAAAGAAAAAATACTGGAAAATTTGAAGTCAGTAGCTTTCCATTTTTATCCACTAATTTTGGATTACATCAGATCAATTTCCTCTCTTACTTCAATAAGGACTGTGAGGCTTTTAGGCAAGCCTAGATACACCTGAGCAAGTCCAGAGTAGTGATTGGGACAACAAAAGTCTACTACCCTACATTTTCTGGAAGGGAGCCAGCTCAGTCTCTGAAGAGTGTTCTTGTAATAGGGATGTGAGTGGAATGAATAATGATCTGGAAGGGAGCTAAGGAAAGAATTCCTATGGCAAAGCATCAACCTGAATGTGTTCACTTTTTCCTGAGACTAATGTCAGTAGCTTTGTTCAGTGTTCTTTTTGTTTTTATAACCCACATAATACTATTCCCACAAAGGGGAAAGAGTTAGGATCAGAGACTATGCAAATAATATGAGTGTAAGTGATTTCTAAGCTGTCAGAAGTTAAGGATCACTTCTAGGCTCCAATGCATTAAAGCCTTTTTCCATTTCTCAACTTTCTGAAGATCAATCAGTACCTCTGTACAATGGAAACTATCCCATAAAAATGAAACTGGGATAGAAAGCTACTTGTAAAAATGTATTTTATTGGAAAATAACATGCTCAGGCTTGGTAAGTTAGCAGTTTAAATTTTTAGTGCTGGAATATAAAAATATGTCAAGGGACATTTTAAAATAGATCATGGTGCAGGCTGCTTCCAATGACTGTCGTGGATAAGCTGGGAGCAGCATGTCACAGGTAATATGGGCTTTCTTCCTATGATGTTTTAGCTGTAACTATATAGGTTTAAGGTGGTAGTCATTTACAAACCCATGGGCGGTAATGGAATTCTTTAAAGTTAGTTTCTCTTCTCTCTCAGTCAAGCCTGTTGTCTCCTTTACAGCTCACTCCATCTTAATGATCAACACCTGGAAAGATGGCAGATTGTGGTACCTATGAGTACCTGTACCAGTTGCTTCCTAGGCAGAGTTCTGGTTACAAGTGTCCTCTTCTATAGCTACTTCTTTGGCTTTTTCTAAGATGCTTGTATAAAACTAAGGAAGTATAGTAAAATGGGATGGTAAAAGGTTAAATTGAGAACAATATGTCCTCTAACTATTGCAGTGATTTTAAAATTGTGTTCATTGCCAGTATGTTAAAATTAGGATTATACACATATTCAAAAACTTCAGATTCCCCACTTCCTTTTAGGAATAGGTAAATTGTGATTCTAGGGTTGTATCCACACATGATCACAACCAGCTGTTGCTAAGCAGAGGCTGCCCTCTTCAGAGGGTCAAGTCTTGACAAGGTCAAAAAGTAACTCCCCCTTCATTTTTTTCTTACCCTTACAGCATTGGGGGTCTGCTTTGCCTGCCTGGAATCTATAGAAATTTGAGTTGAGAACCGTAAATTAATAATTGAAATTGCTTTGGAAAGTAGAGATGACTAATCAGTATTCAGTTTTTGTTTTCTAAAACACATGCCCTAAATATGCAGAACCAAGTGTGTATAGGTGTTCTCTCTTCACCTCCCACTTGGTTCTGTTTTGTTCTGTTTGCTTTTTGCTACCATTGAACAATAGTTGATTTGACTCACTTTAGAGAGGAAATGTGCAAAGAGAATTGTGTGCAAGTAATTGCCTATGGATGTCTGTCTCTGGATGTCTCCTAGATGGGTTGTGACCCATCTAAAGTGGAAGCTTGGGGCAGAAGAAAATAATTATCCTGCTCTTCCAAATTGCTACAACCTTTCCACAGGGCAATTTATTAAGGAGTTTATAATAACACTTAAAAGCTTGTATATACTTTGACCCAGTAATTTTATTCCTGGAAACACATGTTGAAGAAATAAGCAGAGATGGGCTCAAATATTTATTGTTATGGGATGTATAATTGTAAAAAATAACATGTAGGAACAATGTACATATTCAGCAGTAACATAAATTACAGCATATTCTTATGAATTCCAGCTATGTAGTCACTGAAAATAGTGTTCAAAAGAATATTCACTGATGATTTAATATCCATGATATATTATAGAATTGGCAAAGGCAGAGATGCTAATTGTAATACACATTTGTTAGTTGATATACAGAAAAGAAAACCTAAATGTTTTCACACACAGTAATTATGGAGAACAATAGTTTTTAAAATCTACTTTTCTATAATTTAACATTTCTGCAACAAATAAATGAATTTTAAATTTAGGAAAAATAATTGCTTACTTTAAATACCTTTTCTCCTATCCCCAATTCATTTTCCTTCCAAACACTATCTCCTTTCCACCCTTCAACAGCTGGATTCAGAAGAACAAATTAAAAGGTCAGAACAGCCACCAAGTTACTAATATTAAAGAATCTTTCAAGAGCTAGGTAGCTTGAGTTTAAATTCTAGTTCAGATACTGACTTTAAGAGCTTGGGCAAGGACTTAGCCCCTCTGTGCCTCATTTTCCCTGTCGTTAAGATGAGTATATAATAATACTTATAGGATTGTTGTAAGAATTACATACATTAACATTTTAAAGTACTTCAAATAGTGCCTAGTACATTTTAGGTGCTAAGTGTTTTTGGAAATAGATCAAGTATATTATGATACATATTAAGCTAGCACTGGAGTAACAACATTTTAAAATTGATGTTGTAAAGTTTGGAGATGTTACTTTGTTTCTTTTGAATTTTTGAAGTGTCTTAGGCAATCTTTTGTCCACTGTGCTTTATGGGTAGGCCAGAGTTATCAGAAGTGCTGTTTACCACCTTATGAAGGTCTATCAAACTCTATCCTAGAATATTTCCTTTTGGAGCTTCTGAAGTACAGGAGAGGGTGCATGAGTATTGCTGGGATTTGTTAGGGTGTCATAGAGCAGCTCTGACTGAGTGATGCAATTTAATAGATCATTAAGAGATGCCATAAACACAGATCAAACTGCCTGGATGCATTCTCAGAGGAATCTCAGAGGAATATGGAAACTTAACAGTTTATCACTCAAGTGGCAGTGTTCTGAGGCCAAAAAAAAAAAAAAAAATGTTAAGAGATTTTTCTAACCATGCACTCAATACAAATGAAGCTAATTTATATGCCTTAGTCTATGGAAAGCAGGAAAGGGGATAGTTTTATTTTAGTGGGAAATGAGCATTTTCTTACTCAGAAATATTTATGCATCTGAGGTTTCCTGCCCTCAAGTAACTTAGAGCAATCATCCTTTGTGCCATGTAACTGGGATGTGCTTGGTATATTATAAATGCTCAGTGAGTAATTATTTTTAAGTAGGAGCAATAGGGTAACTAGACTTGATATTTTAGGTAATTTGCATTTTTAAAATTTCAGGCTTATAAGTTGCAATTGTAGTCTACTTGGAATTGTTTGATCCCCCAGCTTATAACCATTTGATCAAGATTCCCTGCATCTCCTTCCCAAGTCTAGGTGAAACTTGAACTTTAGGCAAGTATATCAAATATATTTATGTCAAAACTAACACCTAGTATTGACATTTAAAAAATAGCTGTTTTTTAAACTTGCCACTTGCGTGGTATTTGCAAGCACTGATCCCTCTGCTTAGAACCCTTATCTTGAGGCATTTGCATGACTTTATCTCTCACTTCTTTTCAGTTCTGTTTCAGTATAAACTTAATGGAACATTTCCATCCAAGTTAAGTAAAAGAAAAGCCACCTTCTCTCTGTGTATGTACGTGTGTGCATGCACACGTAAATACATATATTTTTAACCTAGTTTCATTTTTGTCTATGGCACTTCTAATTTTCTGAAATAATAAACATTTACTTATTTGCTTATTTATTTTTGATCTTTCCCCATAATAATGAAAGCTTCATGAGGACAAGGAATTTATATACTTTGTCTCCAGCACTCGGTCCAGTGCCTGGGTGCAGAGTGGATGCTTAGTAAATATTTGATGGAGAAGTGAATGACCATTTATTGGAAATCTAATATGATTTTATTTTTTCTAATACATAGGAGGCATTATTTCACATTATATTCAAAATAGCCTCAGATGTTGAGAACTGATCTTTCAGTTTTTCAGAGAGGAAACAGACTCAGAAAAGAGAAGCAGTTATCAAAGTTCACACGGAAACTGTGGTTCCGTTCATTGTTCAAATGACTGCAAAATCTGCCTCAGTTTTCATGAAAGTCTCCATTTTGGCTAGAATCCCTGATCTCTTTATGCCTGGGGTCCTATTTTGCCCCACCAGTTGTACTTCTAAAGGGCTGCCATCCTGTTCCAGAGCCCTGTCAAGGGATGGGATTCCATTATTTGAGCAGTTTCCACATGTTGACCACTTGCCTACAATTTTTAACCTTATCTGCCCCAAGAGGATCCTGTTCTGATTCCTACCACTTCAGGTAAGACTCCAGGTCAAGACAGCAGCTCAGATACCTTGTCTGAGGAACTTCATTGAGTGCCCCTGTGAGCCAAGCTCTGGATTTAGAAATGGACCATAAGGAGTTCTTAGTTTACCACTTAGAGGGAAAGTCTGTCCCTGAATAAATGATTACAAGTGTGATGAGCGTTCTTCTCTTGGATGTTTTATTGGAGAATACAATAAATTTCTTCTTTGAAGGACCAGAGCGTCAATATTTTAGATGCTTTTCAGGCCTTATGGTCTTGCAGCAGCTACTCAATTCTGCATCAAAGCACAGATGAAGCCACAGACAAGACCTAAATAAACAAGCATGGCTGTATTCTTCCAACTTTCTTTACAGTGACAGGAGGTGAGCTGGATGTGGCCTAGAGGTCGTACTTTTCTGATTTCATTTCAGTTTGGACTTGGCTTTGATAGGCACTCCATTTCTCACAACCCCCTCTCAGGAAGTTTTTAGGTTGGAATTGGTATAAGATTTTGGAAAGCAAAGATGAAGCAGCATCCATCAAACTCTGGAGGGCCTAGGGGATAGAGAGGGTGAGATATGGAGAGGTACGGATGGGTTTCATTAATTCTGCTGGGTGTCCAGCTTCTCTCTGATGGCTGACTCTGACCAACTGTGACACTAACCCACTATGAAACGCTCCACTGTGAACTCACAGTAAACAGCAATTTCCCAAAGAACCAGTCCTATTCATTTACTCTCTATAGCATGTAGACATGCCACCTTCTTAATACCTCTGTTTTAGTCAGCTTCTTCACTGCTGTGACCAGAAGACTTGACAAGAACAATTAGAGGAGGAAATGTTTATTTGGGAGCTCAAAGTTTCAGAGGTCTCAGTCAATAGAGGACAGACTTCATTCCTTAGGGCTGGATGTAGGGCAGAATATCATAGAGGAAGAGTGCAGTGGAAGAAAGCAGCTCAGGACGTTTCACCAGGAAGTGGGGGGTGGTCCCCTAAACCCCAAGTGCCTGCCCCCATGGACCCACCCTCTTCCAGCTACACCTCACCTGCCTAGACTCACTCCTCAGTTAATCTCTATCGGGGGACCAACACACTGATTGGGTAAGGCACTTATAATCCAATCATTTCACCTCTAAACCTTCTTACATTGTCTCACCCATGAGCTTTTAGGGAAAACCCAATAGCTAAGCCATGGCACCTCTGAAAACTGAAATCATTCACCTACACTGTGCTGGTAAGTGAATTTCTCCTTTTAAAAAACTTTCCTTCTGGAAACCTTTTGACACTGTTGAAGATCTAATTCCTATAATAAACTCTATATTCCCTTGCAGTCATATTCCAGAATTCCTGATTGAAGGAACTGGAGGAGGCTGGGAGGACTAGAGATCATACTGTATGCCTGGTGGAGTGGAATAGCTATGAGATTTCCCAGGGCCATCCTTTGCCTGCCCTTCTGCCATGGTCTCCTCAGTGCCACTCAACTAATTGCTCTGGTTGATTTTGCATACTGCAGTGGAACACACTGTCCTCTCTGGCCCAGCACTCCTGAACATATCAGCATCAATGTCTCTCTGTGAGATGTGGTTCTCTATTCAAGGGTGTCGGTGGAGGAGGAGGAGAAAAGAAGGGAAGCCATGACACACCCCCCCCCACCGCCCCGCCACTTAGTTTCTAAATACACATACAGTGGTGATAAATTCTCCTGGAAAGAAATGATATGAATTTCATAACAACAGAGTGTTTCTAAAGACATAAGGTATATAAAATTACTTTACGTGGAATGATCTGTGCGAACATCCTTCTTCAAAGAATCAAACTTTGCTTTGTTTAAATGTTCCTTTGTCCATAAAATCTTTTCAGATCCTTCCAGCTGCAAAATTCCTGCCTTTATTTAAACTCACATGATGCTTAATTGTTCTCCAATGATACAAATCATATACATTTACACTAAGATATTATAACATGGCAGTTAAAAATAGGGGTTAAAGGTTGGAGTTTATATGCCACATTTTTTTTACTAGTTTTGTAAGCTTGAAAACAGGTATTTTCTCTTAGTTCCAGTTTTCTTTTTCCTAAAATGGGGATAATAATAGTACTTACTTGCCTGTCATATTAAGAATCAACATGAAATGTCAGCTGTTATTATTCTTAATATGCAATTGGATAAATTTCATCCCTCCTTTGTGCGTGAATTCTCTATGAAAAGATCCACGAGTTTATCACATCTGTGGCTTTGATGTACATTGTAGATTCCCAAATCATGTTCACTAAGCAAATAAATATATGAAGATAATTAGTTGATCAGATAAAAATGATTTGTCAGGGGAAGAAAAACAGAATCATATGCTTAGATATACTTGCTTCCTGTAGACATGGATTTAGGATTGAAAACACTTTAGAAGATTTTCAATCCATATACCTTTAAATATTTAAGATCCCAAATTGACCCCTTGCCGTGTTTACTGCCTCTTGCCCTCAGACCTTATTTCTTACCTGCTCCAAGCTAACTCCTGCGGGCACCAGTTCCATAAAAGAAGATAGATGTGCTTATTCTTAAATAAATGATGACAGTGTAGCTAGCTGTTTTTTTTCCACCAGGGATTCTTACCCTGTCTTATTGGAGCAGTGTAACAGATGCCTTCCATGCTGTTTCCTTGAAAAGGGAAGAGACATCTCAAAAGCAAATGTTTTACATTTATGCTGGGTGCTACGGACACATCTTAATTTACAGTTATGGGGACACTGGGTTACAAAGCTGACATCTGAAGAAATGACCTGGAGTGGAGAAGTTTGACAGTCTCTGCCTTTTCTCACTACCTTATATATGATGGATAATTTCACAGTGATGACAGTTGCAGAAATACTTCTCTTGTCAAATATAGATATGAATGTGCATATATGCGTGTGTATTTTAATACAGCTTTTCTTTTAAGTTTTAAGTAAGATAGCTCTCTCCAGTGGAATCTTAAAATATCTGCAAGAGTAGAGGACCACAAGGAAAAAAAATTCAGGTTTATTTCATATTCAGTTTAGAACTAATCTGCATGAAGAAACATCTGGAGCTAAAGAAGTTGTTGCAGATGTGAACTCTATGTCTAATGGCCAAAGGAAATTTGTGCTTTCTTCTTCCCTCCATCTTCCCTGTTTTTCTCTCCCTTGTCTTTCCTCCCCCTCCTCCTCCCTCCAATTTTCTCCTCCTCCATCCCATTTTCTTCTCTCCCCTTCTCTTCTTCCTTTTCTGACTCCACTTTTCTCCCACTGCTTGTCCTGCTATTCCTTGTTTTTCTTCAATTTTTTGATTGATTCTTAGTGAAAAGAAACGATGGAGCACACTGATTCCTTTTGGTGAATAAGCAGAGTGTCTTAGGAGTTTTAAATTACTATTAGTTTATCTGATTCTGATTTTCAGCGTCTTGCTGAGCACTTTTGGTAATTCTACCTAAAGCATTTCAAACTGTACTTGCCTTTTTGATCCTAGTGTGTCCCATTATGATGACAAAATGATGTCTGATTCCAAGAGGGTAATAGTACATTGGATTTCGGTACTGTATTCTTCACTTGTGGTTTATAGCTTTATGATTCATAAATAAAACGCAGCACTAATAGTTAAAACTGAGGAAACAGATACACAGCACATCATACACAGGCTTCCCATCTCCTAAGGAGAAAAGGCTTTTATTAACAGAATGTCCTTTTTGTATTGTTATTTTCTTTGTGTGATGACAGAGATTATATTTTACCATACTGACTCATGAATAGACTTACCACATTGATTTTTTTTTTATGGTACTGGAGATAGAACCAGATATTTTACCGCTGAGCCACATCCCCACCCTTTTAGTTTTTTATTTTGAGATAGTCTTGCCAAGTTGCTAAGGGCTTCACTAAGTTTCCAAGGCTGGCCTTGAACTGGTGATCCTCCTGCTTCAGCTCCCTGAGTAGCTGGGATTACAGGTGTGCTCCACTGTGTCTAGCCACCTTTGATGACATGGAATCATAGCGTGATAAAGGAAGAAGGGGAGTCTGGAGATCATATACCATCATTTTACAATGGGGTTACTCAGGCTTGGAAGCCATGTCTTGGTAAATTGATTACCAGTAGAAGCAGGAGAAAAGTTCAGGTTCGCTCTTACTAGTGAGTGCAGTCATGTTGTTTATTTCCAGTGAAGGCTGTCAGAGCACCAAGAAGTTATGGGTTAGTAAGTTATGATGACCACAAATGACAAAATGATGAATACAAGTGTGAGCTCCACTGTCAGACTGATTTAGGTTCAAATTTCAGCCACTGATTTCTAGCTGGTTACCTTGGGTGAGATATTTAATTCTACTCATGCTTCTTTTCTCCTAAACATAAGAAAACAGACAAAGAGGTATAAAAGCCCCTTTCTAAGTAAAGGAACCCAGGAATTGACTTTTGGATGTTAAGTATGTGATAAATTCTGTTTGCAGTTTTCATTGTTGTTATCATTATTAGTCTTAGTGTTGACTTCCTGTTGTTAGTGTGAGGCTTTTCTAGTAAGAGGTTTATGGTTGTGTTACAGGGGTCGAGCTGGAACACCAGCCTATCCCAGGAAGGGATGTTTTGTGCCATGACTGGCCCAAAGGAAAGACATGCTTTGTTGGTGCTAAGCTACATATTTATATACTGAAAAGTTGGCAGAAATAATTTCCAGAAAATAGATGGAAAATACTTTTCTCACATACCAATAGCATTTACGTTGTTTGGTTTATTAAAGTTATCCAGGGTTGTGGTGCGAAGAATGCTGGAAAAAGCCTGCTGCAGCCCTATGGAACCATAAACTTTCCTGAATGGTGGCTTCATTTTTATTAAGCCAGAATGCTTTGTTTGCTTCCCTCTGTTCTTTGTCTTTCTGTCTGTCCTTTTTTCATTTGAAGATACATAGTTTACCCTAGGGAGAATCTGGGACAAAAGGCTTCTACTATAAAAATCCTCTTTTATTGAACAACTACGGTATGTCAGGGAGTATGTTCAGCTCTTTGCATAACTGATCAGTCTTGGGATAGGCATTATTAGATAATAACCAACTATGCTTTAGAAATGTTACACAGTAAAAAGAGATTTGGTTCTCCTTGATTCCACCAAGCTACAACTACCTCTGACTTGAGAAGAAATGGGAGAGAAAAAAAAAGCCAAAGAAGATGGATAGATGATTGCCTGCACTAGGGCTGAATGGAATTTTGTGAAGAGAGCCCTTTTGTACCCACGGCTTGTTGTGAAAGTATCTGAGATGGCAGTTTATCTTAAGTTTTGCTTTCTGATGAGACAGTATGTTATTAAAGTGATTAGAGAGGGCTGCTTATGGAAGGCAGCAGCTTGTGGCATTCTGCCTATGAACTTGAAAGATGTGTTTTCTGAAGGACTGTTCAGACCCAGGAGGTGGCTAAGGAGGCTTCCCATGAGAACAAAGGGGAGGACGTTTTGGAGTATAAATCGCCGAGAGGTATTCCCTTTTAAGCCATCACCAGCATGGAAGTTAAAATCTTGAGCATGCACTGCCAATTCTCCAGAGTGATAACTCTGAGCAGGAAGGAGCTAAGTAAAAAAGGAGGGTAAAAGAAACTTTCAAGCTCACCAGAATTATTGCACCACTCAGATCACCAGTGAGTGGTATATCTCAAAAAGAAAAGATGTCTGCTATAGTCCCATACTTGTTCAAACATTGGAGTGTGGTTAAAATGCTAAATTTTTATTGTTTCTAAGGTAGCATAGTTTCTGTTCTTTTTTTTTCTTTTCTTTTTTAAAAATAATTGGAGAGAGTTTATAAGTCACCTTAGGTTTAAATTTTCACATGGAATCTAGACCCTAATTGAAAAACAAACAAACAGAAAATGAACACACTTTCCAGTACATTATATTGATTGAAGGTTTTTAGATGATGTTTGATGTTTGGGAAAGAATGAATAGCTCCTTTTTTTTTTTTTTTTTTTGGTACCAGGGATTGAACTCAGGGGCACTTGACCACTGAACCACATCCCCAACCCTATTTGGTATTTTATGTAGAGACAAGGTTTCACTGTTGTTGCTAAGGCTGCCTTCAAATTCATAATTCTCCTCGCCTCAGCCTCCCAAAATGCTGGGATGACAGGCGTGCACCACTATGCCCGGCTTGCATAGCTCCCTTTTGAGACCCATTGGGAAGACCATTTATCAGTCCTTGTTTTGATTTCCATCTATTCAGAGAGTGTTCATGTGCCGCCTTCATCTCTACTGTGTTGGATACAAGTGGGAAGCCAAGGAAAGCTGACTGTGACCATGACACAGATGAGAATATGTGCCATAAACACAAATCAATATATTAAATATGGTAGAAATGCTAAATACAGAGAATGATGCAATACAATGGAAATCCAATTAAGAGTGTAGGACTAAAGTTACTAAGGTATCTTAGTAAATCCTAGGATTTGAGGCGAGAGATGCAGTTTATGAAAGAGACAAACCAGGAATGAATATGTACTGAACAGCCCAGCAGCTTTTAGTAGAAGAACTTGATAAGAATATAAATAAAGTAAGCTACTTCAATACACCTCTTTTTGAATTATGCATACTTTGTCAACAAAAGAAGTAATAGCATAAAAATTAAGGCAGTTAATGAAGAGAGATTTTGACAGCTTTAAAAAGAATATACTTTCCTCTACCTATTCATAAACTATTTGCAAAAATTGAACATTTCCTTGGCCATGAAGAAATTATATATATAAAAATATTTTCCAGGCTACTTTTCCTGATCATACCACAACAAATATTTGAAATTGAATGAAATAATTACCAGATATTAAGCATGGAGCTATTCCCCAAACATTAAGTACATAATGAA
>CM053413.1:32809278-32843305 GCA_028644305.1 Xerus rutilus
AAAAAAAAAAATCAGTGCATTTCTCTGGTTCTTCATTTACTTGTTAACTTGCTCTGAATGCTCTTCACTGTTGTTACTGTTGAATTCATGGTGACTAATAATTAAATGGCCACTAATTTAAACTGGACTTAAAATCAATTAGAGCATTGAAGAACGTTGGCATCATCCATGTATGTGTTTTAACCCCTATTTGAGAGACTCTGACTACATATTGTATTAGAAGTCAATAATATTAAAATTTCACTCCATACAAACTTATTAGGCAACTAACTAAGCTATGAGTACAAATTCATAAGAAGAACAAAAAGTTAGGATGTGATCAAGAAACCCACAAAAAGTGATTCAGTAAAAGTGAGTGCACGTGTTGCTATGGCAACGGTGTGGGGATCACCTACCTGGACCTGAGGTGTGGTTAAAGGGATGCCTGATGGGAGTCTTAATGGTTATTGAGGAGAGAAAGTATGGAGTAGCATTCTTAATATAAAAATAAAGGCCAAAGAATGGAAATTGAGAAAAGAACTTTATATACTGATATATTAGCTTTTCATTACTTAAGAAAGTGAAAGGGGGAAAAATCATGGTATTTTTAATTTAAAGAGATCCTAGAGTTCACATAGTAAAAATTTTCCTATATAGTTTAAGAATTCTTACTCCAAAAGTCACAGAATATTGTTCAAAAGCAAAAATTCTCCCAGTTGTTTCTCTATATGTAACTGATGTTACTAACATTTCAAAAAAGAAAAAGGATCACATTTGAAGAGTAACTCCAGGCACGGAGCATACTGCTTAAAGACTGTGCCACTGTTTTGGATTCCTGTGGTGCACAGAACTTTCCTTGGGACAAAGCAGATATTCAGTACATTGGGGCTGACTGCCAGATTGGCACCCTGGAAGCAGTTCAATAGGAAATGCAATCATTTCAGTGACTACGTGGAAATCCAGCCTTGCTCATTCCTGTGACACTTATTGATGCTGAAGGACCTGCTAACTGAATGCACAAGTAAGATGAGGCAGCCAGGCTCTTTATAGTGTGTGCAGTGTGAGAGGAAGCTACAGATTTTTTTAAGGGTGGCTGCATAATAATTGGCTTTTAGTGGAAATATCTTGTAGATTCCTATCTGCATCAGGATAAAAGATAATCTTAAGGTGGATAAGTGCTAAATGTACAAGACACAACCACCCAAATATAGGGAGTGTCTTGCTTTACATGCACTGGAATGACGGCAAGTGTCTTAAAAGTAGGGAAATTTTAGAGCTAAAATGATTTTTGTGAAGTACTTACTTCAATCCCTTTTTTATTACTGGTATGAAAAAAATATAGTTCAGAATATTTTCTTCTTCCCTAAAGTTGTCCCCAGTGTTTGTTCACTTCATTGATTTTTACTAGCCAGCAGGCAATACTTCCAACTTGATCAAGCTGATAGACCTAGCCTATAATGCAGAATTATTTCTAAGCCAGTGCTTCCATGATTGTAGAAAAGTCAACTGTGCTTTGTTAAAACAACAGAGAGAGAAAAAAACAAACCTTGAAAGCTTCACATTATCTGCTTCTTTAATATTTGTCTATCAATAAATACACATTTTCTACCTAATAGATTTAATTGGCTTAACTCACACTGTATGTTCCTAGTAAGAGGCCCTATGTGTTTTCAGAATGATTCTGCTGCATTTAAATGTTTTTATTAGTGCATTATAGTTATACATAATATTGGGGTTCATCATGACATAATCATACATGCACAGAATGTATAGATTGAATGTTCTCTCTCATATGCAGAAGATATGGCAAAATAAGGATATAAAGGAAGCATCCCATGAAAATAGAGGGGATATTAGTAGGGTAGAGGAAGGGAATAGAGGGGAAAGAATGAATGACAGGAAGAGGGGGGAACTTGGGAAAGAAATTGACCAAATTATGCTATGTACATACATGAATATAGCACAGTGAATTTCACCTTTATGTATATCTATAAAGCACTATAAAGAAAATACTGTAAGTATATAGGAAGAAGACCAGTAGGGTAGAGGAAGGAGAATAGGGGAAGGATAAAAGAAATAATGGGAACTCAAATGGAGCAAATAATATTCTATGCATATATGATTATGTCATGATGATTTGCTGGTAAATGGATGGAAATGGAACATCATGTTAAGTAATGCCAACATGTTTAAAGAGAGATTGAGAAATATGAAGTCATTAGTGATGACTCCATAAACAGGTCTTAAACATATGAAGCTATTTTCATCTTTGTTCCCTCATGAGCCCACACCTCTAGCTGAACAAAGAATAAGGTGCTACCATAATGTTTGAAGACAATAATATTCTGATCACAAGGAAATCCCCTTTTCCTAGTGAAAAAATAAAAGGAAAGTTTAAAGTCAACCACATTTATTTATTCAATAAGTATTAACTGAAAGCCCACCAGATGTCAATCACTGTCTGATGACAAGATCTAAAAATAGACAAAATGCCCAATTATCTTACTCTCATAAAAATATAAACTTTAAATGGTGTAGATGATTCATTACATTAGTATAATATTTAATTAGTCACATGTATATTTCATATTCCATCCATTTTCATCAATTTTGAAACTTTTTACAGTCTCACATTTGAAAAACAATTCTATCAAGCTTTTATATTCAGTTCTAATAGCAATTTTACAAACTCATCAGTAGAGGCATTTTTCTTATTCACCTAACACTTTTACAAAAGAATAGGGTTTTCAGCATTATCTAAGTTGAGATAATGATGCTATGCTATATACAAGAATCAATATACATAACTACCTCACTATTGTTTTTCCTTCCTCCTATGAGTTTCCCTAAAGTAGCTAGTTGGTATAACACCCCCCTTTTTTTGTTTTGTTTTAGATGTACACAACATCCTTATTTTATTTATTTATTTTTATGTGGCTCTGAGGATCGAATCCAGTGCCTCATACATGCTAGGCTAGCCCTTTACTACTGAGCTACAACTCCAGCCCTATAATGCCCTTTTAAGAAGTGGCTAACAGTCTTCTTTACAATGATATCCAATGATAGCAATGGTAATGTCATAATCATAGGAGTAATTATTTGTCCTTTTTAAACTGATTCTGCAAGGTGACTTCTATAAACATTGTAACTATTGCTGATTGATATTATTTGGTGGTAATATGTTTTCCCAGATAATTTTATTCATTACAAATTAAGCATTTGAGAAAACTTCTCCCCAAATGTTATAACTTCATGCGCATTTAAATAAAAATATCTCCTTTGCCAAGGGAGAAGTTTTTGATGAAAAAGTAGTTCACTCTGTTTAGACATAACTGGTAGAAATATCCATTCCTAGGATTATACTTTTTCTGTGAGTTTTCTATTCTCTCACACTCCTGCTCTGGGACCCTTTTAACAGAGGATATTTTAAAAGGTAATACCTGGTGGTGTTGGTGTCTTTCTAATAATTCCATATTTTCATGGAGAAGTCAATGCATGACATATGATCCCTCTGAGGGCTAGTCATATATTCAGACCGTAGCACTAGGGGGTGGAGGGTAGTTTCTAGCTGACTGGGTTTCCTTGTGCATTTGTCAGAGGTATGGCCATAGTCAGCAGCAGCCATGCAGCATAATGAGGACCTGGCTTTATGTGCAGTTGTTGGAAGGACTGCTTCCAGCAAAAAGCCTGGGCAGACTTGATCTATCAACAGATGTTCATTCAGCATTTCCTGGGAATGACTCGAAGAATTTCTGAGCCCCTTAGGCAGTACATTCTGAGTCTAGGTTTGCTCCTCTTCCTGTTCCTCAGCATTGACAAGAGCTCCTTCCATCACCTTTTAAAGGATGATAGGCTGATCTAGGATTCAACTCCTAAGCCAAAGTGTGAATGACACTGTTTTGCCAATCATCAATATATTGCTTTAGACACCATAGTATGAATGTGATCAAATTAGTCTTCAAATTGTTATTTTCTTGGCAGGTGAATTTGCTTGCTGTAACAGAGTTACAGTATAATCCCAAGGTCAATACTGTCAAAATAAAACATTATTATGTACCTATGACTTGTAAAACATTAACGATGATTAGTTTGGCAAATGAATGGGGGCATTGATCCTAAAAACATATATGCTTTCTGTTTTGTTTCAACATGTGAGCAAACCACAAATAACTATTGTCAAAATATATCATTATATTGCTAAAGTGTTATGCATCTTGCCTTTCTGCAATAAAAATTGTGCATATATTTTCTTCCATAAAAATTTGTTGCTTCATGCACAAAACACACAATTTGGTATTTCATAGAACTATTAATGGTCCATTTTTAGAATTATGCAGATTTAGATGCATGATACAGAATAAAAGTAACATTTTTTTTTCTTTAAGTCATAGAACTGGCAAATTGCTTTATACTCTGTCCTTGCTAGGATAGTTTCTTTTGAATTAATAACCTATTTTCAAGGCTTCTTGTGAAAGTAAAATTGTAAGTCAAAATGGTTCACATAAATTTGATTTGTTTGTTTGGCATATTTTGAATTATGCTAGAAATAATCTCATATTATTGCCTTACGATCTTTTTAAATGCAATCAAATTAATAATGGCCACAACTCAATAAAGCAATAGAAATTGAATGCAATCCTCACATAGTATGTGATGACTTTGTCTCCTATCAATTTTGCCCTATGTGCTAAAAAATGTACTCACTAAATGAAAAAAAGTTTTAGAATTAAAACATGTGTAATTAAAATTGTTATGGTTTTAGAGGGATGATGTCACAGTTGAATACCAAAGAGCAGAGAAATTAATGTTAAGTGGACATACTGAAAATTTTATTTGTTCAACACTCATCCCTCAGGGCCCATCCATTAAGACTCACTGATTAGCCTCAAAGAAAAACTTGTGTTTTATCCTTCTAAACTCACAATTTCTGGTGTATTTGCCAGGTCAGAATCCTGTGGCACTGATAATTGGGCCCCAGTGTTCTCCACTAGTCTTCAGGCAGTGCCGTAATTCTAAGTCAGACAGAACTGGTTCAAGTCTGTGTCCCACCTTGGTACTACAATCAGAAATAATCTTTCTTTCTTCTACATTCCTGTAATCATAATGGTGTCTCTGTTGTAATGATATATCTTTATACCTTGAATTAAGGTATTCAATTTCATATCTTGTTCTACTAGACTGCATGCTTTAAAGGTTAAAGATTGTTCCTTATTTACTACTGTGACTCCCAATACCACTTAATCCTGGGCTATCCACATAGTATGAACCCAATACCCATGGACTGAAGGAATCTAAGAAAGTTAAGGTCTTTTTGTTTTATTTTATATTATCTTATTCTATTTGAGAATTAAGCAACAGGTACAATGGAATCCAACATAATCCAAAGTCACACAGTTAGGCAGTCTATAGAATTTATAGTATAGAAACCTATAGAGTTAAGAAACATTGATCAGGAATTTACTCAGTTTTGCCAAAACTTGCCTAATCTAGGTGTATGAAACAATAATTCAACAGGTTAAAAACATAGTCTTTTCTCCTAAGTCTTTGTTTCTAACCAATTCCTTTTATTAGTCACAGACTCCGAAGAATCAACTAAGTGAGCTAATGTCTGATGCTTTGAAAATTAATGACTGGACTACTACTTGTTGATCATGTCTGGTAGTAACAATTAAGTAAGCCTGATACTCAAAGTGTGGTCCTTTAACCAGAAGTTTTGCTATCCTCTGGGAACTTGCTAGAAATGTAGACATGTGACTGCTCAGACCTGCTGAATTAGAATCTGCATTTTAACAAATCTCCCTAGAGATTCGCTTGTGCATGAAAGTTTGAGAAATACTGATCTTGGAAATTCATTCAAAGTACAGATTCTCAGCCTTTCTCCTGAAGATTCTGATGTACTAGGTACTTTCTGCAAACCTATGATTTTAGCATCCATTGTGTATGTATGTATGTGTGTATGTGTGTGTGTGTGTGTGTGTGTGTGTGTGTGTGTGTGTATGTAATCCTAGAGCATAGCTAAAAACTACCATAGTAGTCCCATCAGGGACAAGAATGTTTTAGATTATAATCTCTGAAATTTACTCCTCCTTATACAGTTCCAAACGTCATATATATGGAAGGGAAAAAATCAAGAAAAGAAACACATATCAATTACGGAACTATTGGGCCTACACCAATAATCTGCATTTGGGATGTTTGATGTTGCCAAAGCACAAATTTGTGATTAGGGAATAAATTATCTATTTTTTAACTTTAGCTCACTTTGATAGGGGTATTTTAATATTGTATTTTATATTTCTTTACATTTTCACATAGTTTATTCTCTAAGGATGATACCAATATGAGATGCATATTTGTGTTGTTATGCTATGGAACAGTTTCCTAGGGCATCTTGCTGTGGTGGAATGGCCACTCATGTGAGGAATGATCAAAATAGATTGAGAGAAATTATGTTAATATATGTTTACACAGAGTATGTATGCATCATTTAACATTATTCTATTCATAAAAAAATACTTGTATATGGTTTGATGTTTGTGTGTATAAATATAGATCAATACAAAACACAAAAGAATCTACTAAAGTGACTTATCAAAAGCCTTGGAGGAAGGGATGACTTGAGTCAGTTTTCTTTTTTCCTTTCAAATTTTATATAATACATTGATTTTGTCAGATGTTTTGCCAAAAATAATGGGCAGATCTCAATCAAATATACTACCAATTTGCTTCCAGCACTTACCAAAGTGAAAATAACTTGTTTTAGTGGCATCAGAGTGAATGGTGGATTCCAGTGGATCACAAACCTTCCCGGAAAAGTTGTATGGAACTCAAAGCCATTAGCACAAGGAATATACTAGAGGATTTACCCCTGTAAAAATCACGGTCTGACAGACTGTATGGTGGGAATGAATCCCTTTATCCTCAGCAACAAGGGCTCAGGGGAAACAGTGTCATGCAGTGACCATGAACTAAACATCCTTCACCTCCTCCAGGCAACTTTTTTCCTGTTCTCAAGCCTGCATTTGTCAGGTTGCCAGGGATGGCCCTCTGTGAAGATAGGAGTGTTGTCTTGAGTTCTGGTCTTGAATACTCATGTTTAGGTACTGATGGACGTTACCTCAAACTTTCCTCTTCCTACAATGCACTTTCTCTGTTTATCCATGTGCATACCACTTGTCTATTTAATGCTTTCTCTACTTACTCATAAATATGCTTTCATTATTCCATACCTGTTTTTTGTACATAAGTCTTAACATTTCGGTTTCTTAGAGTGGGAGCTCTATCATTTAAATTCCATATATTCTACTTATGAAGTATTGGGTGCTCCATATACTTTGTCAAGATGTAATGTATTTGGCAGTTGAAAATTCATTCCACAAATATTTATTCAACATCTGCCATATAATACAAACTTCCCCAAGTGGTGAGGTGGGGGCATAAGAGAGATGAAGTTCTTCAGAGAGGTTAATTTTAGTGGTGGAGATGAGCAAGTGGACTTTAGACTGATAATTAACTGATGGAAGAAAAAAAGAATGTATTAGCATCCGACCCAGAATTGCAAATGGAGGAGAATTTCCAGAGGAGGTTGCTCTCTAAGCAGGAGTCTCAGAGCCAGGAGTCAGAGAACAGAGGTGGTGGGTAAGGGTCCCTGGCAAAGGGAAGAGTGTTGTCATTCTCCTTCACTGGAGAGAATGTGGAAAGCTTAAAGACCTAGGAGAATTCCTCTGTGGTATGGTGTGCATCCCAGAGTAAGAAACCTGGCATTTGTGAAACGTAAAACCACATTTCCATGTGTTATCCAGCTTATTACTCACAATAATCTTAGGTGTCATACAGGTGAGGTTAATAGGAATGAAGTAAATTCCATGCTCAAAATTATAGTTGAGCCCCCATTTCCTTATGCTGGATTCACACTCCCTTTTATTGTTACCTTCTGTATTCTAATACATTGCCACTTGGTATGTATAAACCATTCAGTCATTCTCAGAGTTTGCATAAATCTAATTTCTTATTCAGCAGTTACCTATTTTATCTAAAAAAGCACCTCTGCCTCCCTATATTTTTAAGGAAAGACTATTTCTAGGGACCATGAGACAAATACCTCAGGAGAGATACCTAGAGAGGTCAATTAACTCAGAACTGACAATAATTAAAATCTAAATGATAAAAAGGATGGTTTATTGGGCAATAAATCTCACAGAGCAGCACAGATTTAATGAGTATCAGGAAAGAGCAGTGTTTTAGCAATTATTCAAGGGGGACTCTTCCCTAATGATAATTTTCTAGAACTACCGGTTGTAATTTTATTTAGTAAATAATTTTGAATTCTTTTCAGCTTTTTATTGTATATTGGCATTTAAAATACAAATACAAACTTTAAATAGAACACTCAATTCTCATGCTTTAAAAAAAAAAATAGAGCTCAAGGTGGTGAGGCCTAGTGGAAAATACAACTGCTTTGAGGCCAATCTTCTTGTTTTAAAAAAATTCCTTCATTTTAGTGCTTTATAGTTATGCATGCTAGTGGAGATCATTTTGACATACTTATACGTTAAAGAAATATAATTTGCTCCATTTCAATCCCCAGTACTTCCGCTTTCCCACCTTTCCTTCCTCCCCCTGTTCCTCTTGCTCCACTCTACAGGTCTTCCTCTATTTATTCATTTATTTATTTATTTATTTATTTATTTATTTATTTATTTATGATTGGTGCTTGATAGATATACATATAGGTGGGATTTACTGTAATATGTATCATATATAAATATGACATAATTTGGTCAATTTCATCCCACAGTTCCTCCCTTTTCCCTTCCCTTCTCCTTTCCCCTCAAACTCCTTTCTCTACCCATATCCCCACCCCCTTTGTTTTTCTTATTTTGCTCTACTTTCTGCATATGAGAGAAAATATTTGACTTTTGAGTGAGTTGGGCTAATTTCACTTGGCATGATGTTCTTCAGTTTTTCATGTTGTTACCGGATGCAAGAAAATTACCTTCTTTGAGCTTCTATTCCCTGATTTATAACAAAATCTAGCTGCTGCTGCTTCTCCTCCTCCTTCTTCTTCCTATTCCTCTTTCCCTTTCTCCTTTTCTTCTTCTTCCTCCTCCTCTCTTTTTCTTCCTCTTTCTTCCTCTTTCTTCTTCTTCTTCTTCTTCTTCTTCTTCTTCTTCTTCTTCTTCTTCTTCTTCTTCTTCTTCTTCTCCTTCTCCTTCTTCTCCTTCTCCTCCTCCTCCTTCTCCTCCTCCTTCTTCTTCTTCCTCTCTTTCTCCTCCTGCTCCTTCTCACCCTTCTCCTTCTCCTACCAGGGATTGAACCCTGGTGTGCTTAACCACTGAGCCACATCCCCAGCCCTTTTTATTTTTTATTTTGAGACAGGATCTTGCTAAGTTGCTGAGACTGGTCTTGTACTTTCAATCCTTCTGCTTCAGCCTTGAGCCTCTGGAATTACAGGTGTGTGCAACCACAACCAGTAAAATCTAACTTCTTAGGTTATTGTGAAAATTAAGTAAGTAAAAACTAACCACTTATAGTCATGTAAAATCTAGTTGCTCAGTAATAGGTATTTGAATCTGTTCAATTCTTATTCAGTTCAATTTTTATTCAGTGTCTCTTTACATTGAAAGGAAGGTACTTTGTGAAATATAAATACAAATATACATCTAGAACATGGCCTGACACATGAATGATGCTAAAAATAATTATTACAAGAGTGATTTCACTCCTAATAGGAAGGCAAACCAAAGATGTAAAAATTCAAAACATCCATTTGGACAGAATCCTGAGGAGAGAATGACATGGGCATGAGGAGAATTGTTACCTAATTGTCATAAGAAAAATCAACCAAAACTTGCAAGTAAAGCAAAAGAAGGTGGCAAGGATTCTCAATGTCATACCTGAGCACTGCTTAAGGAATCCACCCACAGATTGTCTGATTTTCCTTAAGAATGTGCCTTTGTTTTATTACTGTTGATTATGGCCCAGACTTTGTGAAAGTTAACTCTACATGTTAACTTGATGATTTTTGTCTCCTAGAGAAGCATTTTTTTAGCACAGATGCCAATGAATAGATAACCCCAATCATTACAGTTTTATTGCTGGGTAGAACATTACCCTGCCTCTTCCCTGGCTTAGTAAGCCGGTTTCAGCACATCTTCTCTGTATAAATCTGTTTCTCAAATGCTGTTTGAATCAGCCTCACCATCCTGCCAGTTCCCACTCTTATTAAATAAATAAATCTTTGACGCATATACAGTATTCTACAGTTGTAGAATGCTTTTAGCAATTTAAAAATTAAGCTTGACAGCTTTGAAGAAAATTTATTTACCATGGGGATTTTCAAGGACAGTGTAAGAAAAAGAGAAAAGGACACATTTACAGTCTCAATATAAAACACTGTCCTCTGTGAAGAGGGCGAGTAAAGACATGAACCACTGCCTCATTTGCAAGGCCCTTTTGGCCTTGTTATAGAGTCAGCAAAATGAAAAAACAAATTTTTCTATTAAAAGCAAAAGGTAGCAAATCACACAATTACTTTGAGATAATCACATAAGTTGGATAAATTGGGATATAAGAATTATTGCTTAGAAGAGCATACATATTCTAACAATCACATATAGGGAGATGCACTCTGGAGACATACCCTTTGCTTTTATTTATCCATTTGTCTTCATTTTCTGTAGTGCAAGAGGCTAGAAAGTTCCTGGGCATTCTGGATGATGGAGAATCTTAGAAGCATTTAAAATTCCTATTAAAAGGGTAACAAAAAAGCCCCATTGTTCAGGGAAGGGACATTAATATATTTTGGATATATCAAGTCTAAAAGGAGAACCCTTGGAGGAGATCGGCCAAAGGAAGATACATGTGGTTCTGAGCTCTGAATTTGTGGCTTTGTGATTAGTTACATTACTGTGGTCAAGAATTCTGTAGTAAGCTGGGACTTGGGATGGCACGTGGAAACTTGGTGGACCTCTGTGAGTGGTTTTTGTGTCAGAAACAAAGCTACACTTGATTCCTGGTTCTGCTGTTCAGATGAAGCACTACTCTGTGGACAGTGTTCCCCCCTCAT
This sequence comes from Xerus rutilus, assembly GCA_028644305.1. Classification (NCBI taxonomy): domain Eukaryota; kingdom Metazoa; phylum Chordata; class Mammalia; order Rodentia; family Sciuridae; genus Xerus; species Xerus rutilus. The sequence continues at coordinate 32,820,326 of CM053413.1, forward strand.
GGTCGCAGCAGGAGATGCATATTAATTTCTTTAATATCCCTGCTTTTGCCCTGGTGTCAGGAACTCATTCTCTGGTCAGGCTTAGTACCACAAGAATTAGAGAGATGACAGAGTGAGTGATGGGAGGTTATAGAAATGTCATTATTGAATATATTTGTAATGATTCAGAATATTGAGAATTAATGGAAGCTTTAAGAAAACATATAACATTTTTTAAGAGATGAATGAATGATAAATGAATGAAACAAAGGTAAAAGTGTGTGTGAGGGGTTGGGAGGCTTTGCAGGTAAAATATACATAATAGGCAAAAGACTAGTCCAGGGATATATTTTATTTTTATGAAAATAATATATTTATATTAACTAGCATTAAAGGAGAAGCAAAAACTTTACATTGAAATTTAAAATCATCTCATAAAAATATTAGGGCCTATGGTAATTTTGTATTACACATTAGCACAAATTTGGTGGGTTAAAACATTGCAAATTTATTATTTTACAGTGTTGGGGTTTATACAGCTGAAATGGGCCTCAGTAAGCTAAACTCAAGATTGGGACAGTGCCGTGTTCCTCCTGGATCCTCCAGAGGAAACTTCATTTGTTGGTCCTGCCTTTTCTAGCTGGTTGAGGCTGCCTGAATTCCTTGGATTCTGGCTCCCATCTATTTCAAGCTAGCAATGGCTAATCTAGTCTTTCTCAGGCAGCACCTCTCTCACCCTGACCATCTTCCTCCTTCTTCCACATTAAAAGGACTAACTGGTGTAGTCCAGGATCATCCCTTTTTATTGAGTTTAATCTATTTGCAAACTTAATTCCATATGCAACCTAAATTCTCCTCTGCATGTAAAATAACAGATTTGTAGCTACCATGGGTTAGAATAAGGGCATCATGGGAAGAGGACATTATTCTTCCTGTCGCAGGTTACAAAGGCAAGGAAAATAAGACATCTGAGAAGGATGGAATGTGTCTCACTGGATCACAGAGAACATTACAAAGACATTATTGTATTTACGGTGTCATTGACTTTTTTAATGCATTGTGAATGTTTATAAAAGTATGTGATTACTTCTGGAGGTTTTCACGTCAAATTCATTGTGATTTCATATTATGGTAAATTAATTTTGGGTAATTTTAAAAATCATTTATTTTTATAGATAAAAGTAGTTTTAGTGTTCTTTTAATGATTATAAAATAATACCTTTTCTTTATATAAATTACAAGAAGATAATAGAGAAATATATAAAAAGGAAAGGAAATTAATTCATGATCTAACAAGATATATATAGAGAGACAATCCCAAGTATATCTTAGAATTTCCTTTTAGGTATTTTAATAGGGCTAAAAACATATATCTATTGGTTCAGATAATTGGAATTATCCTTTATTCCCATCAGTTAAATGTATGTTTGTATCACAATTTTATTTGATTTTCAGAACTTCTTTGTATAATGTATCATTTAAATAATTTCTTATTAGACATTTTCACGAGATTAGTATTTCCTTTTAAAAACTGCAATTAAAAGAAATAAAATGAATAACATTATTAACCTTCTTGTACATCCTTAACTTTTTACATTTCCTATTGATTTCCTTAGGATAAATTCTAGAAGTAGGTTAAATGGTAACAAGTATCAATTTAAATTAGTTTTTTTTTTCCTCAAGGACATAGATGAATAGAATGGTTGATAATCCTGAAGAATAGAAATCTTATTACAATAACAGTGGATAATTTAAAATAAACCATTGCAGAATAGTAGGAATGACTTCTGCATATAAATATGTTTGTTATTCATATTAGTTGCATTATGTTCTCATACAAACTGATTTTATCAGTATGTTTAAATCTCACTTTCATCCTTTCTTTGGGAGTAGTTCTTACATCCTAAGGCTAAAAGGTGATGAGATCCTTGTACAGGAAGTGAAAATAAGCCACAAAAGATGATTCTACTCTAGTTTGAAGAAAAGACAGATATGCAGCTAAGGGCAGCTACTGCCTGGAGTCCTCAGGGTACCTCTCTGGGTCTTTGCTTGCCATAGGATGGCTGAAGAGATGACTGATTTCCTCTGTCTCTCACACTTTGTTAGTTTTTAGTGCTTAGCACTAAAATGTTTTGATGTGGAAAATCCTGGTTTACATTATTTATTTATGTATCGTGTTTACTTCCAAAAAGGCCTGTGGCAACTTAACAATAAAAATGTGAGTATAATAAGGCCAAGCATCACTTTATAATAAAAATCAAATTACTCAGACTCTGGGCCTCTGTTTTATTGGTGAAAAGGGAACATGAGTATCTATATTATATAGCTATCAAGTAGATTATAAATAAAAATATATATGTACATATATATAAATATATGTTGTAGATATGTATGTATATATAGTATATAATATATGTATATATACATGTGTATTATTATATATTTATATTTCCCTGTGCAGTTTGTGGTCTGTAGTCTTTGCCTCTTTCTCCTCTATCTTCCCAAGTACAAAGGGAAAAACAAGTAAATACCATAACAAAACAGAGTGAGGAACATTGCACTCATTAAGTACAAAAGAGCCCAAGCATACTAGTATTAGAGCAAAATGAAAACTATGGTGGCTGATGGAGCTGATGCCATCTAATAGCAGAATTGCAAAACATATTTTTCTGAGTGGATCTTATCACAATAATCTTTAAATAATCTGTATTACCTATTGTATATCTTTGATAATATTGTGAAAATGTGTTTTATATAAAAGATTGCAATGTTTAAATTCAAAATGTAATATCTTCTGGTAACACTTGAAAATTGTTAGAAGTATTGTAGTTAATGTTTTGAGCCCATGTATTACCAATAAATCCTGACAAATTTCCCTAAAAAACTGACAGTGATTTAATGAGTTTAAAGGTAAATTCTTAGAATAAAGAACTTCAAGCATGTTGATAACATGTGACCTACTAATTTAACTTCAATATTAAGGTCATACCAAATACAAAATACAGAGAAATTCTGAAAGCATTAAAATATTTACTGCAGCTTACTTTTGAGAGGTAACCAGATATAGCATTAGCAAAGTAAAGTTCAATAATATGCCATCATAAATGCTGATCTATATATCATATATATAATATCATATATATCTAACAATAAAATTAAATTATGGAAAAATACACATAAAGTTTTCCATCTTCACCATTTTTAAGCATAAGTTAATTCACATAGTTGCACAACCAATTTTCAGACTTTTATTTTCTTACAAACCTAAAATTCTATTAAATATCTGCTCTGCTTTCCTTTTCTACTTATCTTCATTGACTTGTGACCACCATTCGATTTTGCATCTCTATGAATTTGTCTACAGTAGGTATATCAAATAAATGGAATCATAATACAGTGTATATCTTTTTGTGACTGGCTTTATCGCTTAGCATAACATCCTCAAGGTTCACCCATGTTGTTACATGTCAGAATTTCCCTTCTTTTTAAGGCTAATTGATATTGTTTATATTTACTATGCTTTTATATTTTTTGAGAAACTACCATGCCATGTACTGTGGCCATATCATTTTGCATTCCCAGTTTCCTTGCCAAACCTGTTATGGTCTATTTTTTCACAGTGGTCACCCTAATGGGTGTGAGGTGGTATCTCATTGTGGTTTTGATATTCATTGCCCTAATGATTAATGATGTCAGTCATCTTTTTATTGACTCATTTACCATTTGTATATCTTCCTTGGAGAAAAATCTATTCAAGTCATGTGTCCACTTTTAACCAAGTGGCAGAGCTCTTTCTTTATTTGGTGATTTGCAAATATATGATATGAAAATATTTTCTCCCGTTCCATAGGTATTCTATATTTTTAATTTTTAACTTGTTCTTTTTAGTTGTACATGACCGTAGAATATATTTTGACATATTATGCATACATGATAGGTGCTCTATATTTAATTTAGATGGAATTCAATGTATTCATTGTTACTTTTTTATTACCTACCATAATATACATGTATATTACAGTGGTTATGAAAAATGTGTGAGTGTGGTCACATTAACTGAAAAAGCAGGACAAAAATTGTATATAAAAAGTCCCTAATTTAAAACATAAGAAGCTACTGTGTAGTTTTAAGTTACACAATTTCAAAATGAGTATTTTGATACAAATAATGCTGTCTATTTCATCATGTTTCATTTCATTTCACACCACATCAATATCTTAATTGATCATGAAGTACGTCAAACAGAAATGTTTTAAAGAGTGTTTTAAGAATATACTACCAAGTATTAAATTATAAGTCATATTATATTTACAAATTAGATAATATTCAATGTAAGTTTTTATATAAGGTATTTGGAGCTTTTAAAAATACAAGGTTTCTATTAAAGATGACTATCTCCCTACTTATTCAACTTATTCCTACTTATGTGTAGTTCTTCTTATTCTACTTGTTTTTCTATCTATTCCTTCCTATTTATAGCAGCATATGCTTCACTATCTTGAGAAATTTTGTACTGCATTCAAATTCTACTTCATATGTTTATTCATTCATCTATTCAGTTATTTTCTTTTTAGTGTTTCTTGTGGATACAGTGGTAAATGACACAGATGATATGCCTATCCTCATGGAGTTTGCATTCTGTTAGGGAACGAGAAATGTTATGCAGGGAAATATATAAACAAGCGAGATGACATCAGAGAATGGAAGTTTCTGTGATGGGAATAAAACAGGAACAGTCAGTATTGTGGGGAATTATTCTGAATTTCTCTCCAACAATGGCATCATTTATTTTGCTTGTGTTCATGCCTAAAAAAAGAGGTTAAAAATTTTACCATAGAGAAAGGGCAGTTTTCATGATTGGTTTTCCCTGCCCCTTCCTCTCTCTTGTACCAGGGATTTGAACCCAGGGGCACTTAACACTGAGCCACATCCCAGTCTTCTTATTTTTGATTTTGAGACAGGGTCTCACTAAGTTGCTTAGGCCTGCCAATTTGCTGAGGCTGGTGTTGAACTTTGAGATCTTCCAGCCTCAGCCTCCTGAGTCCCTGGGATTACAGACATGCATGAGGACACCCAGCTAGTTTTTATTCTTCTTTCTTTTCCAACAATATCTTGCTTTTCCATTTCAATAATAATTCCAGTGCTAAGCTATTGGGATCCAATAATTCAAATAGTGAAAGAACTCTTTGCAGTAGTAAATTTGTTTTCTGCTTTTCATGTTGCTTTTTAATTGATGCATTGTATTTATACCCAATAGTGGGATTAATTACATGCACATGATCTAACAATATTTATACGTAGTAGTTGAATTAATTACATGCACATGTAATTAATTATATTGTTATATTTAACAATATAATTAAGTCAGTATTGTTCCCCAGTATTTACCTTTTCCTATCCCTCTTCCCTCCCTCTAGTTCTTTTCCTCTGCTCTACTGATCTGCTTTTGATTTTCATTTTCATGAGATACCCCCCACACTCCTTTCTTTCCCTTTTTCCTCTCTAGGTTCCACATATGAGAGGAAATATATGACCCTTGACCTTCTGAGTTTGGCTTATTTCACTTGACATATGTTTTCAAGTTCCATCTGTTTTCCTGAAAAGACACAATTCCATTCTTTGTGTGTGTGTGTGTGGCTGAATAGAACTTCATTGTGTATATATAGCACATTTTCTTTATCCAATTATCTGTTGTTGGACATTTAGGCTGATTCCATAGTTTGGCTGTTGTGAATTGCACTGCTGTAGACATGGATATGATGAATTCATTAGGGTAAGTTCCAAGGAGTGGTATAGCTGGATCATATGGTGGTTCTGTTCCTAATCTTTTGAGGAATCTCCATACTGATTTCCATAGTAGTTGTACTAATTTGTAATCCCACCAACAATGTAAAAGTGTTCCATTTTCCCCACATACTCTCCAACTTCAAATTATACTGCAGAGCTATAGTAACAAAAACTGCAAGGTACTGGCATAAAAACAGACACATGAATCCATGGAGCAGAACTGAAGACACAGAGACATACCCACACAGATACAGTCATCCAAACCTTGATAAAGGTACCAAAAACATATGTTAGAGTAGCACATTTCAAAGATAAAAATCAGGCAGAAATATCCTTACATCCTGAATTAGAGGAAGTCAATTTAAAATATATCATGAGAAAACTAGAAACAGAGATAAGAGATTAAGTTCTCTTTGGTTTTTTTCAATTTCAATTTTAGCAATTTCATGATGTTCAATGAAAGGAAAGAATAAAATAATCAAGTCCCTCTCCCCACACCATCTTGTGCTTTTCTGCAAACTGTAAGATTAGAATTAACAGAAACTATAGTATTCATCTCCAACCTTCTTTTTCACAGATGGGACAGTAGAGGCTCAGCCTTGCAATGTGTTACCTGTGCTGTGCAGCTGGCTTGCCTTCCATCCTGGAGTCCTTCCATGGCTTTCTTTTGGGAGTGTAGGCTCATTCTTGGGCTAAGGAAGATAATTTAGTCTAGGAAGGGAGGGCATGGCCCTTCCATATTCCAGCCCTTGTTATGAAGAAGGCAAAGGTGGAAATGGCTATGTCTGTGACATTAGTGTTATTCTCACTGCCTCTACAGAAGTGTGATGGTTTAGATATGAGGTGTCCCCCAAAAGCTCATGTGTCAAACAATGGAAGACAGTTTAGAGGTGAAATGATTGGATTATGAGAGCCTTGACCTAAAAAGTATGCTAATCCAATGATATGGATTAGCTGGTTGGTAACTAGGGAGGTGGAGAGTGCCTGAAGGAGGTAGGTCTTTAGTGTTCATATATCATCCTCTGCTTTCTGATTGCCATATCCTGAGCAGCTTTCTCCCTCCACACACTTCTGCCATCATGTTCTGCCTCATCTTGGGCCCAGAGCAATGAAATTGGTCATCTATGGACTGAGCCCTCTGAAATCATGAGCCCCCAAATAAACTTTTCCTCCTCTGTGCTGTTGTTTTCAGGACTTTGGGTCACAGCAATGAAAGAGTTGACTAAAATAAGAAGTGAGCTATTTTCATTTGCTCCCAATGCCCTTGATTTTTGAAACTGTAAAATGAATCATACTTTGAACTTCCTTTTATACTTTGGTTGTATATTCTGCTCCTACAAGTGTATATTACAAATTGCATTCATTCTTGGAGCATCCAAAGTTCTCCTTTCTAGCACAGAAATAAAGGCTGAGAGACAGTTTAAATCTGTGTTTTGTTTTTTTTTTCTCTTCATTTTCCCCTTATGAGCAACTTATTGTGCTGCAGGTCAATCGTCAGGAACATTGATTTGGCTGAGGTTGTCGCTCTAGCTGACTGAGATGAAAGACAGTTGATTGAAAAATCGATGCACATGAGTTCACTACTTTGCAATCACAGGTGCTGAAGTGTTTCTTCTCAGGTCCTGCTTGCCTTGCATCATGCTTATACATGTGATTCTCAGCATCAGTTGTTTAGATATTACTGGAACTAGAAGGCCATGTAAATCTTGCAGGAATCTTGACTGCCACCATATTGGAGGCGAAACAGCATGTCTAAAGTTTTTAGAGTCAGCCTTGAATTTTGTGGCTTTGGAGATTTGTAGAAAAGTTAAGAGTATAAATGAAATTTGGGGTCTGCTATGGTTTTAAGGTACCCTCCAAAACTCATGTTGAAGTCTAATTGCCATCTTGACACTATCACGCGGTGATAGCGTTAGGCCTTAAGGGGTGATTAAGTCATGTGGGCTCTGCCCTCATGGATGGATTAGTGCAGGTATTGAGGGAGGAGATACGTTTCTGGAGTGGATCATTGAAAAAAAGAATGCATTTGGCTTGATTTCCTGCTTGCCCTTTCACCATGCTATGACACAGCATGAAGGCCTTTGCTACATCTGCTACTGTGATATTGGACTTCCCAGCTTCCATAACTGAGAGATAAATAAACTTTTATTACTTATAAATTCTAATCTATAATATTCTGTTATAGCAACAGAAAATTGACCCACACAGGATCTCAGATAAAACTTCAATGACTGAATGACCAAACACACATGTGTACAGTTAATATATTTTATGACAGTGAAACTGCTGAGAATGACTGGTGGTGCCTTATGCTTAGTGAAAGTAAAACGTGAGACACAGGTACATTGCAAGTCACAATTCAGGAGTAGCAATTAGTATGTTTTCCACCTTTTTTGACCTTTAGTTGGTTGGTTGAGCTTGTTGGCCTGTGGAGAGACTTGTTTCCTGAGACAACAGTGCAGTAACACCCAGTCATCTTCATCATCATCAAAACTGGCACTGCTACCCTGCCCCTGAACATTAGTTGTTTATTTGAGAACATACTGAATATGTGGATAACACAGGCAGCATGGTTGGTAGGTGGAGTTTATCTGCCATTAAACCCTCATGGCTCTGCAGCTGGCTAAGTTGCAGTAGTAGTTTAGTGACTTGCTGTCACTCAACCACATACACCCACATTTTGTCCTTTAACAGGCAGGGTTTTGCGAACAACTATTATTTGCCCAGCATGTTTAGGCACTGTACATCTCCTCTGTCAAATTTGATAGTCATGGTCCTAGCACTCATGGAGCTTAGAGGAAATAATAAAATAATCTTCAAGTGGTTGATACTCTGCATTAGTACAGTCTGGAAAATGTCAAACTGAGTGTGTAGGGACTAGGGAGTCTCTAGGGGAAGACTTTCCAGGCAGAAAAAAAGACAAGGGAAAAAGATTTAAAATAAGAGTGAGCTTGAAGTGTTAGAAGAACTAGTGGGATCACTGGAAATAGGGAGGTGAGTAAAAGAAAATGAGATCAGGTCACGTCACGCTGTGTAGAATCTAGTGAGGGATCCATGCTGGGACACTGCCAGAGGGTTTAAATGGGGAGGAGAGAGGTGACTTGTGTCTTGGAAAGTAAGAAACAGATGGACTGCAAAGGGATGAGAATGCATGGTTCACAGGGTAGGGAATCATATCTGTTTTATCCATGGCTGTATCTCCACCCCAGGAAAATAGTAGGAGCTCATTAAATGCTTTGAAATATACAAATAGTTTTGTCTGTGTGTTCTTATGATTTTTAATAGATTTGCAAAGTGTCCTTCTTCCCCTCAAGTGCCTCCATTGACTTATGAATTTTCCCCTAGACGATGGCTTTATCAGAAATAATTTCTTTTCATAAGACAATTAATCATTTATTTTTAGTTATTTGGTTTTGCATTTTATACATACAAATCAGACATCCCTGAAATTCTGTTCAAGGACCTGTGATTTTCGTACTCCTTAATTTGCCTTCACTTATATTATTTTATACTTTTCTTTTTTATTAAAAAAATGCACCAAGAGGCTTTTCCCTCACAAAAGTTTGATTTTCTCTTTCGTTAATTTAATACCTTAGTCACTCTAGAAGCAGCCTTATCGGTTCTTTACACATTCACCTCTACTTTATTCGCTCATTTTCTCTTTTATTGTTTTACAGGATTTTGTATTAGGGTGTTTAAATTGTGCTTCTTTGCCTTGTCTTATTCCTGTAGATATATTTTCGATTTCTAGAGAGGACTATTATTTCCTTTATTTGTCTGACAAAGGTTCTTATTGCTTGGCTAGCACATTATAGCTGGTCTGGGGCTATGACTACACTTTTAATGGTAAAACTTAAACATTTATAGAGATATTACTTCCAAACACCCCCAAATATATGCCCTTATCATCTTGAAGTATTTGGAGAGCTCCTCAACTGACCTCGTTGCCTGCAGTCTGTTTTCACTCCAATTCATCTTCCACCTAATGTCTCCATTTATTAAATCACTGGTTTGTTGATGTCCTCATTTTAAAACTGTCTCTGGATTCTGATGTGTCTGCAGAATAAATTCCAGTCTCGGTGATGTACAGTTTGAGGTCCCTTCCCATCTGATCTCCTGCCACATCAGCTTTCCCAGTATTTGTTCTTCACTGAATGCCCTGTGCAACCTCATGCCTCTGAGTGTTCCCATTTGTCTCCTTTCTCTGCTCTTTCCTTTCATCAAAATCCTACTTTTCCTTTGAGAGCCTCTATAATGCCGTTCCCAGTCTTAGACAAAATTGATGCTCATGGCATTGCCTGTGCTGCTGGTTTTTTTTTTTTCTTAACTCTCCCTCTCGTACTTCATCAGCTACATATTTTTCCTTCTTACTGGTCTATGAGCTCTTTGAAGGCAGGGGTAACACTTGCTCATTATTTTGTCACCAGAACCATACAGTGTGCTTGACCAGATAAGTGCTCAGTCAATAGTCAATAAACAGGGAGTGACTGAATGCATATTTACTTTTTTAAAGCATATGTTGAATTGCATGGCCAGTATCCTTCTCTATGTTGACAGAACTTTGATGTCACATCAGGAATTCTTGAGCACTGTCATTCATTGATGAGATATGTGGTGACTGACTGATACCTTGAATCACCTTGAAACTCCAGAATGGTTGGGAAGAAGTTTTGCTCTTAAGTATAAAGCATCTCAGGTTTTATTTCTCTTCTGGAATGACACTCCATCTAAAGTTCATACATTTCCTTTGAATAGTAAATAAACTTTTTAAATGGAAGTGAATGATATCCATAAGCCATAAATGCACAGTGTGAGGAATTTTTGCAGGGATAACACAATGGATATACAGATAGTTTATAGAGTACACAGCACTCAGACTGTAAAGGACATCTTTGATGCTCATGTCCCTTCAGCTCTAGTGAATCACCTGCATTTTAGGAATATAGCTTCTTGCATACTGGTAGTTTCTTTGGTACCCTGGGAATCTTCCAATGAAGAGAGGGGATAGTTAATGCCTTTTGGGCAACTCTCAGTCAACAAAGTAGAAATTTGGTCCTAAATGGCACAGCCTCCCTATACTGTGGAGGGTCAAACCTGAGGTTTGCTCCACATGTTTTTCACATTTAGGCCCACATTATCTGTGATGGAATCTTCTTTCCTAGCTTTGCCTTCTTCTCTGTCTTGCTGTCCCCACTCTTCCACTTGTACTTTATGTGATCAACTCTCAAATAAGCTCCCTGCATCCCAATCCTTGTTTCAGGGTTTACTCTTGAGAAAAGTCCAAACCAAGACACTAGTCAGGAAGCAGACACCATAGCCCAGAAGCCTTCTGTGGCCCTCCTAATTACTATACCCTTCCTCTGCCCAAAGGTAACCACTTTTATTAATACCATGGTTATTTTGCCTCTTTCTAAATTTATGTAGATAAAATTATTTAATGTTTTTTAATTTATTATTTCTTTCACCAAATTTAGATTCATACAACTCATTCATGTCATTTCATATAGCAATAATTCATCCTTTTCTACTGATCATTCTATTTTGTTGTGTAAATATTCTCCAATTTATTATTTATTCATGAGGCTATTTTGAGTAATTCCAGTATAAGGGTTCTTGTGAATATATGTAATTTTCTTTCTTTTTTTTTTTGGTACTAGGGATTGAGCTCAGGGGTACTCAACCACTGAGCCACATCCCCAGCCCTATTTTTGTGTTTTCTTTAGAGACAGGGTCTCACTGAGTTGCTCAGTGCCTTGCCTCACCATTGCTGAGGCTGGCTTTGAACTCGCGATTCTCCAGTCTCAGCCTCCCAAAGTGCTGGGATTACGGGAATGCGCCACCACACCTGGCTATATGTGTATATTGTGAGTATATATATATGTATATCCATACACACTTCTTTGGGGTATGTATGTAGGACTTGACCTGCTTGGTCATAGATTAATAGAGCATTGTAGTATCAGCAGATACCACAAAAAGCTTTCTAAAATGGCTGTGGCCATTTATACTCCCACTGATATTGACTCAAGAGTTTCTAAGTTTTAAATATTTAGAAATTGTTGTAAATGTATATTCATTAAGGTTTAAATTAGTAGTGTATTGATGACTAAAGGTGCTGGATATTTTTATACATATACACATGTTTTTGAAAATTTTAAGAACCTGTTTAAATATTTTAGAATTATTTTTAAATTGGTTTCATTATATTTTCATATACAACTTTTTCGTTATATTTTTTTGCACGTATATTCTTCCACTTTATCAAATTTTGCTGTATTAATGGTATCTTTTTAAATAATTGCTTCTTAATTTTAATGTAGTACAATTCATTGGCTTGTTTTAATCGTAAGAATTTTTGGTTCCAATTAAAGATACCATTTTCTTTGCCAAGTTAATGAAAATATTCGGCTTTATTGCCTTCTAACACTTTATAAGCAACATCTGAAACTATATCTTATTTGATATTATATCTAGAATCAGGTTTGCATCCTATTTTATGGATTTTTTAAAAAGACACAATGGTAATATTTTTAAATCCGTGCATCACACAACAAAAATTTTATGTTTATCTTGTAGAACTTCCATTTCACTTGTTGAAACTTCTTTTGTAGAACTTTGGTTTGTTTTATTCAGATCTTCTATTTGAAAGTTCAGTTTCTTTTTTTAAGTGCTTTACTAAATTGAAGTGTGAGATAAAAATATGAACATTTAATAAACAGTAGAGGTCAGTGTCAGAAAGAGAACATTTTTGGTTGCTGGTAGTTGGGTGGATTACAAAATTAATGTGATGGGTATGAAATGGTGCCATTTTGAGCATCAGATTTATCAGGATGCAGACATTTGTCACCTAATATCAATGATATGTTTCTGAAAATGAGATTTTTTGCCTCCATGTTTTGGCAGCTTGCTAAATGTAAGCCCTGTTTTCAATTTTTTTTTAAGAGAAGAAATTGTAGGGTCTTCCCTGTAAGCCTATCACCACTGATTTCCTTAAATGTACACAATATGGCCAAGTACTTATGAATAAGGAAGGAGAAGTGCTGTCTATCACTTATAAACTTTCATACAGTTGTTCACAAACAGTCATCTTCTATGTAGTGACTTGACGTGAGCAGGTCACCTCTCATGATGCTTCTGCCAGCACCATTGGCGTCTAGGTTGTGTGTTCTTGACACCCTGAGTACTCTCCTTAATGTATGGGGAATATTGCTCGAGATTTTTTTCACACATAAAATATATTGTATGGAGTTGGGTGGATGCAGATATAATTCTGCATTAACATTGGACAGAGCCATTGTATTGAGAAGTGTATAATGTGTAGTTTTGATATTAAACAATGGAGTTCATGCAGATGAAAAAAATGCCAGCATGAGAATGGTATGTTGGTGTGTCTGTATATACCACAAGGGCAAAGAAGACAACACCTGCTTGGAGATGCTATCAATGTCAAATGTATTAATCTTACAGTAAATTCGAGATGACAAAATTAATTATTAAAATAGAGAACTTTAGGTAAGATTTAAAAATAGCCAGGTATGTACAGTCAATGAAAATGATGTCTAGGGCTGGGGATATAGTTCAGTTGGTAGAGTGCTTGCCTTGCATGCGCAAGGCCCTGGGTTCTATTCCCCAACACAACACACACGCAAAAAATGACATCTAAAATGGAAGACTAGAGAAATTTTGTAAATAGAGAACTCAAATGTCAAGTACATAGGAATCAAAAATATGAAAGATATAAAAAGGAGCATCATTTTATATTAAAAGTAATAGGCTGTTAGGAATATAGAACTCTCAAGATTTTTATACATTTAACCACCTCGGCAGAAATTAAGAGACAAAAAATTAAAGTAGTTACAATTTGAGAGAATTAAGCACCATTCATTCAGAAACATAAAAAGAAGGTAGAAGCAGATAGCAGTAGTGTAAACATGTAACATAATTGAACAGGAAAATTAATAAACTTTAAACTAAAAAATGTACACTAGATCTTTTAGTCAAACGAAAGACAATATACATTTTTTGTGCCTATTAAACTTACGTGAATTTATTTTATTATGAAACTACAAAAGGATTCTAAATACATTCCAGAGAATCAGTATTATATAAGTGAGTCTCTGACTGGAATTAATATAGTAAATATGCATAGATGTAATGGAAAATACTTCTGTATTTGACTCTTTGAAGTCCTCAGAGTTTATAAGCATGTAAAGAGGTTGTGAGACTAAAATGCTGGATAACCTTGTCTTAGACTTTCTGTCCTCTTTCCTTCTCTTTTTCTCCCCCCACATACAAAGAAAATTCATTAAGATTCACTGAATTTCATCGTTTCACTTTAGAAATCTTCATGGAAGAAACAGTTATAGTATTTGTCAGTTATATCCTGTTCTATTTAGATAATATAACTACATTGATGTCAAAACTCAGCTAGGTTTATAAAGGAAGAACATTTTAGAAACAGTTCATATATATATATATATATTTATATATATATATATAGATGGGTGCAAATAGCTTACATGAAACATTAGCTATTAAAATTTAGTATTGCATAAAAATTACTATAAGTATCTATCTTACAGTCATAAGCATTACCAATATGAAAAGTAAATATAATCCATATAGAACCATGATATCTACCGACATTATAAGAAGGGATCTAAATTGACAAGAAGCAAATTAGAATCAGAAACAATGCAGGCATGCCACCACTCTCCAGTTCCCTGGCAATAGCAGCTTCTAACATATGGTCATACCAAGAAAGAAAAAAGTTATAAAACATGAAGCAATACAACAAAGGATTAATACATACAATAAAACAGTGTTCATGTATACCAGGAATAGCCTACTGCAAAGGGCAATCAGGGAAAACAATTCCATAAGTAATAGAAATCAAATGACAGGATGCCAAGGAATTGGTGGAAAATTAGATTTCCAAAACCTTTACAAAGAAAAATTTAAGGCTTTACTGTAAGAAGAGATAAGCAAATTGAGAGGAGCCCTGTTTGTGGACAGAGTGACTAGATATCATCAAGTTGTCAGTTGACTCTAAACTAATACATAAATCCGTTGCAATTTCAGTGGAAATTTTAGGTATTTTTTTCATGATACTTGACAAAGAGATTTTACTGTGTTTGATGGAAATTCCAATAATAGTTGAAATAATTCTTTAGAAGAAAAACAGAAGAGACAAGTCCTATTACAATGAAATGATTTTTGGTTTTTTTGGTATCGTGGTTGAGATAGTTACAGGTTGGTCATTGAAATATTATATAAACACTCAAAACAGATCTAACTAGGCACATATGAAAAATTTTGTTGAGTAGAGGTGGCATTAGTAACTGGAGGGATAATGATCTAGTGAAATGATACTAAAATTTGATTAGGTGTCTATTAAAAATAAAATTAGGTTACTATGCTGGGCACAGTGGCACACACCTATTATCCCAGCAACTCAGAAGGCTGAGGAAGGAGGATCACAAGTTCAAGGCCAGCCTCAGCAACTTAACGAGGCCAAGGACCTTAGTGATACTCTGTCTCAAAATGAAAAATAAAAAGGGCTGGGAATGTAGCTCAGTAGTTAAGTACTCCTTGATGCAATCCTGCTTACCAAAAAAAAAAAAAAATAAAGTTACTACTTACATCACAGAGAAAGATTGTAGTTATACTTTCTAAAACAAAAAAAAAATGTTCCTAATTTTTTAGAGACAACATAGATTTTTGCATTTGTGTGTGCTACTAGGGATTGAATCAAGGTCTTCTCACATGCTAGGCAAGTACTCTACTGCTGAGCTACAGCCTAGCCCTCAGAGAGAACACAGAAGGCAGTTGTTATGACTTTGAACTAGAAAAATGTTATTGAAGATAGCAAATAGTGTAGAAGAAAAGATTTGATAAATTTGACCAAATTTTTAGGAAAAATTATAAGATATAATAAAGTTAAAGGTTAGTTTATGGACTGAAAAGTGATATCCATAATATATTCAATATTGAGTGAATTCAATATTTTTTTTAGAATCTCAATAGCCTCTTTTTGTGATTTATTTTTTTTAAATGCATTTCAAGTCATAGTACATATATAGAGCTGAATTTTCCATCTCTCTGGTTGCAAACAAGATAGAGTCACACCATTCCTGTCTTCATACGTGTACCTGGGGTAGTGATGTCCATCTCATTCCACCTTCTCCTCCCCCACCTCCCCCCTGTCCCATCCAAAGTTCCTTTATTTCTCCCATGCTCCCTATCCCCACCCCCCTTATGTACCAGCATCCACTAATCAGAACATTTGGCCTTTGGTTTTTTGGGATTGGCTTACTTCACTTACCATGATGTTCTCCAATTCTATTCATTTACATGCAAATGCCATAATTTTATTCTCTTTTATTGCTGAGTAATATTCCATTGTGTATATATGCCACAGTTTCTTTATCCATTCATCTATTGAAGGGCATCTAGGTTGCTTCCACAGTTTAGCAATTGTGAATTGTGCTGCTATAAGCACTGAAGTGGCTGAATTACTGTAGTATGATGTTTTTAAGTCTTTATGGTATAGGCCGAGAAGTGGGATAGCTGGGTCAAATGGTGGTTCCATTCCAAGTTTTCTAAGTAATCTCCATACTGCTTTCCAGATTGTTTGCACTGATTTGCAGTCCCACCAGCAATGTTTGAGTGTGCCTTTTTCACCACATCCTCGCCAGCACTTATTGTTGCTTGTAGTTTGGATAGCTGTCATTCTGACTTGGGTGAGATTAAATCTTAGAGTAGTTTTAATTTGTATTTCTCTAATTGCTAGAGATGTTGAACATTTCTTCATGTATTTGTTTATTGATTGTATATTGTCTTCTGAGAAGTTTCTATTTGGCTCCTTAGCCCATTTATTAATTGGGTTGTTTGTTTTTTTGGTGTTAAGTTTTTTGAGTTCTTTATATATCCTGGAGATTAGTGCTCTATTTGATGTGCATGTGGCAAAAATTTTCTCCCAGAATGTAGGCTGTCTGTTCACCTCATTGTTTCTTTTGCTGAGAAGAAGCTTTTAGTTTACATCCATCCCATTTATTGATTCATGCTTTTATTTCTTGTGCTTTAGGAGTCTTCTTATGGAAGTCAGGGCCTAATCTGACATGATGAAGATTTGGGCCTACTTTTGAAACACTAACCAAAGCAATTAGATAGATGAAAGAAATTAAAAGGATACAAATAGGAAAAGAAGAACTCAAACTATCATTATTTGAAGATGACATATTATTCTTGGAAGATCCAAAAAATTCCACCAGAAAACTTCTAGAATTAATAAATGAATTCAGCAAAATTGAAGGATATAAAATCAACACCTATAAATCAAATGCATTTTTATATATCAGCAATGAATTCTCTGAAAGAGAAATCAGGAAAACTACTCCATTCACGATAGCCTCAAAAAAAAAATACTTGGTAATCAATCTAACAAAAATAGTGAAAGACCTCTACAATGAAAACTAGAAGACACTAGAGAAAGAAATTGAAGAAGATCTTAGAAGATGAAAAGACCTCCCATGCTCTTGGATAGGCAGAATCAATATTGTCAAAATGGCCATACTACTCAAAGTACTATGCAGATTCAGTGCAATCCCAATTAAAATCTCAAAGTCATTTCTTATGGAAATAGAAAAGGCAGTCCTGAAATTTATTTTGAAAAGCAATCCTCAGTAAAAAGAGTGAAGCAGGAGGCATCACAATACCAGACCTTAAACTATACTACAAAGCTATAGTAACAAAAACGGCATGGTACTGGCACCAAAATAGACATGTAGACCAATGGTACAGAATAGAAGACACAGAGACTAACCCACATAAATACAGTTATCTCAAACTAGACAAAGGTGCCAAAAACATACATTGGAGAAAGGATAGCCACTTCAACAAATGATGCTGGGAAAACTGGAAATCCATATGCAGCAAAATGAAACTAAACCCCTATCTCTACCCATGCACAAAACTCAACTCAAAGTGGATCAAAGACCTAGGAATTAGACCAGAGACCCTGTGCTTGATTGAGAAGAGAGTGAGTTTAATATTAAGAATACATAAAGGACACATAAAACCCATAGGTAGAAGGTGACCCACTTATAAGAAAAATGGACAAAACATAAGCAAGCAAAGCACCAGGGAAGAAAACCAAAGTGTCCATCAAGCCTAAGATACAACTCACCCTTGCAAGTTGTCAGTTAGCTTTCTGTTGCTGTGACCAAAGGCCTCTGAAGAACAACTTAGAGAAGGAAAGTTTATTTGGGGATCAGGGTTTCAGAAGTCTCAGTTCGCGCATGGCTGACTCCATTGCTATGGGCCTGAGATGAGACAGAGCATCATGATAGAAGGTTAGGGTAGAGGGAATCTGTGCAGCTGATGGCAGCTAAGGTGCAAAGAAAGCTGTGTTCACCAGGGATGAAATATGAACCCCGAATGCATATTCTCAGTGACCTACTCCCTCCAGCCATGCCCTATAGTTACCACTGATTAATCCATTCTAATTATTAATCCATAAAGTGAATTAAACCACTGATTTGGTTATAGCTTTCATAATCTAATCATTTGACCTCTGAACATTCTGCATTATCTCACTTGTGAACTTTCAGGTGACATCTCTTATCCAAACCAGAACACTAGCAACAAGAGGAAAAAATATTCGAAAGCATCAAAACCAGCAAGACAGCTTTCCTGCTATGTTAATTCAAGATTGTTAAAAGTGAACCTTTCCTTTTAGCTAACGTAAGTCTGTGAAAGCCCATAGTTTTCTTTAATAGAGGTGCATAGGAAGACAGTCCAGAAATTTTTGTCTACTACATCAATATTGTTTTTTCTCGTTTGTACAGCACTTTTTCTCCTAAATGTGTAATTTAATGAGTAAGTTTTATTGACTCTGCTTGTTTGATAACTGAGGTAGGCTGAACAATGGCCTGCCAATGATGTCCACATTCTAATGCTTGGAACTTGTGATTGTGTTCCATTCTATGGTGGAAGGAACTTTGTTTATGTGATTAAGTTAAGGACTTTGAAGTGGGAAGATTATCCTGGATAATTTCAATGGCCTTGATGTGACTACAAAAGTTCTTACAGAAAGGAAGCAAGGGGATCAAAAACAAAGACAGGGGTGTGAGGATGGTGGCAAAGGAAGAAAATGCAATGAGATGTGTGGCTATGAGCCAAGGAATGAGGACCACCTTTAGAAGTTAGAGAAGGGGAGGAACAACTGTTTCCTAGAGCCTGCAGAAGGAGCACAGCCCTGTTGGCACCTTGATTTTAGCAGATTTTGAACTTCTCACTTTCAGAACTGGAAAATGATATATCTGTATTGTTTTACATCATTAAATTTATGGTAAATTTATATGGCAGTAATAAGAATCTAGTACAATATGCATGAGATATATAATATACACTAATAAATTATATAATATATACTATTATTTATAAAATTATATCAGAAAATCCACAATCCACGTGGGAGTTCTGTTCATTTCTCTTGACCCAAACAGCAGATTATTCCCTACTGTTCAGTCCCTAAATTCCCAGTGAGAACAATCAAGTTAACTGCCAGAAGTACTGAGTCTCTTCAGTGAAAGCAACTAAGCATATACTGCTTAAGTCTTCACTCATTCCTTAGGTAATTTACCCTCATTGGCCTGATTGCATGTTACAGCTTCTTGGGTCATCACAAGCATCAATAAAGAAAGATGTGACCAATCACTGAAGAGGTTAGAGCTATGTTTTTCTCACCTGTACTTGGGATATGCCATATTTAAGAGTAGTAGCAGAGGCAGCAGCATTTAACGTTAAAGGAGTATCACCTAAATATAGGCAAGTTCTTAGTATTTCCAGCTGTGCTAGTGAGATAATGACATTTGGAAAGTACATGACATTCTCAGCCACAGTAACCTGTGCTTCCCCAGCCAGATTCTGGGAGCCTAGCATGTGCATCTGTTTAGAAGAAAGTGAGAGCTCAGGAAGGTTTGGTTTCTAACTTAGTGAGAGGTTTCAGCCTGTCCTTGTGTAACTGTTGATCTGTGAATTGACTGAAAGTGCCAAGTGGCCTGAGAATGAATGGCTGCAATTCCCAGTGTTCTTACTGACACTTTGTTCCTGTAAGTTGCAGAAGCCAGACCAGCTCAATGCAGCTGACTTTTTTTTTTTTTTGGTACCAGGGATTGAACTCAGGGGCACTCAACCACTGAGCCACATCCCCAGCCCTATTTTGTGTTTTATGTAGAGACAGGGTCTCACTGAGTTGCTTAGTGCCTCGCCATTGCTGAGGCTGGCTTTGAACTCGCGATTCTCCTGTCTCAGCCTCCCTAAGTGCTGGGATTACAAGCGTGAGCCACCGCGCCCGGCTCAGCTGACTTATTTTTAATGTCTCCTTGTCTCTGAGTGGATGGCTGCCTGTACCTGTGGAAGGTGGTGCATTTGGGTTCAGATGCAGGTATTCTTACATAATTAAATATGTTGATTACTGAGGAAGTACCAAAGAGATTATCTGAAAGATGAAATCTCATAGTAAACCACATCTTGGAAAGGTGTTCAGCAGTAGCTTTGCCAAAGATGGGGTAAAAAGAGAAAGAGGTGATAAGATAATAGATTCACCCCATGTTCCTCTTCAGGTGCATTGGGCATACCAGATTGCCCTAGGGTGTTTGGAAGCATAGACCTTTGTTAGGATTCTGGAAGCTTGCAGCTTGTCTAGTCAGATTCCAGCCATCTGTACATAATGTCTACTTAAAATACAGTGCAAGAACATGTGATTAAAATTCCAACTGGAAGATCAGAGTGGAAAAGACAAATCTGTAATTTATTCAAATCTCCTGGCTTGTTTTTAAGGGTAGGTGGTCACTTGTTTTGCTCACATTTTGCTAATGTGATCAGTATCTGGAAATTCAAAGAGAAAATGGTCCTAGGAGATGAAGGCTGTAATACTCAGTAAAATATTGTCATCTGCCTCAGGTGTAAGCCTGCCACAACCCGCTCATCAGGGAGCTGGTTTCAGTATTTTGTGCTCCAAAATGCATCTCCAGCTCTGGGAGACCAAAGCATTCTTATTTTTAACAACAATAACCATAGCATTCCTTTGTATTTATCTTTGCCTGCATTTGATCTCCTTCACCCTCACTGTCACATTTGTTAAGTAGATAAAAAACAAAAACTGAGCCTTTAACACACTGAGACTTGCTCAAGGTCGCAAACCTATAAAATGCAGAACTAATTCTTGAGCTGTATTTTTGGAGAAGCTCATTTTTTTTTTGAAGATATATATACAGAGGTTAGTTACATAATACTTTAAAAATATTAAAATTAAATTTTACTATTTGATTTGCATGAGCTTATCAATGGGGGATCTATTAATTTAGATAATTCTCCCTTAGACATGTTTGGTTCTAGTCTGGTCTGAATGTTTCTGTTCCCCCTACCTCTAATTCACATCTTGAAATCAAATTACCCAGGGTGATGGTATTAGGAAATGGAAATTTTTAAGAGATGCTTAGAGTGATGGGGGCAGAATCCTCATGTATAGGATTAGTGTCCTTACATTAGAGGCCCCAGAGAAACCCTTCACCCTCACCCATTGGATCACTTAGCTGAGAGTGAGCAGACTATGAAATGGGCCCTTAGTGGACACTCGATGTGGTCACACCTTTATCTTAGACTTTCCAGTCTCCAGAATTATGAGAAGCAAATTTCTATAGTTCCTAAGTCACCCAATATGGTATTGGCCTCCTATTTGACCATGACAGTCTCATATTCACAATCTTAGTTCGTGGGAATTGTAGTGAGCTAAATATAGTGATAGCCTATTTGTTTGCTTGAGGCTTTTGATATGCTTGCTCTTGTATATTTTAGTATTGTGCTTTTCTAAGACACAAGATAGTGTTGGCACTCAATATGGCCTTATTATTACCACTGAGTTTTTTTTGCTAAGCATCAGATAATGACCAAACTATTTAAAAAGCTTACTTTAAGAATTCAAGACTTTTATTATGCATTTTTCTAGCACATATATTTAAGAAGCAGTGGTATTTTGAAATTATAGTAGATGTTTGATGTGTTTTACTTTTATTATTTTTCTCTGTGTTTATAATTATACCGAGCTCCAATATATTTTAAATAATGGTTTTTTTTAAAAAAAAGTTGTTTCAAAGGCACAAAAAGTGGAATAGCAGAGACTGGTCACATAATAGCATTGATTTCAACATTCTTTCATACAGCACACAACAGTTGCCAGATTTAATCACAGCTATCCATTCCCAAGGAATGATTTGTTAGAAACAATTTCAGATACAAAAGTTTCTTGATCTGAATGTTTGGCTGCCTAAGTGGAGAAAAATAAGAATTATAGTTGGAAACACAGTGGTCATATTCTTAAAATAAGAAAAAAGTATATTTTATGAAAGTACCCAAAAGGACATTTAGAAAGATTTAAAACTGTGTGTGTGTTGGGGGCGGGGGGGCTTTGGTGTTCATTTTCCCTCTGAACAGGTGTGAAAGCCATGTTTTGCCAGTGGGAGCCTGGGTGATTCATTAATTTCTTCTCACTTCATGCGAGGGAGCTTCCTCTCACACTTGAGGTGCTTATGCTCTGACCCACTCTCAACTTACCCAGGGCCAGTGAAACCAGCCTCAAATCAGCAGGAAGGAATATGTAAAGACATACTCCCTGGTGGGCTATGTGGCCTCCAGCACTTCTCCTATTAAAAGGGGCAGGTTGTATTAAAAAGATCTTGGATTTGTATCCAAATCAAATCCCACCTGAGTCCTTGATCTACCACTCAGTGGTTGTGTTAAGTTGAGAATATGATTTAACTGCTGTATCAGTTTTCTCATATAGAAAATGTAATTAAGAGCACCACCTTTGCAGAAATGATTGTGAGAATGAGCAGTCCAGACACACACAGTGTGTGGTGAATAGAGAGCTTTTGATATATGGAAGCTGTTATGTAGGTGATATTGCCTTTTGCTTCTCCATTAAATGCCAGTAAGTCTAGGCTGTGGATATCCCTTTATTGTGGTGGTGCTAAAAATTTCCTTGCCAGGGAAGATTGCTTTGAGAAGAAAAGTAGCATTTCCAGATAGAGTCCACTTAAGAAAACAAATCTGGCTTCTCTGTTCTTATTGAAGGAACTAACTTTTTATTGAAGTGTAATTTACATTGAAGAAGTCACACAGATCTTAAGTGTACGGCTCAGTGAATTTTTA
>CM053413.1:32843805-32889569 GCA_028644305.1 Xerus rutilus
AAGGCTAAACATGGTATGTATCAGAAAATGTCTATCATGTTAGCAATCTCAGGGCCAAAAGTGGTAAGGGAACTCTGGAGGCAAAACAAGGAATAGTTTTATGGGAACATTCAAAGGATTGGTTCAGAAAGAATGGACATGTATTAGTTGGTTGATAAATGCTTGCCAAATTGATAAGAACAGATTTTACAATTTCTTGGTCCCTTTTGGTTAACTCTGCCTTTCTAAATCTTTTTCTTTCACCCTCAAACCACACATATGGTATTTTAATAGACATGTACAGATTTTAATAAAACCGCTTCAAAAATTGTAGGAAGGTAAGGCAGATACCAGTAGACATTTTTCCCTTTCATCTGGCATTTAGGAAATAATATTTTATATGCACATGAGTCACAAAATTATTCATCTTAAATTCTCAAAGCAGAAATATACTTAAAAATAATTATAGCCATACTAAATTTTACTTGATTTGATAAAGCTTTATTTTTTCTCAGAAAATATTAGTAAGACATGTGTTTCTATAAAACAGTAAGCAAAAATAATTTTATGATTAAAATTAGAATAAATTGAATTTATAAATTTTTAGGACTGAATATGAAGAGTATTGTGGCCAATTTCATGTACATCATTAATTTGTCTTCTTTAACTTTAATTTATAAAACTGTTTTGTCTTTATAGATCTATACTAGCATTATTCTCCCTGAAAGACAACTTGAACACCCTACCTCTATTTACTTATGCTTTCTTCATATTAGCTATTTATCTATACATAAAAAAGTGAGTTCAGGAACAAATATAAAATCATAGCTAAAAGGTACGATAGGAATTTACAATTATCTCACTGCTACCCAGGTTCTCCTGTAGAGTTCTATCCCCCAGATGCTTGGATGAGTAGAGCAAACTGCAGATTGTACACAGTCATAGCTGGTAGTTGCTCTGACTCCACTCTTTCAGTTGAAACCATATATTAAAATTTAACTGTGTGAGACTGCTATGATTCTAAGATTCCTCCTGAATCAGTACTAATTTACACAAACACATTCTTCACAAACATTATACTTTGACCACTATTGATTACCGAATACTAGTGGCGTAACTCCCAGAATTTGCTGGAGGATGAGAACTGCTGCTACAATTGAAACATAGAATAGTTTATTTAACTCTGAGAACATCTTGTTTTGGTGTTTTTTTTCCCATGGGAGTAAAATTCACCTAAAATAAAATTAACAATTAGTGTCATTTACTGCATTCATAATGTTTTGAAACCACTGTCTCTAAGTTCCAAAACATTTTTATCACCTCAGAGTTTTTGTGTTTTTTATCCCTCATGCACAGTCTTACATAAATCTTGTCTTAGATAAAGGAGGAGAAGTATGTCGTAGGAAGTGAGTACATCCATCTTCTGAGAAAGCAGAAAACTTCATTACTCGATTTGTTTGGCAAATTGGTAATCACTATTAATCAATCACACCTCCAACTATATTGATTGTTCTGACAGCTGAAATGAATAAGTCTCAACACACACACACATCCCTATAGGCATGTCTCCTGAGGCTACAATGTGGAGAGATATTAGTTCTCTTTGTGGAAATAGCAGATGATTGAGAATTTGTATGCAGTCCTAGAGAAAAAAATTTGGTAGTAGAATCATACAAAAATTACTTATCCACAGGTAAATTGCCAATCATTAATTCAAAGTGACTACTCAGATATCTCCATTACATTAACCAACTTATATCCTGTTTTGATGCATTATGGGGGTTGTTGAGAAAAAACAGAAGGATCAATCATCAAAACTGTTAATCTCCTCTTACTCCTTGGTAGATATTTCTATAAGTGGATTAGTGCTATTGTGAGTAAATTGTAGATACTCAATGTGACAACAGCTCTCAGTTAGGGCTGGGGTGTAGTTCAGTGGTAGAGTGCTTGCCTAACATGTGCAAGGCCCTGGGTTTGATCCCCGGTACTGTAATAGAAACAACCACTCAGTTAATGCTTTTCTATTTATGTTGCACTTTTGTTCAGATACAGTATTGATTTTTTTTGAAGCACTAATCTCCATTAAGTTTAAATGCTATCCTTTTTATGTTGTATTTACTTTAAAGTTCTTGTAGTAAACCAAAGAAATGTTTTAAAAGTTTACTTACACATTTCTTAAAGAGATTGACAGGTAATATTCCTGAAGAATAAAAATGTTATTAGTTGGGAACCCCTTCATATTTTTAAGCTCAATGCCAGAACTCTCAAAATCTATGGAAACAGGAAACAAAGAAGCTAGAAAAAATTTCTTCAAAGATTCAAAACATGCCAGAAACAAAGGAAATAGCTTACACTTTTGAAAAAAAAATGGAAAAAATGAAAATAACCCTTCAATTTCTACATAACAAAAGAGGGAAAAAACAATGTAGAAAAGTCTATAGGATGCTAACCAAGACTATATAATGAAAATTACATATGAATATGTAAAAGAAAATTATGCAATATAAAATGGGCACAGGATATGAACAGGAAACTCATCTAAAAGGAATACCAAAAGCCAATAAATGCAACATGCTTAAGTTCACCAGTACATAAATATTTAAAAATTAATAGCAAAGTCAAATAGTTAACACTATTTCAGAACAAAAGAGTTGAAAAGACTAACAGTGAAGTGTTAGAGAAAAGGTAGGGAGATATCTCTCGTAGACACTAGAGACACTATAATGGTAAAATGAATTGATTTAACCACCTTAGACAGCGATTCTGTAACATAAAATATAATTGAATATTTATATACTCTATTGTTCTGATTATAATTTAGAGAAATATAGTGCATGTGACTAGGGAAATGTATAAAAGAATGCATAGTCTAGCATTGTGGACAACATTAATATTTCAGAAAAACAATTGTCAATAATATGATTCTAATAGGGAAGATTAGATATTCTCTAGGACTTTATGTTTAAATAAAAATCTTGAAGAGATTATAAAAAATATCTGAGGGAAGAATATTAAAGAATAAGAGGCAGTGAAAGGAAGGGAAATAGTCCAAATATTTAAATAATACCCATAAATATAATTCAATTAAACTATTCAGTTAAAACATGGAGAATACCAAATTGGATTTTCAAAAGGAGAAAATATAACAAACAAAAAAATTCAATAGAACAAAACAAAAGTAACTGAAATCAATTATAAGCTATTTATAGGAGCCACACTTTAAACACAAGAATGTATTTGGCATTATAATTATTTTATTTTATTTGTTCTTTATGCATGACAGGCAGTAGGATGTATTTTCACATAGTATACATACATGAGTGGAACTTATTCTAATTGCGATCCCATTCTTGTGGTTGTTCCCTGCCTTTCCCTTCATTCCCCTTTGTATAAATCACTGATTTGTTCCCCCACCTTATTGTGTGTTAACATCCACATATCAGAGAGAACAGTTGGCCTTTGGTGTTTGGGGACTGGCTAATTTCACTTAACATGATATCCAATTCCATCCATTTATAGGCAAATGGTGTTAGAATTTTTTTTTTTTTGTACTGGGAATTGAACTCAGGGGTACTCAACCACTGAGCCACATCCCCAGCCCTATTGTGTGTTTTATTTAGAGAAAGGGACTTGCTGAGTTGCTTAGCGCCTCGCGGTTGCTGAAGCTGGCTTTGAACTCACAATTCTCCTGTGTCAGCTTCCGAAAGTGCAGGGATTACAGGCATGCGCCATTGCGCCGGGCCATGGTGTTAGAATTTTAAAAACCCATTCTGGGAAGTATTTAGTGGTTTCCCATTTGGTGTTCATTGAACATCTTTTTATGTTTAATGTTTTTTGGGGTATCCTTTTTTAAAGTATTTGTTCAAATGTCTGGCCCATTTTTCTATTCAGTTTTCTATTTTACTGATTTGTAGAAGTTACATGTTCTAGATGTAAGTATATTATGAATAATATGTATTGGAGAGATATAATTAATTTGTTGTTTGTCTTTTACCTTCTTAGAGATATTACAACTATTCTTCTAATTTTTTTTTTTTTGGTACCAAGGATTGAACCCAAGTGCACTTGATCAATGAACCACATCCCTGGGCCTTTTTGTTTTTGGAGATAGGGCCTTACTAAGTTGCTTAGGGCCTCACTGAATTGCTGAGGCTGGTTTTGAACATGAGATCCTCCTGTCTCAGCCTCTTAGTCACTGGGATTGCAAGTGTGTGCCACTGTGCCTGGCTACAATTCTTATTTTAACTGCAGTTTTAATATAGTCATGCATTATTTTATATAATAATTAGTGTTACTCTTGTGGAAAAAATAATTTGCAGTGTTCTAAAGCTTCATATCAGCTATCAGCTTAGCCTATGATGAGCAATCCTACTCTTGGGCATGTACCCAACAGGAAACTGTATGTTCACCAGAGGACATATTTTTTGAAAATGTTCCTTGTATCGTTATCAATAATATCCCAAACCAAACATAATTAAATGTGCATCTTCAGTACATTGAATGAAAAATATGTTATATTCCCAAGGTGGTACAAGACCAAAAATCTCACCACCTCACACATGTCCAAGACTAACCAGGACCCTCATCCTTCCCCCCACCTGCCCACATATATAAAAGAATTTAATTTAATGAATTATTCATACATGTGAAAACTTAAGCAAGTTATTCAAATTTCAGTTACACAATTTTGAACAAAATAATCCTAGCCCCCAGTATATTATGATTCCATTCATACAAAAATTTAAAAAGAACCCAAGCCCTTTGATGTTTCAGAAGTCAGGATCTTGGTTGCATTGGGGAAGGAATGGGTCCTAGCAAAGAAGGACAGTTCTAAGCAGTGATTCTGGATATGGGTTGGGGTCCACTTCCTGAGCTTGGCAGTGGTTACATGAGTATTCTCATTTTATGTTGTGTCATTTAACTATGTGGTTCTGAGTCACACACTGTCCTTTTGGTATGCCTTGCTTTAGTGAAAATTTATTTTAAAATAACTTTTAAAATAATTGATGGCAACATTTTTCAAGTATGTGTACCTGGTAGATAGGTCAGTGTATGTTTTATTAGGCTCTGTTTTTCTCAATTTCTGAAATAATTCTTAATTAAAAATAATAAGAAACATGAAGTAAAAATATTAATAAGCAATTGTTCCCTTAAAAGAATTGAGCCTTTAACTTCAGGTAATGCTATCCTTGAAGGTGCCAGTGACCCATTAATTTATTATGCCAATGAGTTAATTTAATGTTTTAATCTAATTTTCATTTTCTTGTCCTACCACCTCTCTTATCCAGTTAAAAATACCCACCACTTTATAATTTGAGTATGTCTTTCTACATGTACCTATATTTAAAACTTTTTCTCCATAAAAGAGTAGTCTTTGTAGAGCCTACCTTCTCTGAAAGAATGCTTTGCTCAGAACTTGCTGGGAAATATATAAATCTGGGTAGAAGAAAAGTCAAAGCTTCCTCTACTCCAGAAATCTATTAATGAACTAAGAATTCAAGAGGCACAATTGCTGGACAGAGAACCATAACACCATTTTTCTTAAGATCAGAAAAGGCCTACACTTTTATGATTGGGTATTTGGGTTCCTATAACAAAGTGCCATAGCTTGGGTGACTTATAAATAAGCAAAATTTATTTCTCACAGTTCTAGAGGCTAGAAGTCAGGGATTAAGGTCTTTTTCTGGTGAGGGCTCTCTTCTAGGTTGCTGAAAGTCAACTTCTCGTAACTTCACGTGGCAAAGAGACCTAATCATTTCCCAAAGGCCCCACCTCTTAATGCTATCACATTAGGTATTAGGTAGGAGTTGGGGGGACATAAAAATGCAGTCCACTGCAATACTAATTTATAATCCCATATATTCTCCCAATCTTTTTTTCCTTATGGGCATGCTGATTTTTTTTTTAGAAATATAACTATCTAATTATAAAATGCAAGATTCAGGGGGGAAGAATAGGGGTACTTTGGATTAGACAAAGAGGAGTGAAAGGAGAGGAGGGGATATGTGTAGGAATGATAGTAAAATGAATCAGACATTATCACACTATGTGCATATATGAATACACAACCTGTGCAACTCTACATCATGTACAACCAGAACGAGAAGTTATACTCCATTTATGTATGATGTATCAAAATGCATTTTACTGTCATGTGTAACTAATTAGAACAAATACAAAAAGTAAATTTTAAAAAATGCAAGTTTCTATGCAAATATTTTTATAATTTTCTTCTTTCTCTTAACATAGTGTAGTTTTATATAGTTATTGAAGATAATGTTTTAATCCAATGTTTTAGAATATTCAGAAATATTACAACTGTATAGAATATAAAGGGAACATCATCTTGATCTTGTAATTATTTATCTAGCATTCATGAGTGTTTAGCTGCCTGGGGAACAATGTAGAACTTTCACTGCTAAACTCTGCACTTTTACTTTCCATGTAAGATGGTTCCAACCCTAGAGCAAGACTGTGCTCTCTTCTCCTGTTGAAGAAATGCTCTGTAACTTCTAAACAGGAACTGAACCTACTCAGTCCAAAAGAAAGCAGTGATTTTGCTAAGAAGGTTCTATGATGAGTGATTTTTCAGTGAAATTTGACTTGTTAGGATTGCCCAACTGTGGTTTCTTTAACTGCCTTTCTCCTCCTGTCTGCTGAGCTCAAGTTTTCTGCTGTTCCCCTTCCTACTTTGACTCCTCACTACAAAAAAGTACAATCAGAACTGCTCTGGGATTTACTTATATGGACTTAGGAAAACCAAGCTCCCTTCTTTCCAAAACTAACCATGGGAACACACAGTATTCCAAGGTTACTCTTTGGCTGTCTTTCACTTAGCGTCTCTATTTACAATTTCAGTTTAATTTTAGAAGTCTTTGGAAATGGTGATTACATTCTTTATGCTTAGCTTGACAAAGGATAGATAAACTGGTTTATTAATACCACATTATTTTACAGTTATAATAAACACATTTAAATTGTAATTTTAAGCCAGTTTGTGAGTCAATGCAAAGATCTGAATGTGCTGCGTCAAAATGTATCATCTGTTTCAAATTAAACTGTAATTTGGCAATCCCCCCGGTAAATGTACAAAAAGCTAGTTAGAGGAACATAACCTAGAAAGTTTATTGTATTTCAGCAATGAAGAAAAATTATATGTGGATTTATACTCTCAACTTACTTGATTCTTTTTGATAGATTGAGTCCGTGGGTGAAAATAATAAAAAATTAAACACATACAAAGGAATTTCTGACCCAGTATGTAGAGTTTATGACAAAAATCACTAGAATATAATGGATTTTACCTATTAAATGTTATAGATTATGTTGTAGTTTATAATATTCTAGTTTGCAATGACATAATTCTTAAAAGAAATGGAAAATCCAAAATAATCTGCAATGCCACAGTTCTTTTTTGGTGAAGATGGAATGTCTATGTGAATTCTAAAAATTGGCTTTAGGGACATCAATGCTTCATGTTATCTATGAAGTGCTTCATTATTAATGCCCTGTTGTATCTGGCAATGTTTAGTCTAACTGGATTCACGTAGCTTATTGTCAGGAACTTTTATTTGAGGTTATTTTTTCACCCTCAGTAATAGTATCTTAAATCATTACAAATGATTCCTAATTTTCCCAAGAGTGTATCTGAATATCATGTCTATGATGAGATAGAATAGTGGCTTTATTAATAATAGTGGTCCTGGTTTTTCCTAATATATGAATGTCAGGGAAAGCTAGTACATAGATGTGGTAAGTTATTCTTTTAGCCCTGTAATTTGGGTGGAGGGAAAGGGCTACTAGGAATTAACTAAAAACTTACTGAGCAAAAAATTTTGATACCCTTGATCCTACCTCACTGGGGAATTGGAAACCTTTGTATAATTGGGTCAGGATCACAGTGTTCTACAGCTCAGAGTCATTACTCACAAAGAGAAATGAGTAACTCTGTCTACCTATCAATCACATTGTCTCATTAGGAGAAAACACTTTTCTAAGTACTTTGAAATATTAATCCACAAGTAAGGGGGAGGCATTCACAATGGGGGTAAATGCTGTTCTGTATTTCTGGCCTAAAAGAAAAAAGAGACCAATGATAGCATTTTCTTATTTTAAAGATAAAGTCACAATATCATGAGTCATGAAGGTCAGAGAGACATGATGTTTAGATCTGGGTAGAAAAGTCCTTCAAGAATTCTTGAAATAACTGGGAGATGCTGTTTTCTACTAAGAGCATGATACATTGTCTCTGGGAAAGTACAAACTCCTGTAGCTGATCAGGAATAAGGAGGAGATACAGAGTAATGAATAAAACCCAAAATGTGATACTTTGCTTTATTGATCAATTCAACTTACAGGTGTGATGGCATGTACTGATTATTTAAGAAAGCCCATTGGGTATTCAACATTAGCCAATAAATGTGCATTTTTCACTTTCTTAGGAAGTACAATATGGGTCTCAATTTCAAAGATGTCCTCAAGTTACAATTATAATTCGTGATTATTGTATTGTTCCTGGCTTCTTTTTTTTTTTTTTCTCTTCAATCCCCAAATGTAGGTTTTATTTTCCTCCCTAATGATCTTTGATTTCTACCTCCTGGAAGGGATGAATTCTTTTAAACATTATGAAATAGAATGCAAATTATTTTATTTCAATGGCTAGTGACCATCTCAGAGACTAGAATGATGTCAGGGGCACTAGGCAGGACCAAGGCTATCTTTATGGATATTGATGCTGAAAACTACCATGATTAGGAAGAGTGATCTCATTAATAAGTGGTTATGGTTGTCATGACCAAAAATCCTATTTTTCTGCATTCAGATGAGAGTTTTGGAAATAATAGTAGAAATACAAATGACAGAAACTGGAATGTCTGAAGAGGTGGAAATTACAAAGAAAAGAATGACTCAAAGCAGGTTTATCTTACAGAACCCAAGACAGCAAATGAATGTCTCAGATAAGCTATCCCATCGAAGTTTCTGTGATTATAGAAATGTTTTATTATCTTTATTGTCCAATCCTTCACATGTGGCTATTGGTCACTTGATATATGGCTAGTAATCAAGGAACTGAGTTTTAAATTTTACTTAATTTTTATTAATTTAAATATAACTATAAATAGTCACCTGTGCCTACTAGTTATTTGTAGAGGATAGAGTATTTCTACTAATTCTATTTCTGATCACAACTTTAAATCACAGTTTAAATAACAATTTTATCTGCATGATGATAAAACTCGATACAGAAGAAAAACATATTTTATATTATATATTCTATTATTTTATCTTAAATACCATATATCCATTATAAGAATTGCAGGAAATGTCTGATTAAATATATGCTTTTCCAAAATTACATTTGATGCTATTTTTTTAGCATTTTGAATATTTTTTCCAGTAACACTGTATTTTTAATTAAAAAAGGCTCACAGCTACAAACATGATAATATATGACTATGGCAATATTAAAACACTTTTAACTTGACATTTTACTTATTACTGAGAACTTATTTTTAAAAAGTTTTATTAAAATATAATTTACATTCCATAAAGTTTACCTATTTAGTGTTTAATTCAATATTTTTGGTATATTTACAGAGTTTCGCAACTATCATCCCAATCCAATCTTAGAACATTTTCACCATCCACAAAAGAAACCTTACAACCTATTACTGGTCCCCTTCCATTTCCCCTGCAATCTGCCTTCACTGTGTGTGGACTTGCCTATTCTAGATACTTATTACAAATGGGATCATCCAATGTGTAGTATCTTGTAATTTCCACCAGGAGACTAAATTGCTTACCCAATGGATCTCTTTCTTTACCTAAAGAAAATATGTAAGTGTGCTGAAAACAAAATTCACTTAAAAGAATATCCAAAAAATTTTGGAGAAGATAATCCAATAA
The DNA here is from genome assembly GCA_028644305.1 of Xerus rutilus. NCBI lineage: Eukaryota > Metazoa > Chordata > Mammalia > Rodentia > Sciuridae > Xerus > Xerus rutilus. The sequence goes on from CM053413.1 coordinate 32,853,691, forward strand.
GTGTTCAGAGAAGTCTAGTAATTAATAAAATGTCTATCAAACCAGTAGCTAGAAACATAGTTCACAATGTATTTATGCCTAAAATACTTCAGCTAAAAGAAAGATGCAGAGTGCAGATACAGTGATATGAAGAACTACCCAGGGATACTTTGAATCTTCGGAAGCAGAGTTTTGTTGTGTCTCTGAATCCTTATACAGTCTGCTCTCATTTTCAGGGGCTGGCTCTTCTGTTCTGTTTTGGAGGTTTAGGTGGTTTGGTGTATTTAATGTTCTGTGGTCAATGAAGGAAGGATTCCTCCTCTTTCTTCATGCTTTACTCTTTCAGAGGGAAATCAAGGCAGATCCATTTCTATCCTAGTGTCTTATAGTGTTTTAAATGATAATGTCCTGTAGGTTTTGTCCACGGCATCCTTGTTTCCTCTTGCTTCTTTCCTGTCTGGCATTCAGACATGTGCACATTGAGGGGACGGGAGGACAAATGCTTTCTGTAAAAGTTATGACCTACGTATGTTCTCTTCACCCAGGAATTAATCCATGCAACTTGCTCCATCTGGCCTATTCTCAGAGCTCCTTCTTATCCTAAAAGGGTTTCTGTCTAGAAGCCCCTTTAGTCCATCATGCAAATTGGCTTCTAGCAGGTCAGTCTCCCCGTCATCTCATGCAGATTATTTTGAAATATCAGAGTTAAGTGGTATAAACAAGCCAGGAAGTTCATTGTATTGCTGTTATACTCTAAGGCCTGTCAGTGGACAGGGCTAGATACCCATTGAAGGAGCCAACTGATGGAGAGACCAAGTACACCCACCTTCACCCTCCAGATTTTGGATACTATGGAATATGATATATACTATGGATGTGTTATATCATTAGATGTTTTTTTCCCTCACTTGTGTATGGTAGTTCCCAAGTCTCCAGGAAAAAAAAAAAAAAACTTCATGTTTCTCATATCCAACAAGTGGATTTTTAACTCTATTTATAGAACTAGACATGGTCAAATGCCTGTCTAGAAAGTTTATCTTTCTAGTGTATGTCAGAAGAAGCCAATGACTAGCTGGAGAATGAAGCTTTTGGTTAAACATTTGGTTAAACCTTGCAAATAAAACATTTGAACCCTTAGGAGCTGTTTCGTGCTACGTAAACCAAAAAGAGAGACTGGTTAACTGGTTTCTGCTTATAAAAATTACTGAATTATGTCAAATGAGTCATTTGTGTGCCCAAAGTTACTCACTGTTATAAAACACTACATAAATTGAGGAAAATATTGTAATCCATGTCTCTGACACCATGAAAAAAAGAGAAGGCTAAGGAGTTTGGGATGTCTTGAAAAGCTTTTTAAAGTCAGGATTTTTATAAAATATTTTAAGGGATCCAATGTAAATCTAGTCTTATGACGAGGAAATAAAATCTGTTTCCAATGCTTATGGATATAGCAGAATCCATTTCTGACCATGAGTTTCTTTAGATCTTTGAAACATCAAATGTTAGATTTGATCCACAAACCTTCAGGTTTTTGGCAGTTGGCCCGGCTATACGACAGACATAACCATCGTAGAAAATCTTATTCTCCGGGAATAAAGCAAAGTGCAGAGTCTGTTTTGAGCCATGTCTCTGTGGGAGAATAAGCTGTCTGATATCAGGATGTATATGCTATTTCTCATTTCCCAAACTAATGCATTGTAAGTATAAGCCTAGGTGTTGCTTTCTCTCTCCATCTCTTCCCACTTCTAACTGTAAAGAATATATGAGGCCAGGCACAGTGGTGCATGCCTGTAATCCCAGCATTTTGGGAGGCTGAGACAGGAGAATTGCGAGTTCAAAGCCAGCCTCAGCAGTGGCGAGGCACTAAGTAACTCAGTGATACCCTGTCTTTAAATAAAACACAAAATAGGGCTGGAGATGTGGTTCAATGGTTGAATACCCCTGAGTTCAATCCCTGGTGCCAAAATAATAACAACAACAACAACAACAACAACTGTACACACAACTGTAGAATTCAGAGAGATATTCTAACTGCAAATGCTCAAGGCAACATGAGCACATGTTCCGAGTTCTTACGGTCACTAATTTATTCATTCTATAAACATGTACTCTGTGATTCAAGACAGAATTGGAGACTATGTAAAACAGGTGAGAGTGATAATATATAGTTCACATAGAGGAAAACTGAGAACAAGTGTTTTTAGACCTTGGGAACACATAGTCTTGATCCAAGAGGGAGCACTTCAGCATTTGTGAGAGATGCTTGTTGCTCTTGCAGGACTAGTGACCTTGCCTAAATTTCTCTTGTTGTCAGTGGATTCTGATATTGGGCAAAACCATATATTTATATCTGTAAATACTCTCACCTCTCTGTGGCCATGGGTAGACTCACACTGGAGGCAAGAATATAGTACTTCCTGATCTGTGATTGCAGGTTCAGAAGGTCACATACATACCTTGAGAGGCCCTGGAAATGAATCAGAACACCTTTATCATTATAAAGGGAATTATGGTCTGGTGATAGGAAGTACCAGATAAACAATCTCAAAATAACATTCCATGTAGTATAGAGAAAGTCCAGGTTCTCAAGGCAGCTGAGCAAAAGATAGAACTAATCCAGTTTGGGGGAAATAAAAATGCACACTATAATAGATGACATTTGACTTGGGTATTGAAGAGCAAGTAGGAATTTTCCAGGTAGCAAGAAGTAGAAAGAAAATGAAGTTGTTGAAATAATGCCATGGGAGAGAAGTATACAAAAAAGAGGCAAAAAAAAAAAATTGTGCAAAATAAAGCTTCCTGTTTTCTTGATCCTTAGCTCTTTTAGATCTTGAAATGTAAGAGCTCTATTTGGGTTCTTATTTTCTTTTATGCTGTTTCTGTAAGTTGATGCATGTGCAGTGCCAAATGGAGTTTGTGCTCAAAATTCTTAATCCATTAATCTTCAGGTGTTTTTCACATTTTTCATCTGAGTGACTACAGTAGACCCACTGACCTCTCAAAAGGTTGGTAAACCAAAGACAAAACATAGCTGACTCCGTGAATGCTGAGTATTTATAGAAAGACAAGCTCACTTAGGGTAATTGTTCAGGGAAATTAGGGGGAAAGTATGGACTAAATGCCCATCATGTATTAGTTTAGCATAAAACTATCTGTAATCTATAGATAATGGATAGAGATGACTTTTTAAAGTAAAATCTTTTGTCCTGGTGATGCAAACCTCTGACACCACAGCCTCTTGTGTGCTGAATCACTCGAATTGTGGCTCAATGCCTGAAACTCAATTTCTATTGTTCCATGCCCTTTAAAGTGTGTTCTTTCCAAGACTCAGCTTGTTCTGCAGAACTGTGCCTTATTGAATTTTGCTTGATTTGCTCTTCCTTTTGGGTCTTATTAAAGTTTCCTCCTCTTTTTAGCACCCATTTGTTTCTGCTTCAAGGGAAGAGCTTGCTTAGTGAGCTCAGTTTGATTTCCCCTGTGGGTTTTTCACCAGTGTGTCTCCTTAGTGCTAAAGCCCTTTCAGACAGAAATGTAGCCACTTAAGCAGAGGCTTAACAACAGCTCTTGTTAGCTGACTCATAGTCACTAACCCTTATATAGCTCCTACTATTTGCCAAACACTGTTCTCCATGATTTCCATGAATTAACTCAATCATCTTTGCAAAGACTAAGGAGGCAAGTATTACTATCCTCATCTTGTAGACTGGGAAATGGAGGCAGAGAGGGAAAATCTTGCCAGAGCTCACACTGAGTAAGGGACAGAGCTCTGGTGCCATTACAGTTGGCTTGTGCTTCTAACCACTCTACTCTATGTCCTGTCATTAAAATCCAGGGACTTTATATGAATTAGCATCCTTATTTTTGGCAAATTCCCTAAAAGGTGGGTACTTTTAGTTTTCTTACTTTTGAGAAAATAAGGGTCCATAAAGTAGATAAAACTAGCAAAAGGACACACAACTGGAAATTGGCTGAGATGCACTTCAGCTAGTGTCTCTGACCTTACAGTTCTTGCCCTTAACCATCACCATGAGCACCATTTTTTGCCAAACTGTGATCTGGAGCTCAAGATTCTTAAACCTCTCTTTCTTGCCTGAGCAATCTTATCCTAGTTTGTGACTTTAAACAATTATCTATATTTTGATGATTCCTAGTTCTGACTTCTTCCCTGAGTTTAATATTCATGTATTCTGGGAGTCAGTGCATGTGTTCTTAAAAGACCCAGTTAGTAAATATTTTCAGGTTTTCAGGTCACTGGATGTGTCTACATTGGTGTGAGCAACTTGAGGGCAGGAACTGGGTCTTGTTCATCCTAGATTCATCCTAGTACCTAGGACCACATCTGGCAGATAATGTGTAAGAATTGCTTATTAGACAAATAGATGAGTGTGCCTGAAACATTGTCCTTGAAAAGATGAGACTGAAATCCTGCTAACAGAAACTTTTTCCTGATCTATTTCCTAATGCAAATTTACCACTTTGTGCGAGGGGAAATGTTTTTCTCAGAATCTTGATATCTCTGAAAGAAATGGGTTTTCTGTCTTCATTTATAATACTTTGAAAATAAACATGTCTAACATATATTGTAGTCATCATCTCTGTTGGTGTTCATTTTGATGCTTATGGTCAATTAGTAGAGTATTTGGAGTCAGACAGAAGTGGCTCAGCTAGTAACACTGCCCTTCAGTAGGTCTATGACAATGTGCAAGTCCTTTAAGCTCTCTTAGCCTCAGTTTTCTCCTTTGTAAATATGCATTATATTATAAATCATAGAAAAGCTCACAACATTTTGAAGATTAAGTAATCTGTTTCAAAATAATTTAGTGTTTCACACTGGTAATTGTTCAATTAATGGTAGATGTTGTTGTTCTCCTTTTAATTAGCCTCATTTTCCTTTCCATAAGTATAAGTAATCGTAAGCACCATAGCAAATGGTGGCACTAGCATAAAGTTATTATTTGAGTGGCTACTTTGAATAGGTTTCAAACACTGATATGGTCAATACTGACTCATGTCAAAGGCAAATTTCCAGCGGTCTTGAATTTCAGGTCATCCATCAAAGGCAGTTACTCAGTCTGGTGTTACGCTAGGCACTGGAGCAATGAAGAGGGAACCCCTACTTTGAGGAGCACATGATCTAGTTAACAGGACAATATATCCAAAAGGATGGAGAATACTGAGTTTTACTTGAATAGCTAAGTTTAAAAAATGTGACAGAACCCATCTAGTGCTAGGATCTTCAAAGTCTCCCTTTCTTCTGTTACAATCCTATCTTAGAAAACTCCATTTTTTTTTCCTTACATTGAACAGATAGAGAAGTGTGTCAGATGGTACTGAGGAACATATTTCTCTTCTGTGTTCTAAGTATAAGCACAGTGCGCCTGACATATTTAACATGTTCCATAAGATAAATGAATAAAAATGTTCACTACTGAACATGGACAGGCTGCAGAATTGCAGTAATCTTGAATTCTCCCTTTCCTTTATATACACATTTAATTTTGTTATCCATTACTAATTCATGGAGAAGAAAAGCAACCTCATCAGCATCACTTTTTAAACTTATTTATTTTTTGTAGTACTGGGGATTGGATCTAGGGTTACTCTGCTACTGAGCTAAAACCCCCAGCCTTATTTATTTTTTATTTTGAGACAGTCTTGCTAAGTTATTTAGGCTGTCCTTGAACTTGGCAGTCCTCCTGTCAGCCTCCTGAGTAGCTGCAATTACAGATGTGCACCATGTCACCCAGTTAGCATCACTTTTTTTTCGGGGGGGGGATGGGTAATGGGAATTGAACTCAGGGGCACTCGACCACTGAGCCACATTCCCAGCCCTGTTTTGTATTTTATTTAGAGAGAGAGTCTCACTGAGTTGCTTAGCACCTTGCTTTTGCTAAGGCTGGCTTTGAACTCTCGATCCTCCTGCTTCAGCCTCCCAAGCTGCTAGGATTATAGGCATGTGCCACCATGCCCGGCTAGCAGCATATTTTATCACACCATAAAACCCAAAAGGATATGAAAAAAAAGCTTAAGTAGATTACCTAGCCAAACCTGAGAAGGAGCATAACAGTAGCTGAAATTAATATCTTGCTAGAACCATTTATTCTTACTTGCTCCCAAATTTTATTCAGAAGCAGCATGATTTCTTTTAGGTCCCACTTACTTCTCAAATCTAATTCTATACAAATGAGGGCTGCTTCAAATTTAATGTGCAAAATAATCATGTAAGAATTATGTTAAGAGCCAAAGTCTGATTCTGGAGGTCTAGTGTGGCACTTAAAATTATACATTTATCATAATCTTCCAAATGAAGACTTCTCATTATCTTCCAAGTGAATCTTTCTCTGGTTCATAAACCACATTCTGGACACGAAGGACTAAGGGCTTTATCCAACCAATCTCACATTCTGTATGGAATTCACCACTGGTTTTTCTGGTGTCCCATACCCATCTCTACAACTTCAGAACCAACCTAGGCTGAAGTTCACAAACATGTTTTAATAAATTAATTTCTCAGGAAGCTTGTAAGTGTATAGAGATATTTGCCTCTTTTTTTTAAATCTAAAAAGTGCTATTGAATGAATGCAACTTTTAATGGTTTCTACATTTGAGATGGGCTTTTGCACTCTCCCAAATGATTTAATGTTTACAGAGTTTTGTCACATCAATGTCATAGCCAACATTACATATCGCAATCCTCATGGCAATAATGACAGATTGCTTGGAAATCAGGCCCCTCACAGTCAACTTTGCCACAAAAGAGGTCACCTAAAACCCTGTGATATTATTGTATGGTATTAAGAATGGGCTGCGGTGTGGCTCAGTGGTAGAGTGCTTGCCTAGCATGCGTGAGGCACTGGATTTGATTCTCAGCACCACATATAAATAAATTTAATAAAAATAAATTCTCAGCACCACATATAAATAAATTTTTAAAAAAAGGCCCATTGACAACTAAAAATATTTTAAAAAAGAATGAGTGTTATACAAAAAAATGAATAAGGGCTATAAAGAAGTGGTTGGTAAATGAGGTCTATGTGCATTTATAATGCAATTTTCTCATATTTTTTTCTTTAAATAATTTTCTAACTACACAGTAAGCAATCTTATCAAATTTTTAATGTCTTATAGTATGATTTAAAATACATATATTTTTAAATGTCAGCCATTGACAAAAATCCACTTGAATTTTTATTCAACAAAAATCTATATTGAATTTTCCCAATTTTACTCCAGCATGTCACTTGGTATTATCCTTACAGTTGTGGGTATGCTGTGTCATTATTGTGAACATTTTGTCATTTGACAATGTGTTGATACTGTTTTTTAGGAAATTACTCTAATGCACAATACCAAGCATTTTCTGGTACTTGAAATAGATTGCAATGTGAAGCACTGAACAAAAAGCTATTTAACTGTTACCTGAATAGAAATATAAAATGTTCAGGGAGGCATGTGTCAAGATGATTTGGGAAGGATAGATATGGATTTTTGTGTTCCATAGGCTATTTTATTGTCTAACAATAACACGTTCTTTCCCCAAAAAGGATTTCAACAAATAATTCATTGCTGAATTTAAGTAGAAAGACAATTAGGTCCAGGCTCAGAAAATGATTCAAAACTTTGAGTTCTTTCAAATGCAAAAGGTCTCAGGTCACTAAGTTCCCAAAGGAAAGAAACAAGCTAGCATAAAAATCACCAGGCCAAACTTTGAACTGTAGTTTGAAGAGTTGGAAAAGAAAAGAAAGCATTGGGATGAGCTTTATTTCTCTCTTTCTTGGGCATTACTAGATCTGATCCTGGAAATGTTTAAAGACTGCCTTATGTCAGAAACAAGAGATGTACAAAGAAAAATAGAGAGAGGCATGCTTCAACATGCTAAAATGGCAGATGTTTATAGAGCCCTATTTTATCTAGGGCACTGCAAAAAATAGAAAATGCACTCAGCTTTCTGAGAAGAAGCAGACTATGATTGAACAAGTAAAAGCCTGGTTGTGGTGGAAGGGTAGTGGTGTTTATTTTCTTGGTCATACTTTGCCAAGAAGTAAAATAATTCTTGATAATGTTCTTGCCAGACAGGCTGGGGTAGGTTGTGTGCAGAGATTCATTCTTCCCACTTCTTCTCTCCAACACGTCCTCACCCACAAGGAGTTTTAGTATAACAGACAATATTTAGTGTGTATTCAAGTAGCTCTCCAGGGAAACTCCCCTGATAAGTATTTATTCTTGGCTATTTTGTTCCTGAGGCTCCTGCAAAAAATATATGCCTCCATATTAAAGAGGGAAGAGGGATAGTGGCACAGAGACTCTCATACTAGCTCTTAAATGTTTTTACTGAGAAGTTACAAAATCATTTCTATCTACACTTTAGTTAGTGCAAATCATATGGCCACATCTTCTTTCAAACAACAATTAAGTAGAATCCTAAGTTTTGCCATGAATGCAATCTCTATCATGAAGTTCTGTGTATTCATGCATTTCCTGATTACCTTCTACTTCTCACTTTGTTGATTAGGCCTTTTTAATATCTTACTTAGGCAACTCTTTCAGCTTCATGCATAGATTTCTTCCTGTGTTCCACATTTTCACCCTTGTCTGTCTTGCATACAGTCACAAAGTAAGTTTCCCTGAGCCAGAGAGTTTCCCATCCAGCCTCTGCCCTAAATCATCCACTGTTTTCCCACTGGCTCATCTCCTAATGCACCATCAGACTGAAGAGTAAAATTATGCTTGGAACCCAGTGAGAAATAGACAGCTGAAAGCAACTTCATCCACTGTCACTGAGAAACACGGAGGAAACAGATGAGAAATGTCCAGGATCAAAGTTTAATGTAGACATGACCCAAGAAAGTATGATAGAAAGTGATGGTCATCCAGGCAACCAAGAGAGAAATGGACCTCCTTTGAATTACACAGACCATGTGCATGGTAAAATCAGAAGCTTTGACTATGCATAGAGTCATGCAGGCAGATATTAGCATGGAGCAGAGACTCAAATATAAAACTGGAGTCCATGATTAGACCCCAGTCACTAGGCAGCATCAAGGGATAGGTATCTATGTTGGGACACTAAGTTATGACACATTGTGAAAGTAGGGACTTATGTTAGAGAAGGGAGCTGGGACTTACATGCATCCATCTACATGGCAGCGACTTTTAAATCTTTTCCAGCTGTGTCAAAGAAAACATTTAGAACCCCAATCAGTAAGTTAGATAACAATAGAGCTGCTCTGATGGAAGGCATCGTGGTCTCCACCTCTTCTTCCAGCATAGCAATCCCCAAAACAATTTCTCAACCAACATCCCCAGGGGCCCATTGAGTAAGCATAGGAAGATGTGCCAGTGCTGAAGTAGGGGTATGCATGGGTGGAAGGTCAAGTGAGTACCAACAGTGAGAGTTACTGACTACTGTTGCACTGAGACCCCCAAAAGACAAACCACACAGCATTTTCACCACATCTGTATGACAGAGGTTGGACCTAGATCTGGGAGCAACGAGAGAAAGGCACGAAGGAACCTAATCATAGAGAGTATTCATCTCTTCTTCCTTCTTCCTGTTCCCATGAAAGATGTGTTCTTGTTAGAATCAAAGGCATTGGTATTCTGGATCCCAGACCCTTACTTTGCTCCTGAACTTCTCTCTTTCATAATCCCAATGTCTTCTTTACAAGACTCCTTCTAGCAGCACACAATACCAACTTTAGAGCATTGGATCTCAAAGTTTCATCTCTAGGTCAACAGCATCAGCATCTCCTAAGAAGTTTTAGTAATGCAAATTCTCTTTTTCTACCCTAGGCCTATTAAATCATTCTGGAGCCCAGCAATTGTTCTTTTCGGTAAATCCACCAGGTGATTCTGATTCAGCCACTTACTAATTGTATGATTTTAGACATGTTTCATAGCATAATTTTTTTTTTGGTACCGGGGATTGAGTTTAGGGGTACTTGACCACTGAGCCACATCCCTAGCCCTATTTTGTGTTTTTTAGATAGAGACAGGGTCTCATTGGGTTGCTTAGCACCTCACCATTGCTGAGGCTGGCTTTGAACTCGCGGATTCTCCTGTCTCAGCCTCCCTAAGTACTGGGATTACAGGCTTGCGCCACTGCGCCCGGCTGTTTCATAGCATAATTTTGCTTCATTTTCTCATGTGTAATGTGTGTATATACAGGGGATATAATAATACCTACTTTGTAGAACTGTGCTTAGGACAATACCTGGCATAGAATATTAGCTGTATTGTTTTTATTTTGAGTATCATCTATATGCCAATCATTAGTGAGGAATGACAGACAGTCTCTACTAATAGTTGCTCATAGTGTGTTAAGGCTGGAGGTGACTGTACAGTTAATTCTGATTCTGGACCACCTCTAGGCTGTGAACACATTTATTCCTTCTGTATACCACATGATGCTTAGAGGTGGTTAAGCTACCACATACTCTAATCACCCATTATCTTTGAGAGCCTGTGGTAGATCATGGCAATAACTCCAGGTTTTTGCTCTCTCTGTATCTACATCCTTTGGCATGTAACTGTCTAGTGCCCTCCCACTCAGACACTGGTCAAGACTCTGTAACTTGCTTTGGCCACTGGGTACTGAAAAGTAGGTGTGTAGGTAGGTTCACTCTCTCATGTGTCTGCCACTGCATGTCAGCATTCTTCGGTGTAGCAGAAAGAGAGCTCCCCAAAGATGTCTACCTAATCTCTTGAACCTGTGGGTATTTTATGATAATAACAAAAAAAGATTTTTTTTTCAAATGTCATTGAAATTTCAGACCTTAAAATAGTGAGATTATCCTGGATTATATCAGTGGAACCAGAGTGATCACAGTGTAATAATAGAGAGCTTTCTTTTTTACATTTGAAAAATTCGTTTATTAATGCATTATAGTGATACATAACAGTGGGATTCATTTTGACATAATACATGCATGAAATATAATGTGCTCCATTTCAGTCCCTAGTACTTCTTTTTTCCCTCCCTTTCTCCTTTCCGCTCTTCCCCTTCCTGTATTCTACTAGTCTTCCTTCTATGTATTTATTCATTAATTGATTTTTAAATTGGTGCTTTATAGGTCTACTTAAAGGTGTAATTCACTGTGGTATATTCTTATATGTACATTGCATAAATTGATTCATTTCATTCCATGGTTGGTTCATTGTCCTGTCCTTCCTTCTTTTCCCTAAATCCTCTTACTCAACTTCTTAGAAAGCAAAGAGTCAGAATATGAATCATCTTTCTTAAGATGGAATCAGAAAATGGGCAGAAGAAGCAGCAGGAGACAGCAAAAGGGGAAATTAAGGGATTCCAGGCATGAGAAGGATTCATTGTGTTGTTGCTGGCTCTGAAATGTACAACCAGAGGTAGCAGGTTCTGCCAACAACCTGAATGAGCTTGGAAGTAGAATCTTCCCAGAGCCTTATAGTAAGAGCCTAGGAGGCCAACAGCTTGGTTTTAGTTTTGTAAACCCGGAGCAAAAATAGCCAGCTGTAAGACAACCCTAACTTCTGCACACAGAATTTTGAGGTAAATTGTGTTGTTTTAAGTTACTAAATGTGTGGTAATATGCAAAAGCAACAGTAGAAAACTAACATACCAGCCCAGCACAGAACTGAACTGTTACCCTACTTTCTTTAGCCAAGGGTAGCTAGCATTGAAAGCTATCCAATTCCAAGATAAATGAGTATGCCCAGCCAATATCAGCAAGGCCACCTAGCCAACCACCTCAGATGCATGGTGTAAGCCTCTGATGTTTGGTGGTTATTTGTCATGTGACACTATGTGGCAATGGAAATCCAAAAATGGATGGCAACATGTAGCAGTGGATGTCTTGAGAGGCTAAGGACATCTAGGTGGATATTACACTTTTAGTGTGAAATTCTTTCTAAGAGTGGCGACTGAGAAAAATCTTCCTGTTCAATTAGTTATGATATTGAATCATGGAACAGAGGTCTAAGGTGGGTTCAGACCTAAATACTTTATTAAGGAGAATGTATGGGTTGCTTATCTGCATCATTGGTAATATATTTAGAGAATGTTTTTGCATCCAAGGGGAGATAAAAGATGAGCTTCCCTTTCTGCTGCAAGCTATCTATCTTATTTTGTTTTGTTTTCTGTGGGGCTTGGGTGGTCCAAACGATCTTCCCATTTTGGAAGATTTGAATTTATAAAAAGGAAACAAACAGTATCAGCCAAGCTGCTTTTTTTTTTTTTTTTTTTTTTTGCCAAACTAATAAGTAAACAAAAATCCAGATGAAGCACTTAATACTTAAACATAGAGAAATTCCAGAGTTAAATAAAGCATAGAATGGATATTTCCACGAAAGCTATCTTAGCTGAAGCAGCTATTTAAAACATACAAACACACACACCAAAATTAATGTAATTCTGGCTTAATTTAGTTTTGTTTTATCAAGTCAGCAGAGTTAATTCTATGTCAATAAAAAAAGAAACACAAGCTGTGCAAATCATTTTGCACTCCATATGAATTTCTGGAGGAAATACTGAAAACATATTTAAATTGCATGACAAGTACTGGGAGTACATTTAATTTTACATTAAAAAAGCATCATTTGTGTCTCCTGAGACTAAAACAGATCTAAACAAAACAAACCATTCAGTAATTCAGTGTTTGGGACACAGTAGGTTACCAATGAAGAAATCCCCTCCCAAGTCAAGACAAACATTGCTGACATATTGTTCTTCAAATCAATGCTAGACTCAGCAAGGGTGAGGCTTGTGGCTGCCTGTTTCTTCTCTGGCAGTTTAAGGTAAGTGTCCACACTGTTTTATAAATGAAGATTTCCTTCCTGGTGGCACAGGAGCTTAAATGTTATTGTGCAAACTCAAGGTGTTGGTTTTAACCTCCTGAGTGACATCTTAAGGTGTTCAAGTTGAAGGCAGCATTCCCTGAGAGCTCTTCCCTATAGGTAAATAATGACTGCTTAAAGAAACTGTGAAAAAGAACCAATAAGTGAATTATGTGCCGTCTACAGCACAACCTCAATTCTGTGGTAGTCCAAAAAAGAAGAAAAATCCGTTAATGTTCATATTCCAAATGCTTTAAGAAGATGAAAAGAATACAATTTGTTTACAATTTGTTCTGATTGATTGAAATTCATCCTGGAATGTGTGTATGGGATGAGAAATTTATCCTAGAGTGAGGTGTAGCATGAGATCGAAAGTCTGTCCACTCTATCCATGGGAGCCCACTTTTCTGCTTTCTTGTGAGAAGCAGAAGAATGGACCCAATCTTTCCAGAAAAGGATCAACTTCAGTATTGTCTCTGAGGTAGAAAATAGAGGTGGCATTAAACCATTAATTCTGTTATCAGGATAAGATGATGCCAGGCAGATACATTTGTTGACTATATGTGTGTGTGTGTGTGTGTGTTTTCTCTTTAGTGTAGAGACATAGTAGAAAACTCATAAACATGTTTGATAATTCAGACACACATCCAACTAAAAGAAGGAAAAAAATCATTTAAATATTTCCCTGTGGTGTTTCTGTATGGTACCTACTCCTACAGCTACAAAGATGTTGCCATCTGATAGAATCTCTGAATATTTTAAAGCAATTTCCTCCAAAAGCACATAATTTATTTACTTCAGATGAGAATTAGGTGATATATTTTTGACATTATTATTTGCATTTTGAGTTTGTTATTCTTTCATTCATTACATCTAGTAAGCTCTTATTAAGACTTCACTGTGTTTAACATATTTGATGCCTGGAGCAGTCTATTTTTCAACACCTCCACCCATTATTTCAACATTATTTTCAGTAATAATGATGAAAGAAATATGCATATGTAACCAGAAATTAATGGCACCTTACCAAACAAAAATATTTCCATGTATAGATTACATTCAGCTTCAGGTTCAAACTTTAAACAAATTAAAGACTCCAAGCGATTAAATGGAGTGATAGAATTGAATGAATCTGAGTTTTATTTCTGTGTCCTAGTCATTTTGAATTGTGAATTTCAAATTTAATGTTTAAATTTAGGAATCTTGGTACTACTAGGGAAGGAGATACAATTTTTTTCTGAATTGTGTTTGGAAGATTTCTAACTATTATGGACTCAACTCTCAAAAATGAGCACATATTCTCTTATGAACACACAGTGGAATATTCCAGAGGTGATATGGCAACTCTTAACCCAGACTGAATGCAACAACAGCTATGGCATTTCAACTGCTCTGTTAAACTAGGTTAAAAAGACTTTCAAGAAGTATAAAAGAAAGCCATTGATCTCAACCAAAGTTTTTTGAAAAATATAATTGTTTTCATATAAATGTGTTCTTTTGTAACATGCAATGGATCTATTATTATTTTAAAATAGATAAATGTAAGATAAGTATTAAAATAATTAGCACATGTGGCAGAGTCCACATATGCTGGATGCTGATTCCATGGCTGAGATTTCTCCAAATTAACTTCCACATAATATAAAAGGTTTATAAAGAGATGATAATTGAGACATGTTGATTTGAAGAACACACATGTGCATTTATATATTATGTACACAGTTGTATAATTACATATATACTTTTATACACATATACCTGTGTCTATATCATCTATCTCTAGATACATTTCAACAGTAACTACAGGATTTTTTTTGGAACTTAAACACAGAAAAGATTTTTTGGAAGGAGTTGAGAATTTTGCTGATACTGTTTAAAATGGCTAGAGGAATAATAATAATCTAGAAAACAGATCATTCCCCCTATTTTATCATGGTAAAGTATGCATAACACGAACTTTACCATCTTACCCATTTTTACATGTATAGTTTGGTGGCATTTAAGTACATTCACATTGTTTTGCACCCATCACCACTGTCCATTCGCAGAACATTTTCAAACCCCAAACTGAAACTCTGCATACATTAAATAAGAACACTCCATTCCCCCTCTTCCTAGCCCCGTTTACCACCATTCTCCTTTCTGTATGAATGAGTTTGGCTACCTGATATAGTGGAATTATACAATATTTGTGTGTGTATGTGTGTGTGTTTGGCTTAATTCATTTGGCATGGCATCCTCAATATTCAATCATGTTGTTTGTGCATGTATCAGAATTTAATTTCTCTTTCAGGCTTAATAATATTTCACTATACACAGATACTATATTTATCCATTCATCTGCCAGTAGATATTTGGGTTGTTCCTACCTTTTTGACTGTCATATGTAAGGCTGCTGTGAACATTAGTGTACAAATACCTGTGTGAGTCCCTAATGAGGCTCCCAGGTTTTCTGGTTGGTTTTGTTATTACCCTCAAATCTCTACAGTACTCATCCTTACTGGTATCAACTGCCCAGTACCCCACACTTGGCACTACAGATACTATAGCACCAATGATCGCGGAGAAAGAGGACTGCTGTGAAAGGTAGGAGTCTCAGACTTTAGTAGCAAATATGAGGCTGTGTTGCTATAGCTGTCACTTAGAGCTAACTCTGTTTCCTTCTCTTTGGAATGAGACTTTTTGATGAAATTGTACGAACCACATACTACTGTTTATGATTCTACTAGTGCAGGCAACGATAGCACCAGGGGAGCACAACTCTATAAAGTACTTTCTGTTTCAAGCGTCTCTCTTTATCTTTACAATACTGCAGTGAGCTGGGTTTTACAGTCATTTCCATCCCCAGAGGACAGTGATCCTTGTCTGTTTTGTTTATTAATGTTTCCCAAGACTGGAGAACACTGCTTGCTCCATGAAAGCTTGCAATAAACATTGGTTGAATGAATGAAATTTTTGGAGGATGCAAATGGAGTTGAGAGAAGTGGAATTACATACTTTGAATCCGTGACCAAGTAAATAGTGCTTGTTCTAGAACTTAATTGTCCAATGCTGATTTCTATGCAATTTTCACCACTTCATTTTTAGATCGTCGACTAGACTCTAGCTTAGAGCAAATATTTGTTAATAGTGCACCTTGTTGAGGACTTTCACATTCAATATCTCATTAATTTTTATATTCTTTCCCTCGAGTATATTGGGATTGTTCCTATTTTACAGATGAAAAAACTGAGATTCAGACAAATGAAGTTGCTTGTTCACATAGGTAAGTAGTAGAGCTGGGATTTATACCCCAGGCTTCCAGCCCCACAAGGGGGGATCCCATAAGGAAATGATCAGAATGAATTAAAACTGCTACTTGCATAAAACACAGGATAAATTGGGGGATAGCCTGAGCAAAATTATGACAAAACAGAAATAAGCAAGACAGGGGCTGAAAAGGAAAGGGTCGGGCTGTTCAGAAGGCACTTGGGCAATAGTGAGAAAGAAGAGTGAAAGCACCCCAAAAGTCCAGGGCTGATGCAGTTGGTATGGAGACAGAGTTCAGGATGGGAGTTTCTGGACTTTTTTCCAGTTAGCCTGCCAGTTCCTGTTTGGTTCATGTGTCTGTTATTCAGGTTGATAGCATCAGACATTCAATTCCAAGAATTCACCAAAATGTAATCATTCCCTGGTAAGCTGATTCCTACTAAACAAATCAGAAGAGAATGACTCATATATTTTACAGTAGGAAATCCACTTCACCTGAGGCTAGTAGGGCCTGGTAGGTGATGAAAGTGCAGTGGAGGTTGTATAGGGGTTGGCAAGCATCGATGCTAGAAGTTATTTCAGCTTAGGAGATGAAGCATACTGTTTTTTTTCCACACATTGAATCTCATCAAAAATAATTGATATCTTTTCTGGCTAAAGTAAGCTGATACAAATTGCTCTTCTAGACTCTAGAACTATCTAAGGACAGTCATTTAAAAATACCATCTCCTATTTCTGCTATGGGACAAGCATTTATTCATTCTCCTTTTTGAAACCAGCATGATGTTCTCATTTCAACATGTTTTCTCATATTTCTATGTCAAAGTCTGTAGTGGCAAAGCCACTTAACCACTGGTTGGGGAGTCAAGAGGCACATGCTGAACTATTTGGTCAATAATTAAACTATGAATTTGAGCAAGATGCATTCAGGGATAGGCCCAAATTTCCTCATCCTATCCACAAATTTTGCGGGGGATGATAATAAGGACCCTGTTCTGCTTTAGTGAACTAGGACACACACTGCTAATGGTGCATTTTTGTTTTTATAGTGGACTTCCTATAGCCTATCTCTATTGTCGTCTGACTGCCCAGCTATTCACATTGTCTCTTGGCTTAGATGGGAGAGGGGAGGAGACCAAGGGGAGTCTCACTGTTACTTATGTAGATTCTTAAAAAGTTCTTTGATTTTCAACTCAATCACCCATTCATGCTTTTTACTCTTCCTTATGGTCAACTAATGGAGCCCCTCTCAGACTCTGACTGGCATCTATCTCCTACTGCCTTTAAGTGTTTGTGTTCTGCTCTGTTGGGTCGGATGACTCTCCCACCTCTGCTTCCCTGTTTCCCCAAACCAACTGATGGACATCAATCCTCTGCCTCTCTTCTCCCGCTCGCTTACATTTTCCTCTCTAGTTATATCTTTTAAATGTATTTATTGTCATTTTAATAGGGCTTCAGGAAGTAATGGAGATAAACACAAGTATTCAATTTGCCAAGTTTAACTAGAAATTACCTCTATAATATTTGATTAAAGGAATGAAATGGAAAATGTTTAGGGAAATTATTTTGGCATCCATGTGTGAATAATAGAGTGGAATAGATCAGAAGCCAGAGAACCAGAGACAGGGAATCAAAGAAGGCTGTTTCTATAAGTCTAATGTAAGAAATGAAGAATAGAGGTTTCCTGATGAGAACAGTTTGAGTCAGAAAGTTATATCTGGAGGAGGAATAAAGTTGAGATTAATAACTTTTAAGGTACTGAATAACCATGGTTAAAGGGGAGAGAAATGGAAGTTAATGCTATGATGTAGTGCTGGTTAAGTGCTGCTGATTGAAGTCGGGTTGCAGGCTGTGTTGGTGTTAAAATGAAGTCAGGCCTATTATGGGTTGTTGAAAGTTCAGCTCTGAAAGGAAACAATTCCAGGATGGAATTAAAGGCATGTGAATTTAGAGAAGGAATTCACATTTACTTTGTGGTAGGTGAGATCTGACCTGAGCATAAAACTAGTGAGGTATGAAGATTTGGGTATGTGAGAGGAAGTAAGTGTTTGTAGGAAGACTTCTGGTTAGGTAACCAAGAGCTGTTCCCAATGGTATACTATAGTGCAGTGCAGGGTGATTTGCCTACAGGATATTTCTGGATTCTGTGCTTCTAATAGCCTCAACACAAAAGCTGAATCAAGATCTTACCTCTTCCTGACTGAAACCTTTGGGTTTGCCATGATGATTTACCCAAGTCACCTGCCCCCTGACAGTCACAATTAATACCTTCTGTTAAAATGGTCAGAGTTACCTAATGAGGTGCTTACAAGTGGCTATCCAGCATTAGCTAACCTATATTTCTTGCACATGAACTCTGTGCTCCCTTATGAGGATTTTTGATGATACACTTACTGGTTTTCCTTAATTCTTAACGAATTCCTATGCAAGATTTGTACAGTATATGACATCGGCCAACTCATCCCTGAGTACATTGGTTCCAAGGTTATAATCTCCAAAAGTTTTGCTAGGTCTCCCACACACCATCTTTGGAATAGTTGACCAATTGCTTTTCAACTTCCCTTAGGCTTTTATGATTTCGGTCTGCATATATTTGTCCCTTTATTTTGTGTAAACACTTCAGTCATATCTCAGGCTCTTGCTTTGTCATTGAACTTTAGAGGTGGATTTGTTTTCGTGGCTATGTCTCAAATGTTTGAGTCAAGGTGTTTTCTGGTGATGTCATTCTTACTTTAGACTTCCTCACACTGCAGAATCCTGCTTTGTCAGTTGCTGCTGTGTGGATATTCACAAGAGCACTGAAGAGGCAGGTTCAGAAAATTGGCATAAAATAAATTAAGAAATAATTTTTGAGGGGGGGATTTCAGGGAACTTGTACATCCCGATAGGAATTTACTTATTGTGAGGCTTCTTTTAAGAATGAAGAAATATTATCAATCCCAGAGAGAATTGGACCTAAGTGTACAGTAGGGAAAGGTGTTTATAATGCTGGTGGGCAAAATAGGTACCGCATATGATAGAGTCATTGGGAAAAAGGACAGGAGTGAAAACACATTTCAGTCAAGAAACTGATTAGATATAATAAATAAAACAGAAAGGGGTGTATATTGTGGTTTGAACTAAATAGATTATTGGTACAGATAGGAGACAAAGAAGTAGTTGAGACAGTGCAACAGAAGTGGGCTGCAATAGGAAGCACGGTGATTCATGTAGTATTACTTTTTCCTTGGAAATTTCAAGAAATGAATTTGTTTTCATTGGTGGGCAGTTAGAGTTGGAGAATACTAAGTTTCAGATTATTTACATAAGGAACAGACAAGAGAGGTATAAATATATTATTTTCTGAGCTTGAAGGAAAGGGTTTATGGTGTGGTTTGAGGGGAAAGGAAGAGACATCTGGAATGTGCTTTAAGTGTGTGCAACTACAGGAATTTCAAACTAAGGTTAAATGACCAGACCCTCAGGGATTCATCATTTTCTAAGTTTTCTGTTAAGTCTTAAATCATTTATTTTTGAATGGACATATTCTGAAAAATAATGGTTCCATGAAGCAAAATTGTTATACAGATATAATTCATGTCTTTCTTCTTTATGTTAAATCTACACACACATACAACAGCAGTCAGTTCTAATGACCAGGAGAGATCCTGATTAACCATCTTGGGTTAATATATTGTAGCCCATGATGACTTTAGTTACTCTGTACATTCCAATCTTGTAAAAGCTTAGCAACTTTCATTAAGTTCTATGAAATATTGAAACTGAATTCTCGGACCTCACCCAACTATTATGTATAACTATAATACTATAATTAAAAAACAAATCCTCAGATTTCTGTGCTTCTCTTTAAATCCATGTTCCTTTCTGCACAGCCAGGATCTGATTCACAGCCTTTCCATGTTGCTTTGAAGATAATGTGAAATTTAAAGATGAGAATAAAGAATCTTTTCTTTGTTGACATTTCTGATCATAAGTAGGGTTTTTCAAAGGACGCCTTTCAAAAAGAAGCTTGGAAGAAATCCGTGTTGGCCATATTGTTCCTAAGGTCCAGCAGATTGTACTTTCCCCCTCTTACCTTGATTTTAAGAGTGTATGTGCTCTGAAAAGCGTTTTGAAGCCCCTGTTCTTCCTGTGAGGTTCATTTCTCTAAAGCACCTCATCATTTAAGCTAGTGGTAACAAAGAAAAGATGTGGATAAATATTACTTTTGCCTGATAATAAAATGCCTCTGTTGAATATATTTTTTAAAAAATATATAGGAAAGCCAGCAGATCAGAAATTGGAAACACAGAGGGATCAAGTGAAAGAAACCATCAAATGTTATGTAAGAGGAAACCAGTAGTCAGTGCTAATCTTTGGTGTGACCTCATTGTGTAAGAGGTGCTGTTTGTTTATGTCATTAGTCTGTCATTTAAAATGGTCAATTAAAAGTCAAATTATCTCTCCTATCTCTCTGTATATCTCTTATAAACAAAGGACTTCATAAGGAATCAATCAACTTCACAAAATATGGAGAATGGTGAAAGCTTCCTATAGAGTCACCTTAAGCATGTACATACGGTTTTTATCAACAGTAGAGCACTGCCAGTCTCTGCCAAGTATAATCTTAAATGCAGAGTCTCAAGAGTTGCCTCTGCACTGCTCTAGCTATTGTGGAAGGTGTGCATTTGTAGAATTGGAGATGAATCAGCTTGGGACTATGTAAATGCCTGCTATCATTGCTGATGTCTTTATGAAGAGGGTTACTTTTTATGTGGCTTCTCAGTTATTTGAACTTCTCTGCTTTTGAAAATTAATTAATTAATTTTTCAATTTGTTCTTTTTATTTTATTTTATTTTATTTATTTTTTTAATTTTTTCTCAAAAGTTGCATTTTAATACATGTTATCAAACATAACAGAAAAAAACAAATTTTCAGAAGCTGTACACACTGTTCACTGAAAACATTTGTTGAGGCAACAGGACAGCAGGATATATATATTTTGGTACCAAGGATTGAACTCAGGGGTACTGGACCACAGAGCCACATCCCCAGCCCTATTTTGTATTTTTTTATGTAGAGACAGGGTCTCACTGAGTTGCTTAATGCCTCGCCATTGCTGAGGCTGGCTTTGAACTCGCGATTCTCCTGTCTCAGCCTCCCTAAGCAGCAGGATATATTTTGACATATTATACATACATAGAGTTGCAACCCATTATAATTTGGATACCATTCTTGTGGTTGAACATGATGAGGAGTTAAACTGGTCATGTATTCAGATATGAGCATAGGAAAGAAAATATCTGTACTGTGCTTCTCTAGCTTAGAGTGGGGACATGCTTTAAAAAGCTTGAATTTTACCTAAGAAGAGACCTGGATTGCACTGACATTGAGGACTCTATCTATATCTCTTGGCTATCATTGGCCATTCTCCTGTTCTAATGTGCTTTTTCTGAAATGGAGTCATCTGCTGTCTCTCCAGAAGGAGCACATCTTCTCAACCAGCAGTTCTGCATGCCCTATTTAATAATCCCAGCTTAGGTGTTGTCCAGGTGTGAAAGGATCATTTCTTCAGTTATCGTCTTTTCTGCAACAAGATTCTCCCAGAGATTTGTGATAAATCCCCCATATTTCTGAAAAAAGAATAGAAGAGGCAGAAAAATCACCATGTCTTATATTCGTAACATACTTTATGGCTCATATGTTTTATTTCTTGTGACTCTCTCCACAGCCCCATGAAATAGATAGATAATTATTATTGACACTATCTTACTTGATAAAGGAGGTGAGAGTTGGGGGCCTAAATGTGTAAGAAATTACAGCAAGAACTCAAAGTCCTTTTATCTTTCTATTGTTATCCCTATAAACCTTCTTACCTAAGGTTACCTTCTTAGGAAACATTTTATTTGACTTTCAGTAGGACACCTGCCAAAACCACTGATGAAAAAGTATAATCACTTTAAGGGGGAAGAGGGGAATTGGTCCAGAAGCCATTGCCCATAATCTGCTATTAGAAATCAGGAATCATGCAGGGCTGAAAAGGTGAGGGCTGCAATTACACCTCTGCAAGAACTGTAACATTTTCAATTGTTAATTACCTTTAGTGTTCCTGAGGCCTTGAATTATTACTCAGCACAAATGAAGCTGTTGATTGTAGACAATGGAGGTTGTCACATATTTAAGAGTATAAGGTCTTGTCTTTGGATAATGATATAGATAAAACTCACATGGCAGTTTGTACATTGTTTATGTTATTAAGAAATTACTTCTTGCACAGTATAATTTTCTCTTTGCCTTTTACAATCATTTCTTAGGTTCCCAACAGGGATGTAGGATGTGGGTGGGGGACAGCAGGAAGGAAATGGAAAATAGGTATCTATTTGTCTATCTATCTGAGACATGATAAGAAAGTTTTATATTTATGGCATCCTCTCAGTTGTTTCAAAGTATTTTCAAGGATTTTTAATGCAGAATAGTCCTGACTTTGTCTCCTTTATTGCAGATCATTTCAGTGAGACTTAGACCAATACAAGATTGGTCTAAGATATACCTGACACAGGGCTAGGTCATGTAGAATGTGTTCTAGGCTGTGGCCTATTCAAGAACATGGTGTTTGTGCATCTCTGAAATCTCTAAGCCTGGAGAATTTTATACTATTTGCTACACTATTTGATTTTTTTAGAATGTATGCTGAAGGCTTTTAATCAACCATATGAGCTTGGTTCGTAAGTATGATGAGAAGCCGTCTTTGAAATCAAGACAAATGCACACTTGTATTTAGGCATAATACTGAAATGATGCATTTGCTATATCAAGACGGAGTCATGATGAATGATTATCCTCTATCCTTTTTGATATGTCATAGCACTCACTCATAGCCTAGTCTCTTCTGTACTTTGAGCTGTAGTCACCTAAAAGAAGAGAACATTATAAGGGAGCAAAATGGACTATGCACATGAATCCCAGGCATATAGTCCACGTGGTGTCAGCATTGTTATCAGCATTAGCAAAGGGAGTGCAACATTTAAATCAAACAGATTTCTTGAAACCAGAAGTTATTAGTTGGAAAATGAGGAATGAAGATAGCCAGCATCTTTATGTGTGTTAAGGTAGATAGCATAAATTCTTTCCCAGAAATGGTTTATTATTTCAAGATAAAAACATAGTAGCAGCTTCCAAACAAACAGGTAGTAGAGTCTTTTTTATTGTTATCTAAGTAAAAAATAACTAGGCAGTAGAAGTTCTAAGTGCCTGCTTTCCTTTGTTACTGCTCTGTTTCCTTACACTTATATGATACTTAATGCTTTCAAAATACATTATATGCCTGGCATGGGATGCTCACCTATAATCCCAGCAGCTCAGGTGAGTGAGGCAAGAGGATCACAAGTTCAAAGCCAGTCTCAGCAGCTTAGCAAGGCCCTAAGCATTTCAGTGAGACCTTGTCTCTAAATAAAATATATTTTAAAAAGGGCTGGGATGTAGCTCAGTGGTAAAGTACCCCTGGATTCAATCCCTGGTACAAACAAACAAACAAAAAACAAACTTACATTATCGTATTTTAACTAAAGGGATGTTTTCCAGTTCCCAAAAGAAGAGCAGAAACAACAAACTTGAAACAAACAGATGAATGAATGAATGACTTCTGAAAATGAAAAGACCACTAAATCTAGTTGACTCTGTCTAGGAATAAGGACTACTGGTTTCCCGATCCTTGTGACAGACTTGTTTTTGGATCACTGCTACTATACTTTACAAATAGTTCTTTTAGACATCGTTTAAGAAATTTACATGGATTTTATGTCATTTCATCATCAAAAAAACACTGTGAAGTAGGTAGCATTGTAGTCTTTATTTTATAGAGGAAGAAACTGAGGCTCAAAGAAAGGAAATAATTTTCCTGAGTTATGCAGCTAGGGAGCTCAAACTTTAACTCAAGGAATCTGTCACTCGAGTCTACATTTTCATGAATCGTTGTATAGCTTATCAACACAATTTGATTTGGAATACAGGAAGAATTCATCCTCCAGAAACCCAACTCAGATAATGAAAATACACTTGCTCTCATCTAACTTTAATCTTTCTTTCCAGTCCTCTCTTCTCTAGGCTGCACTATTGAATATTAATGAGCCTATATTTTATTCAACCTCAGCCAGTCATTGGGGGGTAATTAATCTGAATTTTATACATCCAGCCTCTCTTTTAATGAGTAAACTTGGAGCAGAGTATGTTTCTACCACTGGGTATTTGTTTCTACTTGGAGAGACAGATAAGCAGTATATATTTTGGTTCCTGTTTTGCTGTCCTTGTTATTGGATGGGATAGTAAAGAGGAATGAAGGAAATTGTTAATCAGAGCATAACGATTTGCTTTAGAAATGATTGTGGGAATGCAGAAACACACAGACACCTAAACCCATCAGCAAAAGACAAACAGATCCTGTGATTTGCACAACTGACACATATGTGCTAATCAGCCTATGGCACAGTCAGTGGTATTCAGATAGAAAACTGTCAGCAAGCCACATTTGCTCTTTCAGTAATGACCAGCATTAAGTATTGAGTATAAAGACAGAGTCTATTGCTTTGTTCACGTCCATTAACTTTGCTTCCTTCTTACCTTTTGTCATGCTTGAGGATTGGAGGAACCCTATTTTTCCTTATAACTTATCTGGATATAGTTCCCCAAGCTTTTGCACATTTTGGGGAGGTTATTAAAATCCTAGAGGGATTTAAAGTTGAATGTAGTGGGCAATGCACTGTTCCAGAGCATGGGAACTAAGAGTAACTTAGGAGATAGTATTGCTCAAAGGGTTTATTCATCTTCTACAGAGAAATATAACCAATGGGATATTTTGTGTGTATACTTACACTTGTTTATTTATTATATAGGGGAGTAGCTTCTTATATATGGAGGCTGAGAAATCCCAGTTATGGGGGGTGAGAAATCTCACCATTTGCAGTCCACAAGTTGGAGAACCAGAACCATAGTACAGTTCTACCCATAGCCTGAAGGCCTGATAAACAGAAGAGCTGATGAAGTAAGTCTCAGGTTAAGGGTGGGAAGAGACAAAACACTCAGCTCAGGCCATTAGGCAGAGAAAGAAAGAGACAAGGAGCAAGTTTCACATTTCTCCATCCTTTCGTTCTTTCCAGGCCCTCACTGAATTGGGTGATATCCACCTACACCAGAAGGGACAATCTGCTTTACTCCATCTACTGATTCAAATGTTAATCTCATCCACCATCATCTTCACAGACACATCCAAAAATCATGTTCAACCAAATCTCTTGTGTTCTTTGTGGCTCCTTCAAGTGGGGACATAGCTTGAGATTAGGGATGAGATGTGTTAAGCTTTTTGTTTTGTTTTGTTTTTTGAAACCAGGGATTAAACCAGAGTTGCTTAACCACTGAACAACATCCCCAGCAATTTTTTTAATGTTTAGTTTTGAGACAAGGTTTCTGTAAGTCCTTAGGACCTCTCTAAGTTGCAGATGCTAGTATCGAAGTTGCAGTCTTCCTCCAGCTTCTCAAGTCTACAGAGGTGTGCCACCATGCCCAGCTGTGCCCAAGCTTTTGACTAAGCCTCTAGGTAAATTTAGGCTAGAGGGCTTAGCACCTCCAACTCCATTTATGGTATACTTCGTTTCAAATCAGGGTGGCTATATCATAATCTTCTAGAGATTAAAATGTGTGTGTGTGTGTGTGTGTGTGTGTGTGTGTGTGTGTACTCAACTTTGCCTCCAACTGTCTTCACCCTGCTATTAGTGGGAACTAGGCAAGAGCTGTGAGGAAGGAAGAGTGTGGAGGAAGAAAGAAGTCTGTGACAGTATATGACATATGCATTCCTGTTGTGAACCTTGAACACTACCCAGGAAGGAAGGCAAGATGATAGAATGAAAATTACAAAATCTTTGGTGCTACACAGTCAAGGGCTTCCCCCACAGCTTAGCCATTTACTCTTTGTCTGCCATTGGGGAAACTTCTTTTCCATTCTAAGTCTCAAGTTCACTTACTGGTGAAATGGAAATGACACTATCCAAGTGACAATACCAAAGTGAGATTATATATGTATAGGGCTAAACCAGAACCTGGTACATGACAGGTACAAAATAATGGAAACAAATATTAGCACTTTATAATTAAAACTATGAAGGAACAGTTTACCAAATTGCTGACTTTGACAGAATCAAATAATTAGTTAAGAAACCAAATCTGATTGATTTTAACCAAATTTAAATGATTCACTTCAACCCTGCAACACATTTAAATTGTTTATTTGACCGGTGGTGATTATTTTGTTTCTTTACTGATTTAGGCTTGACGTAGAACAAATATTCTTAGTTGCCTAGACAGAGGAGTATAGCAGAATTCAGAAATCTAGTTTCAAAAGTATTGGATGAATGGAGTTATTTTTTTCCCACATAAATTTATAAAAAGAACACAGTAAGGAACTTT
This sequence comes from Xerus rutilus, assembly GCA_028644305.1. Taxonomy (NCBI): domain Eukaryota; kingdom Metazoa; phylum Chordata; class Mammalia; order Rodentia; family Sciuridae; genus Xerus; species Xerus rutilus. The sequence continues at coordinate 32,880,161 of CM053413.1, forward strand.
CTAAGTAATAAAAGGAGAACAGATTCTGGGCATTATATAAGTTGACATCAATAATTCAAGAAACAGACTCCTTACATTTAATCCCCACCAAAGCAAAACAAAGTAGTAGAACTGGCAAAAATTACAGAATAAAATGATTAGAAAAGGTTAGTAAGCTCCTCTTTAGGATTATTTAAGAATATGAAATATTCTTCTTATCTGCAGCATGCATGCATTTTTCAATGACAAGACAGAGATGGAAGCATATGAGACACTCAGAGATCTAGTTTATGAGCAGTTCAAATGGATCAGACAGGGGTAGATCTGTGTTATACGGAATTCACTGCATGTGTAATCATCGCACTTAGTGTCAGCCCATTAAGAAACATCTGCCTTTGAAACTGCCACCAAATTATGTTTCTGCCTTAGAGGATATCTTCTGTGTATATAAATAATATATGTTAAAAGGCTTTATGGATTAACTTAAAACGTGTCACTTCTCTAATTCTGTTGAAAACACTTATTGTTCAAGAGCACTGGATCTAATTTCAGTGTACTGAGATCATCCAAATTCTGTCTTTAAATTTTCATCGACAAAGCCAGTCAAGACCATTTTTTATCACAATGCACAAAAGATAATTATTTTAAAACTTAATATTTAGCCTTATTTAAATTCATTTTCTCAATACCTTTTAACAATTTATACCAAATGGTTTTGAGAAATATATATATATATACACACACACATATACATTTGCATATACATATGCAAATGTATATGTGTGTGTGTATATATATATATATATGTGTGTGTGTATATATATATGCCAAGGGTTGAACCCAGGGGTGCTTAACCACTGAGCCACTTTCTCAGCCCTTTCTATTTATTGAGACAGGGTCTCACTAAGTTGCTCAGGGCCTCACTAAGTTCCTGAGGCTAGCTTTGAACTCATGATCCTCCTGCATTGGCCTCCCAAGTTGCTGGGATTATAGGCATGTGCCGCAGCACCCAGTGAGAAATATTCTCATCCAAAATTTAGGTCGTTACTTATCAAACTTTGTGCAATGCTTAGAAAAACATATCTCCAAACCTTCTATTGCATAGGTTGTAAATAGGAGGGGTCTGCATTTATGTTAAAATAGTATTTTGTGAATCAGGCAAAACATTTTCCTTTAATTTTTTGTTCCAAAGATTACACTAGTGAATCTATAAATGAATTGTTTTAACTTTTCTACATTTTATAACTTTGTTCTTCTTTGTAGAGATCATTTGGAAAGCAAATGAATTTATTAAAAACAAATGAATATGTGTGTTATGGCATAATCTATTATTGAGTAATAGCTAAAGTAATTTTAAATATGATTAGGAGATTATACATTTTGGAGAAATTTCCAATGCAAGTTCTTTAAAGAGAAGCTACAGGAAAGAAGATCTGTCTGGGCTCAGGCAGGGAATATAGCTGACCTTTGGGAATGAACAGGAGGAGGAGAAAGGAGTTTTCTGGGCCTGGTTCAAAGTCTGAGAGAAGTGTCTGGTGGGTGGAGTCGGGGTGAAGTACACAGAAGTGTGAGAAGAGCTGGGTTGGAGGGCAATGTCCCTTTACTTGTGTGGCCAGGGCGTGCCATTTAGTTTTATCAGCCTTCAGTTCAAGGAAGAGAGAAGATTTGATGTGGTGATTTCCATTGTTCTTTGGAGCACTATAATGTATGATATTGTTCTGTCATTCCTGGAAGCTCTCCAACATCCAGAGGGAGGCCATACTCTGCACCATTGCCTCTGTGGCTCTATTTAGATGCATGCAGGGATTATTTTCCTAATACTCAGCGCTTCCTCAATTGTAGTTTGTATGTTACCACTAGAATTATTTATTTTATGCTACCACTGCTTTCCATAATTTATGAAGTGTTTTCAAGGATAATTTTGGTATTTAAATGACTTTATTTCCCAGAGAATGTATTATTCAGATATTGCCATTATAAAAATTATAGAATCAAGGAATATTAAAGTGTAAAGGGCCCTTAGAGGAAACTGTTGTCTAAAGGGAATTTTTTTTCAAAATTTTGCTCAACATTTACTGAATGTGATAAAATCTTCAACATAGAAATAGCTGAACAAATAATCACTGAGTTGAAAATGGAAGTGTCAATTTATATACAATATACTAATTAAGTTGATTGTTAGTGAAGACTAGCCAGTCGTAATTGCTAGCAACACTTACTCATAATGCAAAACTTGTCCTATCCTGTTAGAGAACATAGTTTGAATGTATGTTGAAGAGTGAATCTATCAAAATGAAATAATGAAGCTCATAGTATTTCATTTTAGCTTCATCATCATCTCTGCTAATACGGATCATGTTGTTACTATATGCCAATATCTTGAGTTAGCCTTCCCTAACAGTAAATTCCAAGACAGGGATTTGTGTGTAAAGTTTATTGAGAAATGGTCTTCTGATCAACAGTAGAAGAGAATGGAGAAAACAGGACCAGGAAGAAGGACAAGTTGGACTTCAAGTTGTCATAGGATGAATCTCAGTCTCCCCCATGGGCACCTCTGCCTTTCAGAGTTGTCCTGAATTGACTCAATTATGCTGTGGCTGTCTACTGTCATTGACTCAGCACTGGATGTAAGACACACCTAGAAAGAGGAAACCCTCTTTGGCTGAGGACAATTTCAGAGAGTGACTTACCTCAGGACATCAGCTGCTAGCAACAGTGGAGGGAGACATGAGGAGAGATTCCTCATAATCATGCATTGAGTACCCTTTAAAAATAGCATATTTTATATAACTAGAACAGTAACATAATAATTGACCACTATGATTATTGCATGATTACCATGAGGAGATAGAAGCTTAGGGAATTAACTTATTCAAGGTCAGGCAGCAATCCATGAGTATTTCCAGGTTTTTAGAATTCTCTGACCAAAGTCTGAGTCTTTCCTGAGGATGTGACCACCCAGATCATATCCATCTGAAATTATATTGCTACTTTGAGCTAGGTCATGACTTTGTAGTTTAGTTTCAAATTCATGTTAATACCAGAGCAGTGCCATACCAACATCAGATATAGACTCACCTTAAATTAGGTCTTTTTGTCCACATTAGGGATCTAAAAAAATATGGCACATTATTTATATAAGAAATGGTTTTATCCTGTAAAGTAAATTATATGACATCTAACATTCAGCTTGTGTACATATTTTGCTAAAATACAATTATTCTTTTGAGCGCTGTAACGTCTCGGAATATCAATGTCTGCAATTAGAGATTTTTGGAAGAGATAAGTGAAAAGGCAGGGGTTAGGGAGGGTTTGATATAAAATGAATATGAAATTCATCTTGTATAAAGTAGTCTGAAACAATATAATTTATGTTAAATATTTGATAGATACTAACTGGCTCCCAAGTGTAATACATTATTAAAAGGCAAAAAAAGAACAATTTTAAGAGAATCAGGATTCAAAAAGTTGAAACTGTCACAAATTTTTAGTTATGTTTTAAATATTTAATTAGATGACATTTTAAGTTTCAATTTTTCTAAAGAAAGTATTTTTTACATATTTTGTGTTGATGTGACTTTCAGTTCATCTTCATAGCTAACATATTTATATGACAAAATAGTACACACAAAAACCAACTTGGCTTTTAAATAGTAATTTAGAATACCTTTGGCCCATAGAGATAAAACTGAAAAAGAGTAAAATTCAAAGATAATTTTATTGTTTATTTATATTCTTCACATACTGTTAATTTAGAATTTTTTCTAGGTTTTATATAATATAGGAGGGATTATATTTCTATTATATTCTCAATCCCTCCATCCTAGCCTCACTTAACATATTTAACATACAGACCTAGTATTCCTCTTGATTACTTATGGAAGGAAACCCAACTCAAGCTTTCTTATGAAAAAAAAATGAAGTTTATTATTGACCCAGAAAATTTGAAAATCAGCAACTGAACTTGCCCCAAGCTAGGAACTTAGACAACTCTGGCTTCCTCTCCACTTATCACTTGCATTTTCTCTGTCTTGGTTGAATTCTCAGATTGACTGTTTCCTTGATAGCAAGATGGATTAAGCAGCTCTAGCCCATGCTTTCTCATATTCTGTATCAAGAAAGAACACCTTTCTCCCTCTCGGTGGTCAAGGACGAGTCTCATTTCCTCTCAATGATCCTGAACTATTCATTGTGTCAGGTAAAGCCTGAACCAGATGCCAATCTTATAAGAAAGTGGTTTTGGTCTTCATGTATGTGTTTATGCCAGTACTATGCTGTTCAGTCACCATAGCTCTATAGTATAATTTGAGGTCAGGTATTGTGATGCCTCCAAGACAAATGGAATAGAATAGAAGACACAGAGAGACAAACCTACACACATACGGTCATCTCATCTTTGACAAAGGTGCCAAGAACATAAAGTGGAGAAAAGACAGCTTTTTGAACAAATGATGCTGGGAAAACTGGATAGCCATTTATAGAAGAATGAAAATAGATTCTATCAATCATTCTGCACAAAAAAACTCAAGGTGGATAAAAGACTTAGGAATTAGATCCGAAATTATACAACTGACAGAAGAAAGCATAGGGTTAACACTCCAACATATGGATGCAGGCATTAATTTCTTTTAATATGAACTTAAAGCATAAGAAATAAAACCAAGAATAAAAAGTAGGGTAGCATCAGATTTAAAAGCTGCACAGCACAGGAAACAAGAGTGGGTGAGGGAGCCTACAGAATGGGAGGAAACCTTTGTCAGCTACTCTTCTGACAGAGGATTAGTATCCAAAATCAAAAAACTTAACACACTAAAAACAAATGACCCAATGAATAAATGGGCAAATACAGTTCTTTAAAAAATGCAAAAGATAATAAATACATGAAAAATGTTCAAAATCATCAGCAATCAGGGAAATACATATCAAAAATACACTGAGATTTCATCTTACACCAGTTAGAGTGGAAGCTGTAAAGAAAACAAATAAAAATAAATGTTTCCAAGGATGTAGATAGAAAGGAACACTTATACATTGTTGGTGGAACTGCAAATTAGTACCATCACTATGGAAATCACATGGAGATTCCTCAAAATATTAAGAATGGATTCACTATATGACCTTGCTATTCCACTCCTTGGTATTTATCCAAAAGAAATAAAACAGCAAAACATACATTCCCATATTTACAGTAGCACAATTCATAAGATGAATGGATAAGGAAAAAGTGGTATATACATGCAGTGGAGTTCTATTCAGCCATAAAGAATGAAGTTATTTTGTTTGTAGGGAAATGGATGGAATTAGAGAGCATCCTGCTAAGTGAAATAAGCCAGATCCATAAAGTCAAGGGTTGAATGCTTTTCATTATATGTGGAAGCTAGAGATAAAAATGGAATTAAAGAAGAGAGTTCTCACAAAAATAGGAAGGAGATCAATTGGAAGGGAGGAAATAAAGGAAAGGAAAATCACTGGGGAATAAAATTGACCAAATTATCCTACATGCATGTATTAATATATCACAATGAATTCCACTTTTATGTATAATTTTAATGTACCAATAAAAATATACATGCAAACAAATAGAAGGAAGAACAGAAGAGTAAAGGAAGCGCAACTGTGTATGTGTGTTAGGAGGGAGTACCAGGGAATTAATTGGAGCAAGTTAGGTTGTGTATATATATGAATATATTACAATGAACCCCACTATTTTGTATAATTAGAATGTAGTAATTAAGAACACAAAAAACTAAAAAGTTCTTTTAATTGTTTTTTATTATTTATGAACATTGAGTTTCCATGAGCCTTAAGAGATTCTGTTTTTATTAGGATGAGAAACTTCCCTTCAAGTTCACTGTGAGTTGGTAATTTTGCAAATCATCTTTTAATGTTTCTGGAAGGATATGTAATATAACTATCAGTTTAGAAAGTGTTGATGGGTGGCAGCTTGTCAAGGCTACTTCTGTCAAATGGAAGTCATGTTTAAACATGAGTGCATTATTCTCAATGTTTGATTTTGTCTTGATTTTCAGTAGCTTTTGTGATTGTTCCAAGGAGCATGGGGGATGGAAAGCAGACAAATCTTTCCATTAACCTTGCCAGAATATAATATAGTCTAACTAGAAGTAACAAAGCCAGAAAGTTTTCAGAATTTATACATCCAGATTACCTGAAAGTTAGAAGGCTGGTTATAATCAGTAGGTTAGAAAAAAAAATTCTACGCCTTGTCCTAGAGTTCTGCATAAACTAATTTGTGCTGTTTAAGGTTCACATATTGAGGACTGCTTTCAAGCAAGGCATCTGCTTATTTATAAGCTTGTTACTGAATGTGTATCTTTGATGGGGTCAAACATCTTCCTTCATTTCCAGTATTGCCATGGATGGATATGAAAACATTGGCTACAAGGAAGTGTTGGTGCAGAGAGCGTTATAGGAAAGGACCTGAACCTGAAACTACCTACTGGGGTTTGAGAACACCTAAAGGACAAATCTGTAATCAGGTGATTGGCAGATATTCTGCTAGGCAGATCCTTACAGTGTCAAAATAACCAATTCTATACCAGTTAAGCCATTAGTGTCTCATTTAGCCTAAAAGAAGTGAAAATAGGAGAGAAAATCAGAGACAACATAGCAACAGTGGATTTAGAAGCAAAAATTTCATAGGGGGTCACTCAGAAAATCAGAGTATATGGCATTGCTACCATGGATAATGTCCATGCTGAGACTCAGGAACAAGATTTAAGATCTTGAGGGCAATTGGTAGTATGTGTCTAGGACCTCAGTACAGTAGGGTCTGAAGTTCTTGGAGAATATCTATCCAGGACTCAGAAAGAGCAGGAGGATAAGACAAAAATCCAGCCATCAAAAGAGGGCTCTATAGGAAGGTCAGTCTCAGGAATAAAACAGAAGTCAAGATTTAGTTCACAAAATGTGGTCCATGAAGTAGCTAGTAGCTTCAGCATCACCTAGAAGCTGGTTAGAAATGCATAATCTTTGTCTCCTCAAGATCAAATGAACCAGAAAATGCATTTTAGCAAGATGTCTAGGTTTTTTATTTGCTCATCAGTTAGAGAAGGTGTAGGTCCCAGGCCAAAGCTAGAGGACCCAGAGTTTGCCTTGATGTTGTACCTTAAGTGTTGAACTTAAAGCTGATTTTTAAATACTGAACTAGAGTGCCTATAAAACTCCCTCTTCATCCTGTGCCCTGTGCTCAGTTACTTTCCTATACCTTTTCATTTTATCTTTACATGAAGTCTGTGAGATAGGTATTTCCCTGGTTCGTAAGTTAAGTAATTGAGATTCAGAATAGTTAAGTAACTTAGCCAAAATTAAACTCCTTTCAGTCAAAAAGAGCCCTGATTTCCAAAAATCTTTGGTATTATAAAAATCTTCAAAGATGCTGAAAAGCAGAAAGAATAACATAGAGAACCCTGTGTCCTCATCACTCCACTTTGGTATCTATCAACATATTACCATTTCTATTTCATCTGATCTCAACATAACATATACTTTGATTTTCCTCTTTTAGAGCCTGGACTTAACATGGACGTGGCTGTTTTATATACCATACTATTCACTAACTTGAATCATTATGATTATTAGAAGAATTGTCATAGATGCTGGTACAGAACAGGATCCAAAGCCGGTATATATGGAGCCAATGGTCAATGGGTAGAGAGGAAGCTCTTTATAGAGTATGAGAATCAGACCCAAAGACAGTTTCTGAAAGAAGGGTTCCTTGGCCAGTGTATCCTGTACAAGTAATAGATTTTTTTGCTTTCACTGGTAGTTCATCCATTGGGTGATGAACATTTGTGAACATCTACAGTTATGTCAGGTACTCTGCCAAGTAACCTGGTGTGTTAGCCAGCTTTTTGTCACTGTGATAAAAATATCTGAGCAGAATAACTTAGAATAGGGAAAGTTTATTTTGGCTCATGGTTTCAGAGGTTCAGTCCATTGTCATTCAACTTCATTGCTCTGGGCCTGAGGTGAGAAAACCATGACAGAAGGGCATGACAGAGGAGTGCTGTTCCAGTCATGATAATCACGAAGCAGAGAGGAAGGGGATATAGTGGAACAAGGTATGATCCTCAAGGGCATGCCCTCAGTGACTTAGCTCTTCCAGCCATGCCCCACCTGCCTACAGCTACCGCCCAGTTGGTCCTTTTAAATTATTAATCCAGTTGCTAGGTGTAGTGGTGCATGACTGTAATTCTAGTGGTGTGGGAGGCTGAGACAGGAGGATCATGAGTTCAAAGCCAGAGGTCCTAAGCAACTTAGTGAGACCCTGTCTCTAAATAAAAGTATCAAAAGGGCTGAGGATGTGGCTCAATGGTTAAGCACCCCTGGGTTCAATCCTTTGTACAAAAACCAAAAATGATTAATCCATCAGGTGGATCACTCCACTGATCAGGTTATGGCTCTCATAATGTGATCATTTCATCTCCTGCATTAACATAGGAGCTTTTGTAGGGGGATGCTTCATGTTCAAAGCATAATACCTGGCCTATAAGTCTTTGCATGATAAGGCCACTGACCACCCTTTCTCTAAAAATTTTTATAAGTGTTTCTTCCATTTCCCCAGGAAACCTACCCTTGTCTAAGAATTCACAAAATTCCCAAAGAGCTGATCTTGCACTGGCAGAACCCTCCTTGGAGATAAGGGAGGATAAAGAAAAATCTTTTTTTTTTATCTTCATCATCTTTTGTAATTGATGAAGGAAGCCCCACATCACTGGGATTACAGTCATGCACCACCACACCTAGCGACTGGATTAATAATTTAAAAGGAGTACCACCAATATTTCAGTCTTCCCTTGGAACCTAAGTCTTAATATTATAATCATGGAAGAGAGAAATATTTCAAATTGTCCAAATATATTCACCTCCATCCACCATCCTCCTCATGCAACCAATTTTCATTCACGCTGGCAGTCAGTTCTTCAAAAGTTCATTTGAATCTTAAGATCGTTATCATGGTGTTTCTGTGTCTTCCTCCTACCACTCTCTCAAATCCCAACATAAGTGTTATTCAGAACATCTTTCCAAAACCACCCATTTACCTCTCTGCAATCACTGTACATAATAAACATAGACCAAGTTGTTTTTCTTGCTATGAACTCACTATATTTAGTAATTATGACAGTCTGGAATCTGAACTCTGATTGTGACCACCTTTGTCTTACTTATCATAACCACCATGGCTTTCTTAAGGATCAGACAGAGAAAATTAGGAGCGCTTAGGTATTCCCATTCTTTCCTTCATCAATTACAAAACATGATGAAGATTTTAAAAAATGATTTTTCTTTATCCTCCCTGGTCTCAAAGGAGGGTTCTGCTAGTGCAAGATCAGCTCTTTGGGAATTTTGGGAATTCTTAGTCAATGGTAGGTTTCCTGGGGAAATGGAAGAAACACTTATAAAAAGTTTT
>CM053413.1:32890069-32917812 GCA_028644305.1 Xerus rutilus
ATAGGAAATCTCACACTTCTCAATTCCAGAAACAACTTGGGTACTTTTAACCAGTCCTGATATTAGTATGCATGTCATACTGTGTGCAAATTTATGGTGGTAGTGCCCTTCCCCTCCAAAAAACCACTATCAACGAATAATGAATGATAATGAATCTTATCATTGGCAGCATCTTAGAGTGGGGAAGAGTAGGAGCTTTTTCTAACCAACTTTAATATACCCTTACTATTGATATAAAATATTAAGAATGCTAAGGTTGAATGAGAATAGAGAGTAGCCTCATGGTCATTATTGGTCTATTAGAAAATCAATCACTCAACCAATATTTCAGTCTTTCCTCGGAACTTAAGTCTTAATATTATAATTGTGGAAGAGAGAAATATTTCAAATTGTCCAAATTCATTCTCTTAGGTGTGTAGTTAATGGTATGCACAGATTTTTTAGTGAAAAATTGGAAACCAATTTCCAACTATTTTTAAGTTTATTTAAAATTTTTAATTAGCTCATAAAATTGTATTTATTTATGGGATACCAAGTGCTATTTTGGTACATACATTGTATAATGTTCAAATCTGGGGCAGCATACCTATCTCCTCAACATTAATTATTTCTTTGTGATGAAAACATTCAAAATCCTTTCTTGAAGCTTTTTTTGAAGTATGTAGAGATTGTTGTTATCTATATTAATTTTTTTTAAATATTTTTTTAGTTGTAGATGGATACAATGTCTTTATTTTATTGCTTTGTATGTGGTGCTGAGGATTGAACCCAGGGCCTCATGCATGCGAGGCAAGCGCTCTATCGCTGAGCTACAATCCCAGCCCTCTATATTAATTTTATCTAAGTTATTGCTATTGTTATCTAAGTTCATCTTATATAGTTTGCATAATAAACTGCCTCATAGTTATTATTATAAAAGGTAGATTGATCATTTTCCATAAATCCTTTTGCAATTTTCAGAATTATGTATAGATTATATAGTGTAATGTCTGAATTGACTGGCTTCTTGGAAGTTAGGATGGTGATAGAGATGAAAAATGGGATTAATCCTTTTGCTTTCTAACTTTACTCAGTCTTCAGAATAAGATGTCACTATCTTTAAAAAGTTCCTTCATACAAGGTCTTCTGTTGAAATTACTGATCACTATAATGACCATTGAAACTTAGGTGAATGCTACATGTTGTGCCTCCAGATCAATTGCAAATACACAGAACCAGTTTTGTACTATCAATGGATCTTGTGTATGGTATGCATACCTGTGGAGGCTTATTGAAATGCATAGAAATTCTTGTAGGTTTCCATAAGCAGCTGGATTTTGGATAGCTTTTATTTCTGGAAATTTTGAATGAATCATGGTATGCAGTGCAGACCAAATTTAGTGTGACTTAAAGAGAGGCTCTGTGGCATTTCAGCTGAAGTTCCTTTAGAGATGATGAGTGTGAACCATGGTAGGTTAGCTCATAAAAGCATCCTTTTGACTTGGAATCTGTTATACCCAAATTGTCTACACTCAGTACACAACCTTTTAAAATCTTTCAGGAACAGATTGGCAAAAGACATTTTATAATAAAAGCACCTGGAAATTCTTATCCTAGGATTTTCTTAGCAATCTAACATGACCCCATCTTCTGATGTAATATGCTTTGATGTTCTCTCTTAATTTTAAACAGGAAAAGCTGTCTGCTATTTTTTCATAGAGTTAATATTGGAATATCTTTGCTTGATCTTTTGCCCACAAGGCTAAAATTCTCAACAAATCTGTTTCAGGACACTATCTTCCTAGGACACATTTCTCAAACATGGATCACCTTTTATTATTTTTTTTCTGCAACCATCTCCTTGTTTCCTCCTTCTTACTTTAAGTGGTGGCTCCTGGAGCAGTATACAATCTTCTTCATGAGAACAACATTTCTTGGGTAAGGGATATTATTTGCCTTCAGAGTAGGTTTTTTGACTGGGTTTCGAGCTGCATAATGTAGTTTCCAGTGCTAGCTCTTACAACTGGTCTGCTTGGCCTTGAGAAAGTCCTTTAATACCCTCTTTTAGAAGCAGTTTCCTCAGTGGCGAATGGGAATTGATATTCCCTCTGTGGCTACTTAACAGAGATAGTGTAAGGATACAATTAGGTAGAAGTTAAGAGAGTGCTTTGGAAAAGTTTAAATCCCTACACAAATGTAAGCTGTTATTAATGAAAAGAAGTTTTAGAAACTCTGATCATTTGCCTTACCTTCATTTCTCCAGGGCTAAGAGTGCATTTTTAAATTATACTCATACTTTATTGCATGGGATCTTTTTAATCATCACATTAAAGGATTTCATTAGGGCTGTCACTATTAATTTTATAACAGTATGCTGTACCAGGTCCACCTTTGAAACTTTGATTGCCCTCTTTGACTAAAGACTGCTGGAGGAGTTTACAGTTTATTCTTCCACATTCGCAAGGCTCAGAGCAAAGCGTGGCAGGAAGTCACACACTTCATTAAAAGACTTCTACTGGCCCTCATATGCACTTATTATTTAATTAGTGGAAGGAATTACATGCAAGCATTATGTCTGAGGACTCATGCTTTGTGTACATCCTGTCTAGATAACCATTTGTCTAGATCACCAAGGCAGATGTATGGATGTTGTTGCTAAGCAATTTCTAAGATCCCCCTCATAACTCAAAACTTTGATAAACAACTGTACCTATAAAAGTTTGATGTTTACTCTTGTTATTGTTATTGAAATACCTTTCCTAAAATCTTTTTTTTTCTTAACCCAAGCCCCTTCCTCTATCTCCTTGCTGTTTACAAATTATTTAATTGATATCTATTCAGCATACAGAATCACCCTTCAGAATATACAGCTCCTTGATTTGCCTGTCTGTATTTTAGGTACTTCTCTGCCAACCATGGCCTTGCCTCAGAGTACTTGGAGCCAAACTCAAGCTCACTACTTTTGTCTCTTTCTCAAATGTTACATAGCTATGTGATTCTGCTGTGAAAGTGACAGACTATTCTTCTCTTTATTTTCTGATAGGCTCACAAGCAGCAGTGAGCCAATAATAGCAATCACAGCTGTAAGGACCTTGCAAGTCTATCTGGAGATGTTCATAGACCTGCCAAGTCATGAGGCAGCATCTGGGTTGCAAGGAAAGAAGAAATCCAGGGCCAGTTGAATAGGGAGAAATGGAAGAGACAACAGTTATACAATAAGCAGCATTTCGTTATCTATGATATTCTACTTTATTTTATGATACAAAGAACAAATTATGCAGACCTTTATCTTTGAAACCTCACTAGGCAGGAAAGCTCCCTGGAGTATCTTGATACCTAACCTTGGCTTAGGGAAAAGGAGCTTTGACTAGGGCTGTTCATCATATTCCTTTTTCCCTTTGTTGAAAGTTATAGGGCAACTGTATATCCACACATTTCTCTAAAAGGAGCCCCTTTTAAAGTCTTATCTTAGAGACTCCTTTAAAGAATCACTGTCATCCCAGAGAGGACGTAGAGACTATCACAGTCTAATCCTCTTTTCTCTGCAATGAGTAAACTTCAGCTATTTATCAAGAAAATACTCTGCGTCAAATCCATTATAGTTACAGATTTTACTGACTCAGTTTGGGAAGTATTTATGGAGATACCTTGCACTACAGAATTTTGATATCTTAATTAGTTTCATCAACTTGTTAAATATATATTTGAAAGTTCTCATTTTACTGATTAAGAAATCAGAAACCCAGCTCTGGAGCTGCAATAGAAAAATCTTCTTTTATTAGTTCAGGGTTCCTGCTGCTAGATGCTACTGCAGTAAATGTAACTCTGTTCTTAGGAACTCTGCAGATCTACTAGAGGAGGAAAAGGCAGGTGGAGAAATAATTTTAATAAAATAATTGAGTTGTATGCTGACGGCAATCTTATTTACCATTTTCTTAGTTTCCCATATATCTAGCTGTCAATTTTGAAAAACTTCCTTCACTACTCAAAAATCTATAAATGAGTGATAGAAACTATGCTTTAGAGATGTTAAATAATTCCCAAAGTACACAGCTAATGAATAGTGGACCAAGGGTTGGGTTCTGTCTGACTCCAAATTCAGGTGCCTAGCAACTATTTTAAATTGCCTCAAGAAAAACTTTGATAGAAACAAACCAACAAAAAACAAGGTAGGTATACATAAGTGCTGCAAGGTGCTGAGTTGATAGAAAAGATGGGTTCCTATCAAGTATAATAGCTGATCTTTCAGCATCCTTCCATACTCTTGGATTCCCCTTTGTCTCTAAGAACACTAATCTGTTCTTTTTCCCCCTAGTATACAGCATTGTTTATGCATTTATCATTTTTACCAATTGTAACTTGTCTCTGCTAACCCTTACTCTTCCTCCCCCTGGATGTAATGTAAGCTCCCTGCAAGCAGGGGCCATTGCTGGTTATATTCATTGTGAATCCTAAATGTCTAGTGCCTGGCACATAGTCAGAGCTCCATAAGTATCTGTGAAGCTTAATGCATATTATGGTTTGGATATGAGGTATTCCTCAAAAGCTCATGTGTGAGATGTTGCAAGAATGTTCAGAAGTGAAATGATTAGATTATGAGAGCTGTAACCAAAGCAGGAGGTTAATACACTGATGTGTATTAGCTGAGTGGCAACAGTATGCAGGTACGGTGTGACTGGAGAAATAGGTCACTGGGGGCATGCCTTTAGAGTTTATATTTTGTGTCTAGTGAGTGGAGCTCTCTCTGCTTCCTAGTTGCCATGTCCTGAGCTGCTTACTTCTGCTGTGCCCTCCTTTTTTTTTTTTTTTTTTTTTTTGGTACTGGAGATTGAGCCCAGGGATACTTAACCACTAAGCCACTAAGCCACATCCCCCAGCCATTTTTTCTTTTCTATTTTTTTTTTTAAATTTAGAGACAGGGTTTTGCTAAGTTGCTTAGGGCCTTGCTAAGTTACTAAGGCCAGTTTTGAAGTCTCTGTCTTCCTACTTCAGCCTCCTCAGCAGCTGAGATTACAGGTGTGTGCCTCGGTGCCCAGCTCTTCTGTACACTTCTACCATGGTGCTCTGCCTCGATGCAGGCCCAGAGCTATACAGTTGTCCCACCATAGATTGAATGTCTGTAACCATGAACCAAGATAAACTTTTCCTCCTCTACATTGTTCTTGTTGGGATTTTTGGTCACACAGTGGCACAAAACTGAAAACAATACATCAGTAACCTTAATTGGGAGAATGTCTTCTACCAGGCATATCAGAATTTCCATATGACCTTAGAATTTTTAGGTTCACAAATGGGAACAGAAGTATTAAGTGTGAGGACTCTGCCCAAGGTAATCGTTAAATATCTGGGGGGTAACCAAGGATGTATTATAGATGTATAGGTTGTTTGTTACTAGCGATTGAAATGGCTAGCAATGGTATCTTCATAATGTGAAAGAGAAAAGCTACTCAGCTTTTTTTTTTTCTTTCATATGACTCAAGTTTGGAATAAAATTTCCTGTTTTTAGGGAAAGTAGAAGGGTAGTTTTGGGGAATTTTGCTTTGCTCTTGTCTTCCAATTTGTCCTTTGAACCATAGCTCCTTGTGATCTATTGTCACATCATTTCCTCTGTCTTTACTTCCTGTTAACATCAGAGTCTTGGCTTTTGCTGTTGATGACTGGTTACTTTTGATGAATTTTCTCTGCAGAATAAGTTTAGGCAAGGTGCATGACTTTTCCACTTGGGTGTGTGCGTGGATGAGCAAAGAAACCAGGGATTCACTGTAGCTCTGGCTTAGGTTTCAGCATCATAGAACCAAACATGCTAATGGAGTTGTGAAAGAAACCATCCACTTGAGTATAGAAACTATGTAGTTCTACCAGTAACAAATAAAACCTGAAATACTTTCTGTTGTGTTGGAAATGAAAGTATTGGGAGCCTTTTGGGCCCCATGAAGACAGTGTTGAAGCTCATAAACTCTATCAGAAGTCTCTAGTGGGGTTCTTTTCTTTGTCTCTTATCATCTATTTGGTGAAGGGGCTTTGAATGAGGTTCAGGTCATTATTTCTTAGCTTAGGTTTTGAGATATAATATTTTTGAGAAAACATTAGGTAAAATTTCTTGAAGGATAATAATTAAAGCCAGGACAGTCCAAACCAAGGTGACAATATCAGAGGCTAGACAAGAAGCAACAACATGAGCAGAGACAAAACTGGTAAATATATAGGAACCAAGTATCAACAGGGACCAAGTGGGGCATACAAATCGGGTAAGGAAGGAATGACTGACTGTGGATTTTTGAGGTAAAGCAAAATGCACTATTTTGTATTTCCTGTACAACCTTTCCTACACACATAGTGTGCATATGATGTTTATCTAAACAGAATAATTAGTATCTTGACTAGTAGAATGAAATATTAATGTCTTGCTCACTGAAATAGCAACCAAGACAGGCATCCTTGCTGGAAAGTCCCAAGATATTATATTTTAGAAAAACCAAAACATTTTTTTTATTCATACTCTTCCTATTTCCTTTTACTATTGAGGCTAAAGATTCCACTAATGGGCTATGGATTCAGACATATAAGAAAAGAGAGCCCAGTTCTTTCATATATCAAAGGTATATAGTTTAAGATTAGTAATTGCTAGTAATTGCTGACTAAATATCAAGGAATCTGTTGACAGGTTTCATCCAGAATGATAAGAGAAATATACACCTTAATAAAATCTAAAGAATTTTTGTGGATAATATACTTAAAGTAGACCCTGCATATTATAGTCCAGTGGACAGTAGGCAATGCAACATAGAAGCAGCATATACTGATAGCCACATACCACTTGGTGGCAAGTGACAAGACTCCCAGGAAGGTGAGTCACTTTTCTCTAGATTACTTGGATACACAATATTATAGGTTTGTCTTAGGTCACTTATGCAGTATATGGGAGTATTGATACAGCAGTCAAATCCAAATTCCTACCTGACTTGTGGCATAGTATTTGATTTCAGCACTAAGCCCTAAGCTTTGGAAAAGTATTGCTATAGCACAAGGATGACCAACAGGTTTCCTCTTGAATGGTAGAGAAATTGATTTACAGTGTATGCAGGATCTGGAGGAATGTGCTATGATAACTTGGCACTGTTTGCAGAAAATGTGAGTACTAAAGTGAGTTTTTAGTACCCATTGACTTACAAAGTTAAAGGACAACTGCAGAACATTCCCTCTGACCTTGAATATGACAATTTGGAGCTTACTATTAAATTTCAGAATATTTCTTGGGAAAAAATGATGTTGCAAAATTATGGATTTCTCAGCTGTCATATTGTACAAAATTAATCGGTGATCTTTAACATTTTTTTCTGTTTAGTACTTCAAGTGGTTTGTAACAACCATCCTTATCACTTTGTGTTGCAAAATGTCTAAGTTTTCTCTCTATTTTAGAAGAAACATTTTCTTTTGTTTGCTGAAGCTTACTTCCTTTGACTTTCAAAGTGATTTACACTCACTTCTAATATAATGAAATATGATAACTAAACCTATGTTATTCTTCTGTTTCTCTTTAGAATCATAGAAATATGTTATGTTACCTCTAAATGTGTATTCATGAGTTGATTTCTGTATTTCTATTCTATTCTTGTTGGTCTGTGTCTGTTTTTATGCCAGTACCATACTGATTTGATTATTATGGCTTGAAGCTATACTTTGAGATCATGTAGTATGAAGCTGTTGGCTTTATATTTTCTTTCTCAAGCTTGCCTTGGCTATTTGGAGTGTTCTGTGGTTCCATATGAATTTTAGGATTGTGTTTTCTACTGCATGGTCTCATTTATATGTGGACTTTTAAAGAAAATGTACTAGTAGAATCAGAGTACAAAGACAGTTGCCAGAGAAATGGGGGATTTGGTTAAATGACATAAATTTCAGTTACACTCTAGAGATTTAATGTTCACCTTGGGAACTATCATTAATCATAATGTATTTTATACTTATAACTTCTTAAAAGAATAGATCTTATGTGTTCTCATAACTCATGCAAAATGTTAAATATATGAGGTGATGGATATGTTAATTAATGGACATGTTATGATGTGGTAATCACATCATAATGCCATATGAAAATATCATATCATATTCCTTGAATATGCACCATTTTTTGTCACTTACACCTTAACAAAGCTAGGGAAAACATTAAAACAAATTTCAGACTGAAGAAATAATTACATAGCTTCACATGGCAACCAGCTCTGGAGGATGACTAAGTGAATCATGCCTTAACACTAGAAAACAAAAGTCAACCGATTGGGGACAAAAGAAAATCAGTTTGGGGAATACATTGGGAGAGTAGTCCTAAGAACTACATACATAGGAATGTCATTTTTTTAGTGAATTATGACTGAGAGATTAATTGATGAAAGTAGCAGAGTAAAACAATGTAGGATTCAGGTTGACAGGAGCAATACAGTCCACTTGAAAGGCTTTTAGCTGCAGGAATATATTGCACATTTGGGAGTAACCTTTAAGGTAAGCTTCTCAAACTTTAAGCACATCAAGATTCCCTGGTAATTGCTAAAATTGCCAGTTTTGATGCAGCTGGTCTGGGTCCTGCCCAGTATCTTGCATTGCTAGCAGAAGATGGGAATCTGTCACATGCATGTGGCTTATGTATTGAAAAAAGAAGCCTCTGGTACCTTCCCACTGAGACTTCACTATTTCCCCTTTAGCTGTGCTGAAGGCAGACTGCAATGATATTGCTTTGCCCTTGAAAGCCAATAACATAAAAATCACAAAACACCTGGACTAAGGTTTTATTTTTCTGACAACATTGCATAACTTTGGCATCCCATCAATCAGAGGTTTGTATGAAAATTATAAAGAACAATTGCTTCAAACTGTGTATATCTACCTAGAGGCAAAAGTGACAATCTGATGGTTGTACTTGTGAAATACGAATGCCATATATTAATTGGACCATGCAGACAGCAGACAAATGCTAATGAGAGGAAAAAGAGCAATCCACAAAAACCAGAGACAACTCACCCATCATAAGATATGCTAATTGTTATTGGAGCTATACTCAAGTTATTTCCATCTGTTCCTTGTAAGCACTGCAGTGCGCTGATTTTACATGATAGCAGATTATCCAAAATCATAAAGCATTGAGTTTAATATTATTATGGCTTCTGAATCTTGCATTATGAGGAATAAAGGGAGTTTACTGTAAATAAACTACCAAACTGAGTTAACAATTCATTACATTCTAGAGAATTACATCAGCCATTTGACATTCTTGCTTTTTATATTTCTTTTATAGGTTTAGATCTTTGTTTTCCTTCCTTCTTCCTTCCTCCTTTCCTTCTTGACCTCTGTCTTCTTTACTTTTGGAAGAGATTTCTTGGTATTTAAGGCAGAAAGTCTTTGTTATATATCTTATATTTATGTAATTCACAGTGACAGAGTGAAAAAAAATTATTCTTGGTTCTTTTAGAACCCAGTCACATAAAGAAATGATTTGTGGAATAGAGAAGGATATGTCTATAAAACAAACCAAGAAAAAAAGAATTTGATGTTATTATTAATGAAGCAGGTGGCACATCTTTTCAAAATCCCATTTTAGCCGGGCAGTGATTTGCAATGAAAGCTGACGTGTTCATTTTTGCCAGGCTTAACACCCAAGGCCTATTGAAAGTCAGAGGGAAAAGACAAAAAAGGAAAGAGAAAGGAATAAAGAAAAGGAGAAAACAACTTTAATAAGCTTGAGTTTTTGTTACTGAATTTTTGTTGCTTTCCTTATAGAAAGTCAATTCTTAGCTCTGTTGCAGCTGGCTTGTTAGTATGCTAGAAATCAATCAAATAGAGGTTGTGCAGTTATTTGTAAGTATCTCCCCACAAACCAATGGAAAACAATTGTTAACTCAGGTGTGAGAGAGTTTGATGCACTCTTATCTCTATAGTTTTTCTGTAAGACTTTATTTTAGGCTAAAATATCTTTGCTTGGGATATCGTGCTTAAGATTTCTGGGTCAAGCTATGAAATTTTTAGCTGTCATAAAATGACAAATATGTTTAGTGTATTAATTATAGGCATCCCATAATGTGGTCATTCTACTTTGATTAAATATATGTGACCAATCAGGCAAAAAAAAAAAAAAAAAAGGAGATAACTGACCTTTTAAAGTAGTTCCACACTTAGATATGTCTAGGCTATAATTCTTTTCTCATTTTAACAGAACAGATTTTAGTACTTATGAATATTTTAGAGTTCTACTTAGATTTTCCTCCTCAATGAAAAAACTGTCATTAAATTGAATTTTTTTTTTATAACAAGCATGTACATGCACCTGCTGTAAGCTCTTCTTGCTAGAGGCAATTCACACACTGGTCCTAATTTACTAGTAGGTTGAAACTGACTGGAGGATTGGATTCATCAAGAGCAAATGAGTCATATGAGTTTTATTTTGTTTGGGCAAAGATATTAAGGCACTTGTCCAATAGGGAAGTTGCTTTAAATGACACCTGAGGGTGAGGTTGACATTGAAGTAAGTGGTATTTTGATTTCCAGAATCATACACATAATTCTGTGAGGAAACTGTGTTATAGCCATGTTATTTTAAAAAAATCTATACCATAACATGCTATTTTAAACTGTGTTTAAATAAACAAAGCGCTAGAATATAACAAACATAAGAGTGTTAATCATGAGTCCATTTACAATGAGTTGACTCACATCATAGTGTGCTACTGAAATGAGTCAGTAAATAGTTCTGAGAGTCTCCTCCTTAGAGAAAGAGCATTGTAGCCATGTTCAGATAGGTGAGCATATTTGTTCCCATTTATTTTTTATTTATTCATCTTTAGAGTTCTACTTATGTTTTTCCCCTCAGTGGAAGATCTGTCTTTAAAGTTATTTATTTATTTTTGTAACAAGAAGGTACATGCACCTGCTGCAAACTCTTTTCTTGCTAGAGGCAGTTCACACACTCATCCTAACTTACCAGTGGGTATGAAATGAAAAGGAAAAGCAGAGTAAGACAGGCAGATGGATCTTTTCCCATGGTACTTTCTAATTTGGTCTTGAATGTAGGAAAGAAGAATAGGGAGACTGAAGTCTTCAGCAGAAAAGAGGTGGAGTATTTTTCATGGTCAGTTGTCAAGGTCCTTTGAAACCACAAATCCCAAATGGCAATAGGTTAGAATAAAAGTCAGGCAAAACCAGTATTATGTTTGGGGGAATGGAGAAGCTCAGTAGGCCACTGTGCCCACCTTCAAGAGATGTCCAAGTACACTGAGGTGCCCTGGTCATATTCCCCCTTGTATCTATTTAAATAGACATCCAACTTAAGTAATTCATAGAATCCCATTTTCAAAAAGAAATGTGTAATTAAAAATTCATGTGTTAAAATATTTGACTGAGTCAATCATGGGATGCTGACATCTTGGATCAGAGTTCATTTTCAGGAAACAATCTTGAACCTTTAGCTTTTGGGGGATTTAAAGTAAGGAGCCTGAAGACATGAAGTGGAGAAAACAGCATTTTCACTGCAGAGAAATGACTCATTCAGTATTTTACCTATATTATCAAAGAATACTGCAATATCTGATACTGTGTTAATACACTTTCATTATGTTTTTGAGTTTAAACATGATATTTTATTTACTTATTTGGCATTTACACAAATGCCAAAAGAATATTCTGCTCATCACTTAATTCTTGGGGTTTTGCATTTGTTTTGTTTTGCATTTGATGTGAAATGGGATGGTTATGATCAGCTAGGTATTCACACGCTGGCAAGATGTCACATTATTTTCTTCTAAAGACCGTCTCTTATTTTTTTCTTCCACTCTTTCACGCTGACGCTAACTGATGAAACTGTTGTTTAAACAAGTCAATTTTTAAGTCCATTAGTTCTGTAGCTTTGTGCTTACAGAGCTCATAAATTAAGCTTTCTACTAGTTTGCATTCTTCTTGAGGCCGACCTCCACACACCTGAAGGAGAATCCTTCAATCCTGTGGCTCTTTGAACAAGTTTCTTTCCTACTTGCCTGATGCTCAGAATAATAACAGCAACTCCATTTGAATGGCATTGCTAGTATTTAAGATGCTATTAAATTGCAGGCACTCTGTCAATTGTGACTGGGATAGCTTCTAACTACAGAACTAACAGTGAAGTGTATAAACAGTATTAAGCCACAAAACCTTGCCATGTCAGAGAAGAAAGAGTTGTCTGCAAAGTAGAGTTGCTCACCCAAAATGCCCAATGAGCCATTTTTAAAAAGAGACGCTAAAATAGCTTAAAACACAGGCTATGACACAAATGCATATGGATTATTTCTCAAAACAATTCTTGAAGAAGAAAAATAGAAGAAGAGATGTCAGTAGATAATGAAGTGGTGAACAGCTTGTGATCAGTGAAATTCTTATTAGAGAATACAATCTCTGTTTTTTCATATGTAGGTAGGAAACTTTTTCCCTTCACAAAGGGTATGAATCTCTCATTTGCACTAGGATTCATGACATATTTCTTTTTGTTCACCAGCTAGTCTAGGATTGCGGGATGCTGTTTTGATTGGCAGGTTTTGACTCTCTCCAGTACTATGCCACATTAGGAGTCATCATATCACTGCTTACTTGCCACCTCGTCTTCTGTCTTCCCTTCTTACCTGTTGTTCTCCTTCAGATAAATGACTGTTCTTTTGCTTGTAACCTCACAATGCCACATGAGGGTGGTTGTCATATTAATTCAATCCAACATTATAGTAATGTTATTTATTTGTTTGTTTACTTACGTGTTTGTTTATTTTGGCTGACCAGTATGTGAATCCTTTTCCTATGTGTGGAGAAATTGTAATTATACAAACTATGGCATCTACTTCCTACTACCAGAATCTACCTCCCACTACCAGAATCAAATCAGGACAAAAATGTCCTCAGATGCCTGTTTTCTTGGATCTTTTGTATCTAAGGCCCAACCAAACAGGTTCCTCTGCTTAGAATGGAATTCAAGAATGAGCAGAAGTGGTCTAAAATGGCATTTCTCAAGTGTTGTCCAGGAACCTCTGTGTATGTCTCAAGTCTCATCAGGCAGTCTAGGGCATCAAGGCTAATCTCCTAATAAAACTAGCACATGATGAGTCTTTCACACTCACTTTATCATAAATGTAGAGTGGAGTTTTCTAGAGGCTGCATGATATGTAATACTACAACAAGTTAAATGGTGTAACAAGGAGGATAATCTGATCTCCAGAAGCCAGATGTTGAAGATATTTTGCAATCATGTAAAACAATATCATTTTTTAAAGGAAATATTTTTTTTCAAAAAAATGCTGTGTTGGCATGTCATAAGTTTAATATATTACCATGATTTTAAATGACATGATACATATTATAAAAATTCAGTTTCACATTGGTTACCTACTGTGGGAGACAAAGATTTAGCTCTCTTTTCATTTCCCTGGCCTACAGCACAAAGGGGTATGCCTGTGTTTCCCAGTTTCCTTAACATCAGAATTTCACATAGTTTGCTAATGAATCTTTACACTGTAATGACTGTTTAAATGTTGTTCAACTGAGCTGTTATGGTTTAGATATGAAGTGTCCCCCAGAAGCTCTTATGTGAGACAATATAAGAGGTTTAGAGGTGAAATATTTGGGGTATGGGAGCCTTAACATAATAAGTGTGTTAATTGCCTGATAGGATTAATTGGATGGTAGCTGCAGGCATGTAGGATGTGGGCGGAGGAGGTGAGTCATTGGGCACATGCTTTTTGGACATATATTTTGTCCCTGATGAGGGGAGCCCCGCCCCTTCTCCCTGGGCTGCTTTCCTTCTCTGCCACACTTTTCTGAGCAAAGGAGTCTGCAATATATGGACTGAGACCTCTGACACTGAGCCCTGAAATGAACTTTTCCGCTCCTAAAATTGTTCTTGCATATTCTTGTGATCTCCCCTTATTGTCTTCCCGGAAATTGGTTCATTTCTCTTTTGTGTTACCCTTCTTATTTCCTCAATGTGCCTTTCTTTCTTTCTTTTTTTTTTTTTTGAATCATCTTTGATTTTGCTGGAGCATCTTCAGTTATTTCCTAAGAAGGGACGGAAATTTCCTAAGAAGGGATGAGAATTTCTGATCATCTGAAAATCTCTCTTTAGATCACTTGTACATTTGGGATAGTTTGGTTCAATTGGAAATAATTTTCACAAAGGTTCTCAAAGTTATTTACCCATTATCTTAGGTTTTAGTGTTGCTGTTAAAACAATTCTGATTTCCATCTTTCATTTGTCACTTTTTTTTCTGTTCCAGAAACTACTATTGCATTGAGCAACCAGTGGGGACTTTCAATATAGAATCCCAAGTTTTTTCAAATCATATATATATATATAAAATCTTTTCTTAGAACTGCATTTATTGAATGATATACTCTTCTAATTTTATTTTCATTCTTTATTATTTTTCACCTCTGACTTTTTGTTGTATGTTCTGGGAAATATCCTCAAATAAATTCTTCCAACTCTAGTGGAAGTTCTAACTTCTACTGAATTTCGAAGAACCGTTTTCATATTTTTGTCTAAAGTTTTTTTCCTCCCTTCAGAGTATTTATTTTACCCACGATGCTAAGTTTTTTTTTCCTATTTGCTTTGCTTTCTGCCTTTTGTTAAAAATTTTCTTGACTGTTTGGTAAACTCATTGAAGAGTGGCACACTGAGGCTTGTAAGTTCTGTGGATGCATGGAGCTTGTCAGCTTTAGGCTTTACAGGCTGGCAGAGGTTTCATTAGGAAACACTTGATATCAGTTTCTTTAGATCTGTTCTTTCAAGCCAGTCACATTCTTCAAGTCAGCATCCTTCATTTTTCTGCCTTAAAGTTCTATGTTGGGTAGCTAGTACTTTTGGATCCCAGTGGAGGTCTCTCAACATTTCAGTGTATACATTTTCAGTTAATCTTGTGTTTCTCATTCTCAATTGTATCTGATGTTTCCTAATGCAGAAACCTTATATGTTGCCCTTTGTGGAAAATAAACCTTCAACCTTCTGCTACTGAAGAAATCACCAGACTGTATGCAGTGAGACGAGATCTTAGGTTTAAACTTTCTTAATCCACTTTTGTTTGTACCACACATGAGGTTTCTTTCATTTCCTCTCCTCATTTTTATTGACCTTGTGGCATTTTGCTCTCTCTGTGTTCACTTTTCTGTTATTTTAGAATGTTTCAGGTGGTATTATATTTAAATGGTATATCCATGTAGATATGTTCCTTCATTGGAAAGATATAGTACTTTCTAAGCTTAGTTATCAGGACTTCTCCTAAGTCTGTGAGGCAGCCAATATCTAACTAGTGAATTTTTTTTCTGCTTATGTCAATCAGAGCTTCTTTTTGTTATTGGCAGATAAGAAACTTGATTAAAGTATAAAATCTTACATTTTTTACACTTATCAAAAATCATATCATTTTAAGTACAATTTCACTGACTATGGCAGTAAGGGAAATTTAAAGTCTTAGAGTACCTACGTTTAGATGTCACTTTATGTGCAAGCAGGTGTGTGTACCTTTCTATAGTTATTGTGATTCAAGTGTTAGAACTCTTCCAAATACAGGTTAGGGAAATACTCACATATTTTCTTTTTCTTTTCCTATCACTATATTCTTTTCTTGGGGGCGGGGTAAGGGAACACCGGGG
Source organism: Xerus rutilus (assembly GCA_028644305.1). Classification (NCBI taxonomy): domain Eukaryota; kingdom Metazoa; phylum Chordata; class Mammalia; order Rodentia; family Sciuridae; genus Xerus; species Xerus rutilus. The sequence continues at coordinate 32,905,697 of CM053413.1, forward strand.
GTTGAATTCAGGGGCACTCAGCCATTGAGCCACATCCTCAGTCCTATTTTGTATTTTATTTAGAGACAGGGTCACAATGAGTTGTTTAGTGCCTTGCTTTTGCTAAGACTGGCTTTGAACTCACAATCTTCCTGCCAGCCTCCTGAGCTGCTGGGATTATAGCCATGCACCTCTGTGCCCAACCCTATCACTATATTCTTGATACATACATATGCATGAATGAGTGAATTCTCTAGCTCCCCCCTCCCCCCCGCCAAGTCTCTACTATTCCTCTTGCTGCTTACTTTACAATGAGGGCAATAGTTAGTTTTTCTGTGTCATCGAGTGCACACTGTTTATTTTATTTTAGCAATCTTCTCTTAAAAATGGGAATATATGAGGTAGACTGATTTTTGTGTATCTTGCCCTTTTGACTCATTTCACTTTACCTGTCTAGTCCTGGTAGTTTTTGGCTTATGTACCCCTGACAATTTTCCCTATTTGCAACTTTGAGCTCACAGACTCCTTCTAGTTCTGATTTTTACCTAACAGTCATATATGGTCAAGACCACGTTTCTGTCTGTTGAGTCATCTCTGGATATTCTATCTCTGCTTGTTCTCTTCAGGTTGACACCTCAAAGGCAAGAGTTGCCTGGATGAGATCTGGATATCTCAGATCATCTTTTATATTACAGTCTGCAGCCTGTAGCCAGGCCTGCCCCGATCAAAGCCCCTGAGAAGTTTAGTTAAAACTACAGCTTATCTAGAGAGCTCACTCCTCCTGCTATTTGTGCATTAACAAATCTTACACCAACAAGTATGAAACTTTACCAAACTTTGAATTTCACAAAAATGCTGGCACTATAATGTCATTTATATTCTTATTATAAGCATTTCTCATTTAAATACTGGATATACTTTGTTCATGTACTAAAATCAAAGGTTCTAAATGTGAAAGGAGAATGAATTTGAATGTATGTAACACACTGTTTTCTTTTCTTTTATGTAGTGCCTAGCTCTACATTCAACATTTTGTGGAGCCTTATTCAGACTACTGTGTATTTAGTGTATTCCTGAATTATTATATCAGACTGAAAACAAGCAGATTCAACTGTTGTGTTTTCCTCATTTTGATGTCATATTTGCGCTTTGTTTCTCTTGCTTTGTCTTTTCCTCCCTCCTTGCTCATTTAAATAAGTCTTTTAAAAGCATGAAAGTAGATTACTTATTATTGGTTAATTTTGAGTACACATCTAATAGATTTTTAAAATTATTGTGCAGATATCATTTAGAACCTGCAAAAAACCAGTGGCTTACTCCAAAGTGGAATTTCAATGGTTTATGAGCCATTTATTATACAGATTGTTCACATAGACTCCTCTACTTAATTATGTGCACACATATGTACATAATATATATGAGAATAGAATAATAAGTATCACTGAGTAAAACATTGAAAGGATATGCTTAAAGGTATTCTTGGTATGAGATTGTTTTAATTGCTTCTCTCTATTCTTCAGATTGTAAATATATCTAAGTTTCTGAATATTCTGATTAAAACTTCAGCTGATAAATGGGAGAGGCATGGATTTCTTGCTTCCCTTTTATATAGTATAAGGGATGTAGCAGTTTAGAATCTTTAAGTTGTTATGTCACAGAAAATATGACCCATTTGGTTTGAGAAAAAAAATCATTTATTTATATACCTAAGTAGAAAGTCAAAGAGTAGTGTTAGCTTTGGGCACTTCTCAACACTAGTGTTTAAATAATGTCATCAGGAACCGGCTGACTACTCTTTATTTCTGGACTCCACTTCTTTGATGTTGGCTCTACTTTAAAGCAAGCTTTCTCCCAATAGCAACAACTCCAGACCATACATACTTTCAGGTTCATTATTCAGTGAGAAAGGAAGGTGAACTCTGTTACGGTTTGGATACAAGGTATTCCCTGAAAGCTCGTGTGCAAGACAATGTAGGAATGTTTAGAGGTGATATGATTAGATAACAAGAACCATGGCATAATCAGTAGATTAATCCTTTTGATAGAATAGTAATTGGAATGAATTAATGAGTGGTAACTTTAGGCAGGTAGATCCTAGGTGGAAGAAGCAGCTCATTGGAGATGTGCCTTTGGGGTTTATATTTTGTACCTGGCAAACTGAGCTCACTGTGCTTCCTGACTGTCCTGAACTGAGCATCTTTCTTCTGCCATGCTCTTCTGTCATGGTGTTCTGCCTAACCTCAGGCCCTGAGCTATGGACTTGGCCAACCAAGAACTGAACCTCTGAAACTATGAAAAAAGATTAACTTTTTCTCTATTAAATTGTTCTTGCCAGATCTTTTGGTCACAGCAATGAAAAGCTGACTAACAAAAATTGGTACCAAGAGGGGTGTCCGTTGCTTGGACTACACAGACCATATGGTTTGAAGCATTGGGAACTGGGTTGAGGGAGGTGTTTGGAAAAGTTTGGCGATGCAGGCTGGAGAAGCTTTAGAATATTGTAAGCAGAGCTTAATTGGCAATTCTGGGAGGAGCTCAGAAGACCAGAATGCTAATACAGCTGTATTGAAGAGTGAGCTCATAAAATTCAAGAGGAGAAGGAAATTGGACTAGAGGCCATTCATCTTACATTCTGTAAAAGAAGTTGTCTTCATTTTGCCCATGTCCAGAGACTTTCTGTGAGATTGAATTTAAAGCCAATGGAGTTATTAATTTGGTAAAGGAAATTTCAAGGTAGCACAGTGTTTGGACAGTGTGGTGGATATTGATGGCAGCTTTTAGCCAAATTTACTATGATAATCAGGAGCAGAAATTGGAGCAAAAAGATTTGAAATTTTTTCAATTAGGCTATAAACGTGCACGTAAAAATGGGGTCCAAGGAAGGTGTGGTTGTTGAAAAGATTACAGCCACTAAAGAGATGCTAAATACTTTAAACAAAGACCATAGAAAAGGTGACTTGAGGCTATCTCAGGAATTGGCAAGACCACATATATTACAGGGATACCTAGGAGATCCCAAGAAGCCTGGGTACTGCTCAAGATGGCAGCAGACCTTGGCATTATCCATGTGATGATGGGCGTGCAGAAATGTAAGACACCGGAGTTAAGAGGTCATGGAGGCTTCCACTAACATTCAAAGCAAGCAGCTCCTGAGAGGGAAATGTATGAAGATATGAGAAGGAATCCACTACTACAGTGGAGACACCCAAGATTAAAAGATGCCATTAATGTGGAAGTTTGGCCAGGGAAAACTGCAGGAACAGGCTAAGAGGGAAAGGCCTTTTAGCATGTAGTCTACAGCTAGCACAGCCACAGGGGTAGAGCTACGAAGTTCTTTGGAGAGAACATCATGATGTACATGCCCCAGATGCTGGACATGGAACTCGAGGAATTATTTGCCCTTGTGGATTTTGGTATTACTTTGGTCACGTTGCTTTTTTCCATGCCTCTACTTCTCCCTTTTGGAATAGAAATGTTTACTCCATGACATTATAAATTGGTTATGTAACCTGTTTTTGATTTTTACAGGGGCTTACAGCCAAGAGTTTATCTTGAATCTCAGATAAGACTTTATACTTAGACATTTGAGCAATGCTATAAGTGTTGAGAGTGTAGGGATTTTTGGAAATGGACTAAATGTGAGACGGACAAGAGTTTTGGGGGGTCAGCTCATGTGTGAGATAATGCAGGAATGTTCAGAGGTAAATGATTAGATTATGAGGGCTATAAAATAATCAGTGCATTAATCATCTTGATTATTAAATAATTTCAATGGATTAACAACTGGTAACTATAGGCAGAGGGGGGATGGCAGGAGGAAGTAGGTCATTGTGGTCTCCCTTGAGGGTTTATATTTTGTCTCTGTCATATGGAGTGCTCTCTCTCTTTCTCTCTCTGCTTCCTGGATGTCATGAGTTGAGCTTCTTCATTTTGCCACACCCCTCCACCATGATGTTCTGCCTTAGCTTGGGGCCAGAGTTATGGAGTGAGCCAGCCATTTACTGAACCTCTGAAACCATGAGCCAAAATACTTTCTTCCTCTGAGTTGTTCTTGTCTGGTCTTTTGGTCATAATGATGAAAAGCTGATATAGACTTTGACCCCAAATTCTTACCAAAAGCTTCCAAGCACCCAGAGACTCTGCCAGAGTGACATCCCTATCATCAAGTCATTCATTGCAGCCAGGTATGTGACATGTTCTGATGGGGTGGAAGCTATGTCTCCAGGCTGTTGATGAGGAGTAAATATGATCAGTTCCATTAACAAGCACATGAATTAAGGGTAGACAGATGTTAATTTCCAGGAGTGAACTAGGGCTTAGTCTTCAGTAGGAAGATGAATGGATGATGAGTGGCAAGAACAAATAGTGAATTTTGGAAATACATTCTTTTTGGTTAAGCTTTGTAATGGCTGCTTGCCTATTACCCTATATCACTTCCCTTATCCTATACTGCATCACTAAGCCAACTTGGTCCCCATGAAAGATTCATCTTCATGCCAAGGTCAGTACCACAGCTATCAAGAGTCTCATCACTGTTCTCATTATCTCTAGTAGTAAGAATCGTTTATTATGAACTAAAACCAGACAGTAAATTAACCTTTGAACATAAATTGCCTCTAATCCTCAAACAGTACTGTAAAATAGATGTTATTACATGCAATTTGCAGGTGAGGAAGATAAGACTAAGGAACTTATATAACTTGTATAACATTTCACAACCTTCTAGTAGTAGTGCTGAGATCTCAACAAAAAGTGGTTTCACTTCATAGTTTAGGCACTAGATTAATGTTCTGGGATTTGATCCATTATGTTAAGATGTTATCTGCCAGGTTTCTCCACTTTGAAGTTACCATTTTCACTTTGTAATTATTAATTATTTTAGAAACATAATTCAAGTCTTTGTAAAGACCCTATCCTTTCAAGCTTTTACACACTAATGAGTTTAAGAATTCGTTGCTAATTTTTGGTTGAATAACCTTTTATTATTGTATGTGCAAAATTTTGATGTCCTAATTTTAATTTTTCTTCTATATCTATTAGTTAATTTTATGATCACATGAAGGGGAATTTTCCTATTTATTAATTTATGCATTGATAAATTGACTCTTGGATTATTATTTTGTATTCCTTTACTATCATACTTATTTGTTTCTTTGACCATATTTGGTTAATAGAAATTCCTTTAAGCTGCGTTCTGGGTCTTTTTGACATGGCCTCATTTTTTGCATCCTTTCTTGCTCTCTGGAAACTAACAAGTTTATCTATTTTATACTTTTTCCACTTTACCTTTGGAACCAGTCATTCCTTTCTGGAAACCTATGGTATAATACCTGAAACCAAGGTTTGGGTGCTAGAACAATAATACAGTTCATAACGTTCTCTTGACTATGAAACAAGATCATAAAGTTCTAATAATGAGACTACATTGGATAATGAGAAGTTATACGGACAGATCTTTAATCAGGCTGAATATTTGAAAGAAATCTTAGATAGGAATTTCCCAATATATAAATGTCCTGTTTTTACATATCGTATGTAGTGCAAATGCTCTCAAGGGTTCATTAGCATATAGTATGGCCACAAAAACATTGAAACCTCAGTCCTGCTACTGTTCACATCTGCTCTACAAGTCCTCCAGTCACCCACAAAATCTGCACCCTCCAGTGTATCTGGCATTCACAGGGGTGGGAGGCTAAACCACACGCTCACACGCCTCCTACTGGACTTTACTGCATGTTGCTCACTCACCCTGCTATTCTTCTTCTGCCCCAGCTGCCTCTTGAAGTTATCATCTTTTCATAAAATAATTTAAGGAAACGACATGTATTGATGACTATCATGATCAAACCAGTGGCTTTGGCCAAAGACATCCTGAAAGTGCCAGATCCATACTGGAACCCAAGCAGAAATGTGGAAAATACCCTCTTTCCAAAATCTTTGGTTGTGCTTTGCTTCTAGAAGTCCAAGCAGCAGTGCCATTGCCTCCCAGGCTTGCAATGTTTCTCCTAACAACAGCTCTTTCAGTTTTTATCCCTAAATTCTTTCTCTAAGGAGCTGGAAACTTATCCAAGAGACGGAGGAGTACATTTCATTTCTTCCATCTGTTCTGTTTTCCTCTGATAGTCCTGTGCCTAAAATCACAGAAACAAATCACAAGTTCGCATATATAAACTTTCTCAACTGTGGTATCCCTAACATTTGGCCCTAGATAGTCATTTGTTTGGGAGGCAGTCCTGTGCCTTGTGGAACACTGAGCTGCATCCCTGGACTTTACCACTGCATAAAAGTTGCATCGCCACCCCCCCCAGTCTTGAAAACCCAAAATGTCTCCAGACATTGTCAGGTGTCCCTTGGGGAGAGAGGCAGGAAAGACCTTGCCAATGAAAATCAACTCCTTAAAAACCATCCCTCATCATATCTATTAAATAATTTGCAAAGAGATCCTCAAGAATCTTGGGCCACTTATGCCAAACACTAGTTGGGTGAACCAGGGAGTCAGCTATGTTTTTTTTGGTTGATCTGTAGTTTCCTTTAATTCCTCTCCATTTCCTTTAATCCATTCAGATACTTATGTTAATTTCTCAATGTCTCTTTTATATTTCTAGCCTGTCTTCTAGGAAAGGTAGAAGGAAAAGGAAAATCCTGACATTCTGACCCTTAGTCTTCCCACCCCATCTCAATGCCAGCTTCCCTGTCCCAGCTTCAGCTAGCTCACAAGTAAATCCCCAATTTGCCTCTCATCTCACTCATTTTCCCAGTGGTCACACCTGAAGTGTCTACACAGAGGCTCATCATTAGTGTCTCTCATTGCCCACCGGCAATTTTATCATTCTCTGTAGCACTTTTAAGGGACAGGGAGAAACTCTAAGCCTTTCAGTGTACCTGTTGCCTGTTTTGCCTTCCTAGGAATAAAAATCTCAAAGGAGGTCAGCATAGTAGCACATGGTCTTTTGCAACCCAGAGATGGAAACCTGGCAGTCATTACCAGACTTATAACCTTGAGAAATTCACTTCAGTACTTCTTTTTTTTTTTTTGGTACTGGGGATTGAACTCAGGGGCACTTGACCATTGAGCCACATCTCCAGCCCTATTTTGTGTTTTATGTAGAGACAGGATCTCACTGAGTTGCTTAGTGCCTCGCCGTTGCTGAGGCTGGCTTTGAACTCACGATTCTCCTGTCTCAGCCTCCCTAAGTGCTGGGATTACAAGCGTGAGCCACCGCACCCGGCTCACTTTGGTACTTCTTTTCCCATAAAGCAGTAATAGTAAAACCTGTATCATAGAGTTGTAGTGAACATCACCTGGTTTTTAAAGCCATTGTTATCAATCATGAATGTATTCATAACATATATCTGTGTCTAAAATTATATTTGTGTATCTATCACTCTTTTCATATATTATTTCTACATCTAATTAGAAATGTTTGCTGAATCATTTATAGTAATACTAATAGTGAAATATCACCATTTGATATAACAATATAAACAGTATTTTTTCATGTTCTGTTTTTTAGAAAACTTCATTGAATTGTCTTCTTTTAAAAATAAAACATATGAAATGAGAGAAACTATTTTTCACATTATACATTGATGATTAATAATAGCCAAGATATATATGAGGAATTCAAATAGGTCAATAGCAAAGAAACAAACCAAGTATAAAATAGGCAAAGAACCTAAGTACACTTTTATAAAAAGAAGACACACAGACAAACAGGTATACAAAAAATGCTGAACATCACGAATAATCACAGAGATGCAGATAAAATCATAAAGAGACATTGTCTCAGCCAGATACAGTGACACACGCCTATAATCCCAGAACTTTGGGAGGCTGAGACAGGAGAATTGTGAGTTCAAATTCAGCCTCAGCAAAAGCAAGACGCTAAACAACTTAGTGAGAAACTGTCTCTAAATAAAACACAAATAGGGCTGGGTATGTAGCTCAGTGGTTGAGAATCCCAGAGTTAAATTCCTGCTACCAAAAAAAAAAAAAAAAGAAGAGAGAGAGAGAGAGAGAGAGACATTGCCTCACACCTGTTAATATGACTGTTACTAAAAAGGAGGAAAGACAACATGTATAGGCAAGAATGCAGACAAAAGAGAACTCTTGCACACTGGTGGTGGAATATAAATTAGTATAGCCATTGTTGAAAATAGCGTGGAAGTTATTCAAGGAACTAAAAATAGAACTGCTATGGGATTCAATAGTTATACTACTAGATACACACACATCTGCATATATATACAGATTATACACATATGTATACATACATTTCTGTATGTGTGTCTATATATATGCACCCACACACATGTATAAAACCAAAGGAAATGAAATTAGTATAGCAATGAAATATCTGCGCTTACATGTACATTGCAGAATTATTCACCATAGCCAAGATATGGAATAAACCTAAGTGTCCATGAACAGATGAATGGAAAATGAAAATGAGGCAAATATATACAATAGAATATAAAACCTTTAAAATGAAAGAAATCCTATCACTTGTGACAACATATGTGAATTCTGAGGACATTATGTTAATTGCACTAAGTCAGGCATGAAAGGACAAATGCTACTTGATTTTACTTATATGTGGAAGCAAAAAAAGTTGAACTCATAAAAAAAGAGAGTAAGATAGTGTTTACTAGGGTACAGGTAGGGGATAATAGGGGAAATTTTGGTTAAAAGACACAATTTCACTTACGGGGAAGGAATAGGTTTAAGAAATCCATTGTACAACATGGTGAGAAAATTGGAAAGAAAACCAGAAATATGGAATTTATTTAAAATAGCCTTAGAGATATTTCCCTTGAGAGTTTTGAAAGCATAGGGCACTTTTCTCTTACATAGTTTTGTGCAGCATAAATAGAAATGTTAACATACTTGGAGGTGCATCATCCTAGGAGAAGCACCCTGGACACATCTAAACCTAAAATCAAAGAATAAATCCCATTTCACTTGGTGGGGCCATCGGATATGTTCTAGTGATGTCTAGGACCCATTGGACTCTCCCTGGGTCTTTGTTCTCCAGATGCTTGGAAGCTATCTGTTCAGGTGTGACCTATGTGCAATATTTGGGTTATGAGCTTGGTTTGAGTCTCGGCTCTTCAGTCTCTTAGCACCCTTGAAGTGTTTTGCTTAATCTCCTGCTCCTCAGTTTCTTTACCTAACAAATGAAGGTGATATCTATCTCACAAAGTTTGTGAGGATTAAACAAGGTAACATATGTGAAATCCTTAAAATATAGTAAACATTCATTTAGCATCTTTACTACTAGTTTTATTAGAGAATTTTTATTGTAGCATAAAATCAAATTTAATGTATGCACATCATATGTATACCACAGATACATTTTAAAATGCATTTATTTGTATTATGTAATTTGTATTACTTAAAATAAATAAAATTGGGAATTTGCTTCCTTTTATGAAATATAGGAAGACTTTGAATAAGAAAGTATAATACACTTCTCCCATAGAGGTTTGGGTAAACATTGGACCAATACTGATATTTTTTCCATCTCTTTGGGTAACTAGCATCTTAGAAATCCTGGTGTGATGTTTTTAAATGCTTTTGTTTTTTTCTTTCCTCGTACTTAAGTTCCAACCCAGAGCCTCATGCATGCTAGGCAAGCAATCTCCATTGTGTGATGTTCTTAACTAAGCTGCCAACTATAAGATGAATTCATTCCCTTTTTCTATGGCTCAACATGCATTTGCTCAGTGAGTGGAAACCCCCTGTGTAAAATGTCTCTATGCATCACTAATTGATGGGTAAACACTTGATATGATAGACATCTCATATTATTGTTAAATACAATAAATATTACTGGAACTTACTGTCAAGTGAGAAGCAAGAACTATGCCAGAATTAGTCTTTCTTATCACCAATGTTGTGCAAAAATCTATTTACGTAACATATAAAACAAACACCTTTTTTTGTTTCCTTCCTCTCAGCTTAAGCAAAAACATATGCTACTCGTTTTATGCTCAGAATATAATTTTTGTACCTCAAGGAAATCCATTAAAGTGCTGTAGTTGATATTTTTTAGAACAGCATTATTCACCTGAGATTAGAATTTGGATCAGAAATGCTTTTATCATTTCAGACAAACGATTTTCTTCCATCTGATACTGTTCTATCTTCTGCTAGCTGGCTTTCTTAGTATCTCTGAATAAATATATTTGTACTTCCATGGAACACTTGGACACTTTATTTTATATCCTCTAAGAAAGGTTTGTCCCATTACCTGGAGCAGATAGAAATCACATCTTTTTCTAGCAAGTGATCATTTAAATACTATTTTTATCAAATGTAAATGAACCATAGCGAATGAATGAACAAAAAGGGAAATCATTATTTTAAGCTTGCTTTATTGCAAGAAAATAATGTGTTGCTATACTTACTAGAATTGAGGTCTTCCCTCTTGTATGTTTTAAATTAATAGACTTTATTTTGTACAGCTGTTTTAAGTGTAGAGAAAAAATAATTGAAAAATGCAGAATTCCTCTATACCCTTGTACATTCCTCACATTTTCCCTTTTAAAGATCTTGCATTGTATGGAGCATTTGTTGGAACTGATGAGCCAGTACTGATATATTATTAACTGAAGTCCATTGCTTACATTTAGTTCCACTCTTTGTCTTGTATATTCTGTGGACATTAACAAATGCATAATGACACACAATTACCATTAAGGTATCATAGAATGAATTTGCTGTCATAAAAATCCCCTATGTTCCACTTATTCATCCCTCTCACTTGCCCTGAGCTGGCAACCATGGTTTTTGTGTCTTTCTATATAGTTTGCCTTTTCCAGAATGTTACAGAATTGGATTTATATAGTATGTAGCCTTTTCAGGATGGCTTATTTCATTTAGCAGTATGTATTTAAGTTTTCTCCACATCTTTTCATAGCTTGATATTTTTTTACCACTAAGAAATATTACATTGTATGAATATATCACAATTTTTATTAAGCATGTTAATTATACAGACTAATGGATTTCATTTTTTGCACATTTGTACATGCACATAACATACTTTGACCTTCCCTCCTTTCCTGCTCCTTCCTCTTCTCTAACAATTTCCCAGATTCAACATATGAGAGAAAACATATTATACTTGTCTTTTTGAGTCTGGCTTAGTTTGCTTAACATGATGCTCCTCAATTCCATCCATTTCCAGAAAATGACATAATTTTGATTTTTATGGCTGAATATAACTCCATTGTATGTATATACCAAATTTTCTTTATCTATTCATTCGTTGATGGGTATGTAAGTTGATTGTATAACTTGGTTATTGTGAAGTATGCTATGATAAACATGGTTATATAGGCACCTCTATAATATGCTTCTATAATTCCTTTGGGTATATACCAAAGAATGGTATAGCTGGATCATATGGTAGTTTTGGTTTTAGTATTTTGAAGAATCTCCATACTGATTTACACAGCAGCTGTAATAATTTACACTCCCATCAATAGTATATTTCTTTTTTCCTACATCTCTCACTTGCATTAATTTTCTTAACTCATTCACTTCTGAAAGTATATCTCTGTTGTTTCCCAAGTTTTGAAAATGAATAAATCAGCCATGAATAGTCATATACAGGCTTTTGTATGAACATCAATTTTCAAACCATGTCAGTCAATATCAGAGAGCACAATTGCTCAATCTTATGGTAAGAGGTTGCTTAGCTTTGGAAGAAATTGCCAAACTCTCTTCCAAAATGTCTGTATCATTTTGCATTTCCAATAACAATGAATGATTTCCTGTTGTTCCACATTCTTCCTAGTGTTTGATGTTACCAGTAACTCCTTTTAGTTATTCTAAAAGGAGTGTAAAAGTTTTTTCATTGTTGTATTAATTTTTTCTTTTATTTACTTGTTTATTTTATTCTACAAATTATTTATGTGAACAGCAGTAATTTTATTCAGATAGCAATGGAGGGGAGATATGTATAGGCTGTGCATAAAGATGCACCAGACACAAATATAGATATTACTTTTGGGGGGCAATGCTAGCAAAGGAAAATTACAAAAACAAATTTTTCCTCAAATCTTGATTCAGTAGATATAAAAATTTAATCTCAAAGAGGCTCAGACTGAGGTGTTTTTTTTTTTTTTTT
>CM053413.1:32917912-32933512 GCA_028644305.1 Xerus rutilus
CTGTGGGTAAAAATGTTATTGGGATCTGATTGGATTCTCTCATGCAGAACCAGGAATTTTGCTGGCCTTTATCTGTGGATGAGTGATGGGTAGAAAACTGAAGTTAAGTTCAATGTGCAGGACTTCAGGATGGAAGTTTAGAAATGATGACATAAGTAACTTGAGTATCAACATTTTCGTAATATTTGCAAGCCCCTTCTTCACTTACTTAAGCTTTTTGAAATTTCTTTTATTAGCTTTCTCTGCATATATTTGCTAAGCAATGTCACCAATTGGACTTTAAGAATCAAGCTCCACACAAATGTTGGTGGCCCTTTTTGCTGGGCTCGAGACACATGCCTGTCATTCAACAATCCATCGAGTGATCAATTGATGAACTCATTCATGAACAAATCCATTAATGGGTCAGAGAGATAAACTTATCAACTGAAAAGTCTCACACAGTTTATATCACTAATCCTACTTTCTGGTCTATTCTGTAGGTATGACAATATTTAATATTCAAAGTCATAGGAAGAATTAAATAAAACAATATTTGTAAATTTTGTTTCTGTGGACCCAGTTCTACTTCCTTAGTAGAGAATATTTTTATTTTATTTATTTTTATTTCCTGGGCTATTAAAATAGATTTTCTGACAAGGCTCTATTCTCTACCAATCAATTCATAGCCCTCTGTCCTAGAAGTAGATGGGGTTGGGGAAGGGAAATAGAGGCCAAGACAAGCCACAGAGAAAGGTAGGGTTCACTGTGCAAGCATACAAGAGACACTATGGAGGACTCAGAGGAAAACTTTGCAGATTCAAGATTCTGCACCCATTCCAGAAATATATAATAAATCCTTCCCATCCTAACCCATCCTCATATTTATCAGGAAGAAGAGAAAAACAGAGTAAGGAGGAAACTTGAGGAAATATCTTAGAAGCCATTGATTGACAATTTTTGTTTCCCTGCTAGTTAATAAATTATTGAGAAGAAAATAAAAACATTTCAGGAAATGTAGAAAAATGCACTTTGTCTTGACTCTGAAGGCAATTTTTTTTAATTTGTAAAATTTGATGTATAGTCATAGTGTGTCTACTGGAATTTGGTCCTGGTGTTTCCACGTGTGACACTTGGTTAAATATCTCTTCTGACTCATATTTTTTTACTTGAAAATCTTAACCTTTTACTCACTATCATATTAAATTATTATTTATAAATTTAGAGACTGATAGCAAGATAATTCTCCTGATGTTTGGTAATAAATTTTCATAAAATAATCACACTGGACATCACAAATCTGTCTGGCCTTTGGATTCTCCAAACAAGAAGATGGTGGTGAGATGTCTTCAAAATCTTTCAGGATATCAAACATTACCTAGAGTTTATGATTAACCAAATAGTCAAATACAAATTCTATGAATAAATTTGGATCATCTAAAATATTCTCAAGGGATTATAAACTTTACCTACCCAAAAGATTAATGAGGAAATTGGATAAAGGACTTATGGCAGGCACTGAATCCATTTAACGTGAAGATTAGGTGGAGATTATGGTAGGCAAAAAGAATCGTAAATGTTGTAAACCTGATCCCAGCTTTAGCAATGTTTCCTGATTCTTCCACTTCACACTCAAAGGACTTCCCGTGCATAAATTCTTGAAATTCAGTGTAATGGCTCTTACCATGGAGCCTTCTCACAACTTCACTCTTCTGGGTGTGAGGTCACCCCAGGCACCTCACTCAACCAATCCTACTCAGAAACTCACTCTTCTGCCAATACCGACTTGTGCTAAGGACTCAGCTTCATTACCATTTCCTTTGAGAAAAAAATTTCCCTGACATCTACCTCTTATGTGCTCATATTCCCTGTCACTCACCATGCTTATCAAAATGCATTACAAATTTCCTATTTCTAACCATTCTTCTCAATCACCACACTCTCCAAGAATGTCATGCTTATTTTTAAAAAATTCTCAGCATCATTCCTATTACTTATTATATAGCAGATGTGCAATACATGAATTAATGCACAAGAAGGTGTGAATATGGGTTTAAGTTCTTTTTCTCCTTGTCTCCTACTTATGTGTGCATGTGCACATGTGTGTGCACACACATTATGGACATACTCTGAAAATGTTAATTTAGAAAACCTACATGTATTGCTTTTTACTGTAAGTAACATGATTCACCCTCTGTTTTCACTTACCCATATCAAGGTTCTAGGTAAAAATCAATGGATTTTTTTTTTTTGGTCATTAAACTATGTCACTTCAAGTGATGGTTTTATACATTCAAAAGATTAATTTTAACACTTAGATTTGCAAAGAAAACTATTAAGTTGATTTATTATGAAACTGCAGAATTACTTAATTTGACCAGACACCATGCTGTCAGTAATTTGACAGTAATGATATTGTTTTTCCCCCAGTGACTGAGATTAACAGTACCAATTTGCTAAGTTAATGCTTGTGTGGATATTGTCAATAAATAATTGAATGTATGACTAACTTGGATAAATAAAAAGCAGATCCTGACATCAGGACTACCAAACTGAAAAGTTAAGTTTGGTCAAATCAGCTACATTTCAAATATTTATTGCATGAAATAAACATTACCTGTCAGATGTAAAAGTACCAAAATAAAAGATGAAATCAAATTACAGAACATCATTATCTAAATGACTCTTTGAAGATGCAATAATCCTCATTCCCAACAGCTGTTACAAAAGTTTTCACCTAAAGATGCAATAAAGCATTATTATAATATTTTGATTTGCTAAAATTCATTCAATAAATTTTTTCAAAATTATGCAATCATAGAGTTAATTTATTTTATCATTTTTTGAAACCTAGAAACATGACATGAACTTAAGGACACTGTCTTTCAGAGGCACCTAATTTTCATCTCACTTCTTTTAAAATTAGAGATAAATTTTGAGACCTTTTTTCTACCTCTTCTCCATTTTTCTTTCATCATTAAAACACACAAGAAAAAAAATGTAGTTTCAATGACATGTTTTAAAAGCAAATAGGGAACAATTTGCTTCACATTGGAAAAATGATTTTCTAGCCAGTGTTCATACACATACCAAATGCACTTAAATGTTGGACAAGAGCTCATCCTTTTGCTTGCTTTATTTCTTTTGTTGCATCTAGAAAAGGACATGAAGCAATCATCTGTATTAATCACTTAGCATTTTAATGAAGTTCATATGCTCTTAATTTGGTTTTAGTTTGAAAAGTATACTGGATGAAGATTGAATGAATGTTTTTTAAGAGATAAATATATGAACTTTTAAAATCTTAGATATTCTCAAACTTTTTTCTTTTATTTTATAATTTAAGTAGAGAAACTAGGGTTCCATCCATACTGTGGGCTAAAGTCAGGGTCTAAAATTACACAGGGCCTGTCTTATGGCTTTCCCTTGGGGAGTATACTTGGTGTGGGTGAATAAATGGGTAATCTTTTAGTGCTTAGGACTTGATGAAATGGGCCTGTGGGTAAATGTAGGCTATCACTGTGAACTAGTGGTCAAGATTCCACCATCCACAATCTAAAGCTTGAATAGGCTAACTTTGATTTGTAGACTTTCTAAGTGAATCTAATAGATATACCTGTGAACATTTGTGAACTTTGGAGCCCACATACATGTCAGTGGCAATAGAGGTTCACAGACAAAATACATTTATTTACATTGCACATAATGAGATTAAGAAAGTATTATTTAGGAGATCTCTCTCAGGGAAAGACTTGCCACTGTTGAAAGGAATTACTTTGAAGTTATTTGATGAAGGAAGTAAAACTCTTGGAGTATTCTCAGTCAACATAAGCTATCATCTAAGGAGGGAGAGACCCTCATTAATTGGAGGACATTCGTTTTCCTAGACACTGAGATGAATGTGGATGGAAGTTTGGGACCAACTTGAGAACACCAGAATGGCACAGAAATAGTACTTTAAGGAGTAGGATATATGAAAGAAAACTTTGCTCATCTGATAGTGATCATTGAGGTGATTGGTATTTACAGATTTGGTAAACTCTGCTGTATGTCTTCCTATGAAATCTTTCATACATTTTTCATTACTCAGTAGTGATGCTTGTGGGTGAATTTTATGGAGGACTTCTGAAAAACTGCATCAGTGTTGTTGGTAAATAAAGACAGAATGGAGCTGGGCATGGTGGTGCACACTTGTAATCCCAGCACCTCGGGAGGCTGAGGCAGGAGGATCTTGAGTTCAAAGCCAGCCTCAGCAAAAGGGAGGCGCTAAGCAACTCAGTGAGACCCTGTCTCTAAATAAAACACAAAATAGGGCTGGGGATGTGGCTCAGTGGTTGAGTGCCCCTGAGTTCAATCCCTGGTACTCCCCCTTGCCCCAGCAAAAAAAAAAAAAAACACAGAATGCGAATGACGATTGCTAGATATATGGGTTATTTGTGAAAATATTCTTTCACTCAGTAACAGAATTACTGCCCATACAATTTATCTTACAGGTAACTTGTTCTTTGGAAGCTTTATTTACATCAAAAAGTGTTTTAGGGGGATATTCTGTTTTGATTTGTTCTTGCTGTGTGTGTGTGTGTGTGTGTGTGTGTGCGCGCGCGCGCGCGCGTGTATGTGTTTGTGTGTCTGTAAAGTTTTATAAAACAAAATATGCATTGCACTTTTCCTTAGTCTTGACTAAAACAGCTCATGCCCTGGGCAAGGAAACCCCATCCCTTAAGGCCTTAGAATTTGCTTCTTTGGGTGTGTAAAAAGAAGTAAACTCATACCTCTTTTCCCTCTCTGCTCAGAACCTGAAAATATGTATAGCATGGAACTAGATTTTATACCTTAAAGATTCCTTACTGCACCCATATACCTTTGAGTTTCATGCTTAAAAATTCATTGCAACTTTTATTAGTGTTGCATTAAATTTATAGATGTAGTATTTCCTCATTAAATACTGGCCAACAGTTCTTTTGTTGAGTAAGTTTTTAAAATATTAGTTTAATTTCTTTAATAGATACATGGCTATTTGAGTTTTCCATTTTGCTTTGATAGAATAGTAATAACTTGTATCTTTCAAAGACTGTATAATTTCATCTAAGTTGTCCCATTTATAGACATAAATTTGTCAATAACAGCAAGCACCATTTATTGTTCTTTAAATGTCTTTGAGTAATAATCACCTCTCTCATTTCTGATGTTGGTAATTTGCGTCTTCTCTTTTTTTTCCTGATTGTTCTGTGTAGAGCTTTATCAATTAAGAAACCGACTTTTACTTTCTTCATTTTTTTTCCTATTCTTTTTTTTTTCCTATTTCATAAGTTTCCACCATGGTCTTTATTATTATCTTTCTTTTGCTCACTTTGGGTATTGCTTGTTCTTCTTCATCTAGTTTCTTAAGGTGTAAAATGAGTTCACTGATCTGAGACCTGTCTTCTGCATTAATATAAGGGTTGATTGCTATAAAGTTACAACTTCAGAGACATTCCATAAATTCTGATATATTGTGTTTTATTTTCTTTCATTTCAAAATATTTTCTAATTTACCCTTTTGACCATTGTTTGGAAGTGTGATGTTTAGTTCCCATGTATTTGGGAATTTTCTGGACATCTTTTCTGTTATTGATATGTAATGTTTTTTACTTGATCAAAAAACATGACTCTTATGATTTGAGTCATTTGAAATTTATTGTGATTTGTTTAATGATCCAGAATATATATTTACATATTTCTGATTTGTTTCATGATCCAGAATATATATATTTACATATTTCATGCATATGGAAAATAATACCTGTTCTGTTCTTGTTGGGTAGAAACTTTATTTATAGTCAATTGATCTTCAGTAATCAGATTAAGATAAGATATACTTTTTTTCCATGATCCTTGTGCTTGTGATTTGTTGAGCTCCTTGGATACTCAAATTTATAATTTTCATCAATTTTGGAAAACTTTTCAGCCATTATTTCTTCAAATACTTTTTCCATCCTTTCTTTTGTCTTCTTTGGGGATTTCCTGTTGACACGTATTATCTTGTTTGAATTTGTCATACAGCTTACTGAAGTTATATTCATGTTTTACAAATTGTCTTTTCTCTCTCTGATTTAAATTTAGGTGGTTTTATTTCTCTATTTCCAAATTCACCATTAGTTTCTTTTATAATATTTTATTAATTCCATGCACTGTGTTTTAACTTCATATATTGCAGTTCTACCTCTGGAAGTTCTGTTTGTTTTTAGAAATATCTTCTATGTATTTAAATACTCTGAACATATGGAATACAATTGTGATCTTTAAATATCCTTGTCTGTTAATTATAACAATCTTGAGTCATTTTTACTTGATTATTTTCCTTATAGTGGACAATATTTCCCTACTTCTTTGTATAGCTGGTATTCATTTGACCTGGTAATTTTATTTATTGGTTGGCATTGAATATTTTTTTATTTCTACAAAATTCCTTCTACATTTTCTAGGGAAATTTAGATTACTTGAAAATAGTTTTGGCCTTTAGAATCTTGCCTTTATGATCAGTTAAGTAGGTCTTAAACAATACACAGTCAACAGCTAGTTGTTTCCCATTGCCGAGGCAAGAATTTCCTCAGGACATCACCATGAATGATTTATTTTCCCAGTCTAGCTTGTGGAACCAGGTGCCATTCCTAGGCCTATGTGTGTGCTAGGCATTGCTTCCTTTGATCCTTTCAGATGATTCTTTTTCCAGGCCTGATCAATTTCCTCATACATATGTGTTGATTAGTTCTTTGCTAAATAGTCAAAGACTGCAGTTCTCTAGTGTTTTCCTTCAGGACAGCTTGTTCCTCTCCTGAACTCTATTTTCTCAAGGAAATATTGTCCTTTGTTACCTGAGGTCTGCTGTCTTGAAAGTCATTGCTTCAAATATTTTGTCTTGATTATTTTATATGGGGACATAAATCTAGTTCTTGCTAATTCATATCTTGTTGGAGGCAGAGATCCTGTTGGGTTTTATATTTCAGACCTTTATAGGCATGGAAATATTCTACAAAGAAGACTGTACTGGAATTACTCAGGTGACCTGAGGGCATCTTACATTAATGTGAGCTAATACTGTGATGAGTTGGCCTATTAACCTTAAAAATCTGTACTCTCCTTTTAAAATGATTATTATATTGGATTATATCCAAATTCACATGAGGTTTCCTTAGGCATGGTTTGTTGAGATCATTAAAGGGATGAGAGTTGAAGGGTGTTTTCTTGGGCCATGGCCTTGTGAAGGCAGTTCAACCTCCTTTGTTCCTCTTGGGTAAATCTTCTGATATTGTACTTTGGCTGTGATCCAGTATGCATTATAAAGAATCATGTATAAATCAAATACATGTAAAGGTAGCGGGCTTCTCCTCTTCCACTGAACACATGTGTATGAATACTCTGAGGGAACTGGGCCACTTCCTGTTGCCTTTATCTTCTGGTTTTCTATTGGCCCATTAAACCTATTTCAGAGGGCTTTCTGCTTCTAAAATATAAAAGTTTTCCAATTATATGTGGTAACCTAAATGTTTCACCCTAATTTTCATGAATTTTCACATTTCATTGTTTCCTTTTAGGAATTCCAGAGGCAGATTTTATTCCTATTCATTTCATCTTTTGGATAGATTTTGGTTTTCTGTAAATCCTTGGACTCTGGGAAAAGAAGCAGTGTGATGGTGGGTCTTTCTTCTTTAGAGAGCTGAGTTGGTCCCATGCTGAGGACACAGTCCGCAGACATTACCGAAATGATGAACAGGAATTTATTATACCCTCAGTATAAAGTCAATGCCCTGATCTCTTCTCTTCTGGGTTTTCCTCTTCATAATTAACTATTAACTAAACAATAAAAAGCAGCAATGTAGATCTTTAAACTATTTTTCCTATATTCCTTTGCAGCTAATTTCCAGCTATGGTATTTTATTGATTTTTCTCATGTCAACAATATTTATCTCTCCTCTTCCACTAAACACATGTGTATGAATACTCCGAGGGAGCTGGGCCACTTCCTGTTGCCTCTATCACCTGGTTTTCTATTGGCTCATTAAACCTAATTCAGAGGGCTTTCTGTTTCTAAAATATAAAATTTTTCCAATTATATGTGATACCCTAAATGTTTCACCCTAATTTTCATGAATTCTTCACATTTCATTGTTTCCTATTAGGAATTCAGGAGGCAGATTTTATTCCTTATTATATAAGCTATTTGGGTTTATATTTTATCTGTGAAAGAAATTTGCTTGCCTAGAGTTAAATTAAATTTTCTTTTCTATGAATATAACAAAACCCCCAAATTATACTTTATTCACTATACCATATGTTAACTTTACTCTTAAAATATATTTCATATTTTCATTGTTTTTCAATGTTCTATTTACCTATCAATTTCTTTCTGAAATTGTTATGATTAAGAGAAGTACGTGGAAAGTTTTTAATAAATACTATTCAGTTTAAAGATGAGCTTATCTTTGAGGTTTTTAATTCAGATCACACATCTTCCATCAATAGTAGATATCTAAAGCCATCTGTTCTTTATTCTCTTCCCTTTAGAAGTTTTGATTTTCTTCTTCAGGATCAAGATCCCAAGAAGATTACTAGACTTTTTAATGAGAATCAAGATTCAGCTATTCTCAAGGGGGAAGTATAAAACAGTTCCAGCTATTAAAAGATAATATCAAAGAGAATATAAGCACATAACCTGAAAAATGAATCAATTAGGAATCTATTGTATCCTTGGGACAAGGAACGCTTCCATTAAGAAATTGAGACCATGGCTATTAATATTATTAAATGAAGACAACAAAAGCTATGATGCATTTTTATTTACTGTGGTAATACCCAAGGACCAACTGTGGCTAACATCTAAATTAAAATGCTCATTTCCTCATGCATGAAGTCTCTAAATGTGGCTTTGGTCACAAATGAACTTCATAGCTTTAAAGAGTTTTCTTTCAAAAGAAAACACTCTGAACTCTCTTTCCTTCATGATATACACTTATTTATTGATTGTTTGCAAAGAATATAATATGTCTTCTAAATATAATCAGAATGTGATATCAGTGTATCTATCATGAATATATATATACATACATAATTTTTCAATAATTTGTTGAGTTACAATGACACATTATTGACCTTTGACATTAGAAAATTTTGATAGCTCTGTTTTCAAAGTAGGTTGATAATTGGACCACTTTTCATTTCATCTACTATCACTAGACACCATCATGTCTCCTCTGAACTATCCTTAGCATTCTAGCTGGGCTTCTTGCTTCCTCATTGGGAGCTCACTGTCCACTCTCATTGAAGTCACCATATTGGTCTTTCTTTAAATGGTATTGTCAATAGCATCTCCTTCTGCTCAAATCTACAAAACTCCCCATTTTATCCCTATTAAAAGCACTGGTTACTTAGGATGGCCTAGAAGGCTTTCACTGATCTAGCCTACTACTGTCCCTTCTTCTGCAACCTCTTTCCCCACCTTCATTTGGCACCATCCACGCTGGCCCCATTACTCTTTTTTAATACACCGGGCATGTTTCCACCTTGAGGCCTGCCTGTGCATTGGGTTTTCCTTCTTCCTGGGAACTTTTTCCCCAAACACCATCCTCACCTTCTGCATTTGAATCTTTGCTCAAAATGTCCACTAAAAGGAAGTCTCCTACTTGCTACCTTAATTTAAAATTGCCTACCCTTTCCCCACCAACATTTTAAATTAACATCTCTTGCATTATGTCTTTTTTCATTCATTATAACAAATAATAGGTATTTAATCTATATTTGTTGAATGAATGAAGTAAATACATTAATTTTTCTCAGGGCCACATGAAACCAGTGTTTATATTGTTATCAAGAAAAAAAGATTTATTTTATGATTATTGGATAGACGTTTCTTTCTGTAAATCTAATTTCTACATAAAGAACTACAACCTATTTATTTTGTTTCATTAATACTATTTTGAACAAATGAATTTATCAATAGTGAATGCTTTATTGTGCAGCTTAGATTAGATCATGCATACACAATCATTGTACTGAGTAAGTAAATTTATTGAATTCATGGGCGTGGGTGTGGAGCAAGAGATAAAAAATATATTTCCATACTTTGACAATGGTGTCAGTTATTTATCTTCCCTTGGGTCAGGGTGTGAACTCCATTTCAGCACATCTGAGCGAGAATCTGATTGAGATGTCTTTCCCATCTAGATTAGTTCTAGAAATTCTTCATATCACAAAGCTTTGATAGTTGCTGCTTTTATTTAGAAATGTTGGACGCAGTTGTTCCCGAGGAAATAGAAATGGATTAATTGTATTTTAATTGGACTTCATATCAGTATTAGGAATGCCTCTAAAAGTTTGTTTTATTGTATTGATTTCTATTGCTCTAAATAAATTATTCCAAATTTCTCTTTAATGTTCAGAGAAGGAAAAGTCTTTAGGGCTTAACAACTTTTTCCTTATATAAAATAATTATTAAAACATAGTTAATAACATAGTAACTTAAGATATTTATTTATTGTTGTAACCATTTCTAACTTGTAAAAACATTGGTATTGAAGGTGAATGGACTCTTGAAGTTTCTAAACAGAATTATTAATGTGTATATTTATTTTTTAGTGACTACATTTGGGAGGGAGGGTTGGAGGAACTCAAAGCCATTGCCAAGAAGTTCCAGAACTTTTTTTGGAATTGCTTTGTTTTTTCTCCATTCCAAAATGTAGTGGTGATTTCAGTGTGCAGTCATATGCAATAAGTTACTCATACAAGCCATTTTTAAAAACATCCAGATGTAGTAGTGTCAATTATAGCTATGAAAACATGGCTGTGTGAACAAGCATAATTTTAGTCTCTCATATTCACTGTTACTCCAGCATCCGGATATCATTACCAATGTGTTTGGAACACCCTGGGCTTGTGTGTTAATGGTCACCATATCAGCAACACTTGAGCACCTCACATCTCTTGCATCCCTCTCTTTGAATGGTAGAATTCTAGTCTATTTTATGTTCTCTGCTCTCTTATTTATTCAACAGTTGTTTATTTAGCACACTCAGTTTAGGTATCACTTAGAATTCCTACTTGTTTAACTCAGTTTCTTGTTTTCTAAGGCACTCCCAGATGAGGTCATTTCCATGATGGTGGGAAAGTCATGTATCTGTACTGTCCATTATGGTAGTCACTAGCCACTTTAGGCTGTTGTATACTTGATGTATAGCTAGTATCTCTCTCCTTAAGCTCACAGTCATTTTGCTGACAGTGGGCGACTACTTCCCCATTATCAGTCAGCTCCTGAATCCCACATGCTATTGCTGATGCCCCTTGGACCCTTTGTGACCTCAGACATTTGAAATATAAACTCCTTCCTGCATGACTTAGTATTTACTGCTGCCTCTTGTTTTCCCAAAGTTGTTTCACTTCAGGCCTATCTGGGCAATTCAGTCTCCCACAATGAGGCAGATTCTATGGACATTTTTAAAGGCATCTACTGCCAAAGGTCATTCCACGACTATGTCCATAAAACCAATATAGAAACCAGTTGGATGAGTTCCATTCTTGGTTTTCTTACAAAATATATTGAAAAGATTCCCAGGGTGTTGCCTGAAGCCTGCTATCTTCCACACTAGTTTGTAAATGCTGGACCATATTCCTGTATTTAAATTCACTTGCTCCGTGAGTATATGAGAGACTTTATCTGCATTAGAGTTACTCCTTGTGGGAGGCTTGTTTTGACACCAAATTCTTATTAAAAGATTCATTCTTTATTTTGCTTTGCTTATGTCTTTTTGGCAAGGGTAACAGATATTTGTAGAATAAGACATACATGCATGGATTTTGTGAGAGGGAACTCACTAGATTTTATGGTCCCACGGGCCTTAACTGAGCTAGCGTGTCTGAGATTTTTCAGGAGAGACTCTGTCTATGAAGTTTGAAAAGTGCTTACCCCTTTTTCTAGCCCCAAATAAAAATTTAAAAAACTAAAATTTTATAATTAAGGACTCTTTGCTTTTCATGTATCGTGTTCATCAGAGAGCAATCTCACAGCACCAGCTTTTTGAAAGGAAAAGGTAGTAAGAGGGCTGGTAACAGTCACCCCTCAAACTGCATTTGGAATCCTTTTTTTTTTCCCCTCAGAAAACCCCTTGACTCCAGTCCATACTGCCAGATATTTTTCCTCACTTGCAGGAATTTTCTTCTTCAGGGCCTTTGTTCCTTTTAGCAGCTGCCTTTGGCAATTGTATTTCCCAAAGCCCCAATTTGATTGTATTTCTTTGAATCTAAATTGTGAACAAAGTTTAAGGTCTTTCCCATAGGACTTGTGGGCTCCATGTAGATCGTTGTGTATTGATAGAGGTTTCACTATCTCTGCTTTGGTTCCACACCCCTGTCTGCCTGATGTAGCAGCAGAACTCTGACTGGTTACACTGAACTGCACGATGGAGTGACAAACCCATCAGAATCCCGGGTTTGGCGAAGGCAAAATCCTCTATCCTATAAAATTTTAGAATAAAAATGCAAGTTACCTTGTTGCTTTGCCTTCTCCTCAACATTAAAGTAAACTATATATGTTGCTGTAGTGACATAACTTATACATATTCTATTAAGAAGGAATATCAGATCATAGATCTGATATAGACTGAATAAATCATATGACTGTGCCCAATGTATTTTCACGCCTCTCTTAAAGAGATGGGAGAATAAAAGCAAAAGCAAATACACTTATGAGACAGTTTCACATACCTTGGCCTACTGTATGTTAAAAATAAGTTTATTTGGGCTGAGATTGTGGCTATGTGGCAGAGTGCTTGCCTCACATATGTAAGGCACTGGGTTTGATCCCCAGCACCACATAAAAATAAATACAATAGGGGTATTGTGTCCATCTACAACTAGGAAAATATTTTTTAAAAAATAAGTTTATCTAATGGAAAAATTTTAAAAATACTGAAACGAAAGAATATAATTCTATAATTTAGGTTCCTTATTAACTTTTTATCTTGAATATGAACCTCCATATTGGGTTTCTTTTCATATTGTTTAATAAAGCTTTCATTTGATACTAAGACCCCTTTAGGAAAGCTCTGATAAGTTGACTGGAAGTCTCTCCTTTTTTTGATAATGAAGTCCTATTTTATTGAGAATTTGAAACCAAGGTTACAAAGACAGAACTCCATTCAATGATATCACAGCTCCAATTGTTAGAAACAGCAGCCTGAAAGTCCCTACCCCAATGGCCTCAGAATGTGATTGTCACATTTGTACTGCCACTTATTATGTATTTTATTGGGGGATATTGTTCTGTCAGGACTGCAAGACACAAATTCAAATTAAGTCCTGCTGAATTGTCTCTGCTCGTTTCCCTTTATAGTCATTGTCGATACAAATAGGACATGAGCCTCTGATAAAGGCAGAGCTTCGCTCTACTATTCTTGTCAGTCGGCTGTGTACCCTTCAATGACTATTCCCTCCTTTCGCTCATTTTCAAACAAGATACTGGTTGTGTGCTGTGGTGATGTGTTTTCTCAAGCCCTAAGGTGCATGTAATAGAGGGAAGAAACAAGGTAATGAAGAGTGTCCTTAGAACTGGCGGAAGGGTTACTCTTCTTGTTCCCACCAGCTCCACCACCTCGCTCAGTTGTGCATCATTAAATGCATGTGCTCCTTAGGAAGGTTGCTGCTGCGGGAGAAGATATATGTACAATAAAAACAGGTGGTTTCCCTTGCTATAAAAAGAGAATTTTAAAATAATGACATTCCATTCGCCTATGACTAAACTCCATGTGCGTGTGTAGGTTCGTGTGGTGTACATAAAATCACAGAAATATTGATGGGAGAAAGACAAGGTAGGATAATTGAAAGTGCATTGGAACAGGTGCCAGCTTTGCCTCCCATATGACCTTGGGAAAAAAATCACTTTATTTCTCTAAGTAACTATTTTTTACACTGTCAGATAAAGTAAATAATGCTGTATCTGACTGGCTCAGAGGACTTGTGTGTAGACCAAATGTAGAAGTACCTTAAAAACTATAAAACACTGAAAAAAAGTATTATTAAGGCAATTACACTCATATTTGGGGTATCTCATCTGGAGAACAAAGATATATCGAGTGTGCAGCATCCTTTATTTTAAAATAATCTTTTAATTTGAAGGAACATAAATTTAATAAGATATATTCTTCCAGGGAATAAATTACATCTTGAGAATTAATTGGGCATTTTGGAAGCCACATAAATTTAAACAGTAATTTTCTAGATGAGGTTCTGGTATGCTATTTCCCTGGATGCAGCTCATGAATGGGTCAACTTATGATCCAATCGTAATTTCTGGATGAGAGAATCTGGTACAATAATTCAAACTCTTACAGTCAATTAGTCAGCAAAATGAATGCAGTGCTCTTTAGGTTGAGAATTGTATTAGGCAGTAGTGAAGCACAAAAGGATCAAGTTTGCACCTAATGAGAAACGTGCTACCTTAAGGAAAAGGCTTAAGTCATTGAAAAAGAAATAGATGAGGAAAGTTCAACTAATTTAATGTTGAAGATATAGCAAAATTGGCTTCTCAACACTTTTGAGGAGTGACTTTTTTTAAAAAAAATATTTATTTTTTAGTTGTAGGCAGACAGAGTATCTTTATTTTATTTTTATGTGGTGCTAAGGATCAAACCCAGTGCCTCACGTGTACTAGGCTACCACTGCACCATAACCCCAGCCCTTGAGGAGTGACTTTTTAAAAAAGCAAATTCTGATCTTTGCTGTTACCACAAGAAAGTTTATCTGTACATGAGACCTTCCTATGATTTATGGGGTTATTAATTTTCTACTTACTGTTTTGCAGGGACTACTATGTGCATTGGGGTAGGGTAGCTTACATGAGTTGGAGAGTGTCCACCATCCAGAACATTAAGCAATGAACATTAGGACAGTAGTCACAGTAGCGGATCCCCTGGTTCATGATGCTTAATTCTGTTAGTATCCTGTGTACAATGTTAGCTGAGACCAAGTACAGAGCCTGTTGTAGGAACAGACGAGGCAAGACACCGGATAGGAAACAGGAAGCAGTTTATTTGACTGTAGTCGGTTCAGAGGTTACAGCTCTCACTGTCATCAATTAATTCCTCTGAACCCCAAGTTCAGGCAGTTCCAGAACTTTATACCCCATGTGTAAGGAAAGGGGCTCAGAAGTTAACAGTCTGCAGAAGTTCACACAAAAGCAGCCTCTTCTCTTACTGTTCTGAGCAAGTTAACACTTCAAGGACAGGACCTGAGAAGGGGAGAGCTGCTTCTCTCCTCTTTCCTCCCCTGGCAGCTGTTACCATGGAGCCCGATTAGTAACTTCTCTTATCTCTGAAATACAAAGGTCTCTGTGAAGCTCAGGCCCAAGGCCAGAGGCCTTGTTAAAGGATCTGTCCTTCTTGTTACACTTTGCATTTGCAAATACACTTTCATAAAATATTATATTGTTACTATACTAGATAGTTCATAAATGTTTTTTTTGAAAAAATCTAGTAAGGGGGCGTTCAGCACCTGGAGTGCTGATCTCTTTCGTGGCCAAGCAAGGTAGAGCAAGAAATAGGAACTTTGACTACATTGAATTGTTCAGTAGAGACTCTTCTTTTTTTTTTTTTTTTT
>CM053413.1:32934012-32949220 GCA_028644305.1 Xerus rutilus
TTGCTTCCCTAGGGTCTGCTTGGGACACCTTTAGCACTGTGCTTACCTGAGGGACAATAACGACTTCCAGGAGTTTACCTTTGCTCTGATTTTCTTAGACTTCTTAGGAGATGCCCTTGAATCTAAAGATGGAACATATTCCTCTGACTACCTGCTAGGCTGAATTTCAGAAACAAGGAAGAATTTGATGGCTGGGTGACTGGTAGGTAACTAACTGTGGTCCTCCAAGCTGTAAAATGCTGTGACCCGGATGCAGTGCACAAATGACTTGAAAAGTCAAATTAAGTAACATTATGTTTTGATAGAGGTTAAAGAATAAAGTTGTGAAGATAAAGACAGTAATAATTATGGCAGTAATAATTATGAACACCTAAGAACATCAGAGGATATATAATGTTTAATTTGGAGGCAGAGACATGGGCTTGGAAAAAACAATTATTATTAGAGCATTAGCCATAATATTCCAGTTTTACTCTAATTATTTTGAAAGTTCCCCAGTTTTCTGTGTCCAAATTATAGCATTCTGATTTGTAGTCCAAGTTTGTAATTGTATCTCAGACCTAAATTTTCTACTGATCAGAATGTGTTGAACTTGAGACTTAATTCTGCTATCTGTATTACAGGATCCTACAATTTTAGTGAAAGTAAGGATAGACAGGATGAATAAATGAACCAAACTCATTTGGTTCAATTATAATTTTATTAACAATTTTTCAAATGCTGTTTCACACATATTATTTTATTTATTAAGATGTTTTGAACACTTAGGAAAACTATGACTTAAATTGTGTTTTAATTTTTTAGGAAAATTCTGTGTAACATTTAAATTATTTACCAGTATTTAATCAACCAAATCTGATAATGGTTACAAATGTATAGGTAACATAAAACTGTCAGATTTTCAAACTAATGAAAGAGCAAAAATGAGTGTTTTTAATTTTGACCAACAAATTGCTTTGATTTATAAATAAAACAGTGAAATTTTTAAGTTGATCTTAAAAGACTTAAGATAAAAATCACTTTAAAAGATCATAAAATCATATTTAAAAATTTAAATGTAATTAAACATAATCATTACAAAAATTACTTCCACTTATAAACATTATGCTTTGGCAAGCAATGAAGAAGGATATGGTTTGGGGAAGGAAATATATATATATACACATATATATATATGTATATATATATATGTATATATATATATGTATATATATATATGCGTGCTTGTCTGAGCTAGTATAGCTAATGCTATCTATGTAACTTTGGATTTGGATTTATGGCCTGAGGTGATAAGGAATCTGGCTATGAGCTCCTTGGTGGTATAAATTTTGGAAATCAAAGGGCATGATAGGGCCCCTGAGTAAGATAAATATAAGAAGCACCGCTTTCTTCTCTCTTTATTATATATGTGATGATAAGGTTAGGAAGAAGAAATCAGAAGAGTACTGAAAACTATTTTGCAAAAATGGAGCTTATAAAATCATAAATGTCTTCTTTCATTCATGCAGTCTTGTTTCCCGGCTGTGTTTGACTGCATGATGTGAGAGATACTGTGTAGTTGAGATGTGTTCCTGTGAGTTGCCTGACGTCTGCTTACTCTAGAATTCTCCTGAAATTCATGGGTCCTGGGTTTGATTGATGAGAACAGGAGATGAGACTGTTGAGTCCTGATCCCATTCTCATATAACTGTCTATACACAAGGCAAACTCATGGGTTACATTTCAAACTCACTCAATATCAGATGCTGAAGATTATCTAGAATTTCACCTGTGTATCAAATATCTTGTTTCCCAGTGTGTTAGTCAGCTTTTTTTGCTGCTGTGATTAAGTGACCCAACCAGCACAACTGTAGAGGAGGAAGAATTTATTTGAGAGCTCACACAGTTTCAGAGGATTTAGCCATGCCCCAATTCCCACTTCCTCTAGTCACACCCTACTATTTCAGTTACCAGTCAGTTAATCCCTATCTGGGAATTAAATCACTGATTGGGTTAGGAATCTTTAAACCAAATTATTCCTTCTCTGAACCTTCTTGCACTGTCTTACACGTGAGCCTTTGGGGGACACCTCACATCTAAACCATAACCACTCACTAAGGGGAGGTTGTTGTGGAAGGATGTAAAGGCATTTATGAGGCTTAAGACAGATATTTGATGACTCTACTCTGATAACAGATATTCTTCTAAGCATATGAAGCAACTCATGCATCCCTAGAATGGGCCAAAGTAGTAGTAGTAAGTTAAAGTGGTTCTACCACAGAGGTTGAGAAGGCTTTATACTGCTCCCACTGTAGTTCTAGTAGGATCCCTCCTTGCCTGGAGTAGATATGGATCATGCTGCCAACTAGATTAATAATAATTCAAGCTTTCATCAAAAGAGTGTTTTTCCCCACTGTAGCACTACACTAAAATTCTTTTCCAACTCCCACCAACACTAATAATAGATGGTTTTCCTTAACTGAAAGAAAAAGAGAAGTTACATACGGAACTACTAAGACTGAAAACGGTTCAGTCTGACTCTTTCTGGGAATAGCATAAATCTTCTAATAGAATCAAAATACTGGGATTAGGTAGAAGTGGAATTTGAGGAGTAGACTCACTAGAACAGTGCTTCTCAGACTTTACTGTATGTACACCTCATCTGAAGAATCCTCTTAAAATGCAGGTGCTGTTCAGTAGGACTGGGGCTCTGTATGTCTAACAATTCTCAGGTGATGCAAATGTAGATAAGCCATAAGTCAAACCATTGTAAGTTGACTATGTATTTCTTTTCTACTTTATGATGATGTGAAAGCAATACACATTCAGTAGAAAGTATACTTCAAATTTTGAATTTTGATCTTTTCCCAGGCTAGCAATATGCAGATGATACTGTATCTTGATGCTGGGTTGTGGCAGTGAGCCACAGTTCCCAGTCAGCCAGGTGATCATGATATTCTACAATGTTACCAGACATTTTTAGACTTTGTGCTTTGTGTTTTAATATCCCTACAAATGAAGGTGAATGTCAGTGTTCTGAGCATGTTTGAGGTAGGTTAAGCTAAGCTATGATGCTCAGTAAGTTAGGTGTATTAAATGTATGTTCAACTTATGATAATTCAACTTAAGGTGGGTTTATTGGGACAGAATGCCATCATGAGCATCCTTATGTGATTAGAGATTAAATGATGTGTGGGAGAAAGGATACACCAGTTATTGATATCAGTGTGTAAAAATAGGGTAGCTTCTGCTTCAGGACATGGAGTCCAGACCCTCCTCAATGGAGTTTGGGATGGCTGGTGTGAGCACTGGGAATCATTATTAGATTCTAGGCCAGAGATAAAGAAGAGAAATTTGGTTAACCTCATTTTAGACTTAAGTGGCTGGAGTAAAGGTCCATGTCATCTTCTACAAGTCTAAAATGGGTTACATAGTTTCTGGAGCACTTCTCCAACGCAGTAACAATCATTTGTGGGTCATTCCTGAAAGACACAGAATACATCTTTATTACTTGTTTCTCTATTTACGTATCCTTCCATCCATCTTTCCATCCATTATCTATCAGCAACTTTGCATCATTATTTTCTTAGCTTGAAATGTTCTATCCTTTACTTTTTAAATGACAGTCTTTACCCGTCATTTAAGTTGCCAGACTACATGCCACATTTCTTAACAGCCTTTTTCTCGTTCTTTATCTGTAAATTTCTCTGTTATTTCTCACAACATCCTGTTAGTCACCACCTCAGTTCTTTGCTCCCTTTTTGAATTTTGTGCTATTTAATTAATAAGTATTTACTGTACTCCTACTGTATGACAGAACTGTCCTCAATGCTACGGACATATATAGCCATGAATAAAACAGAAAAATGTTTGTTTTCAATTTTAGTGGCTTATTTTCTTCATATCTTTAATTAAAACTTGTAATCATTTGTTTTAATTGTTTAATGATTGACATTTTATATTATAAACTTCAGGACTCTAAAAACCACAAATGTTTTATTCACCCATGTATCTGCAAGGTATGTTGAATAATGTAATGTTGAAAGTGGAATAATAGTGATTAATGGAGTTAAAATTTCCCATGAAAGTTATACAATTATACAAGAAAAAATTAGAAAGATTGAGAGCTTTAGTGGGACACTAGCAATACTACAAAATATAATTTATTATTCAAGGATGGTTAATGAAAATCTTATTTAAACAAAGCACTGAAAAATAACAGGATAGTATGGTTACTCCAGATGTAGGAAACAGCATAGTGGAAGGTCTGGAGCAAAAATAAAATGTGGTACATTGAAGATTTGGGAAAATATATGGCCTTTGCAAGGAAGGAGGTGGCATGAGATAAACTTGGGAGGTGGAGAGAAGCCAGTGCATAAAAATAATGTTAAGAATCATGTTAAGGGGCTGGAGTTGTAGCTCAGTGTAGAGCATTTGCCTAGAATGTGCAAGGCCCTGAGCTCAATGACAGAACCACAAAGAAACAACCATGTTAAGAAGCCAGGTCTTGAATATAATATTAAGATATTTCTACTTTATTCTAGGATCTAGGAGTGGCTGGAGACTTCTAAGTGGGGGCACTATAAGTTTAGACACGTGTTGTAAAAGATTGCTGAATATACTCTGAACAAGGGGTTGGACAGAAGCAAAACTATAGACAAATTTGAAGACTATTGCACTAATCTAGGTCAAATATATCTTTAAAACTTATAACTAATAAATGAGCTTACAAACTTATAGGATATAAGATCAATATATAAAATCAAATGTATTTCTATACATGAACAATGAAGAATTATAAAATGAAATTAAGAAAATTCAGTTGCAAGAGCATCAAAAAGGATAAGGTACTTAGGAATAAATTTAATAGAATAAGTATAAAATAAAAATGTAAAACTATAAGATAGTGTTGGAAAAAATTAAAGAAGAACTAAATAAATGGAAGATGGCTATACACTTTAAACTCCTGTACAGATTCAAATAGTCCCTAATAAAATCTAAACTGGCTTCACTGATATAAAATTCATATGGAAATCAGAAAGTAAAATAATTTTGAAAAAATATCTAATTAGGAGAATTCACACTTTCTAATTTTAAAACTTTGTAAATATAAGCCTATAGTATCCAAAACTCTTTGGAACTGGCATAAGGATAGACATATAAATTAGAAGAGTAGCACTGAAAGTTTAGAAATAAACTGTGATGTTTATTATTTATTGATTTTCAACATGAATGTGAAGGCAATTCAATGGGATTAAGAATAGTCTCTTTTAATAAACAAATTACTGGATACATACATAAAAAGGAATGAAATTGGGATGGCATCAAGTTAAAAACCTTTGCAGAGCAAAGGAAACCAGTAATAGCATGAAGAGAGAACCTATTAATGGCAGGAAATCTTTGCCAGCTACTCTTCCAACAGAGAATTCGTATTCAGAAGACTGAAAAAAAAAAAAAAACACTTCAAGCTGGGTGTGGTGGCGCACATCTGTAATCCCTGCACTTTGGGAGACTGAGACAGGAGAATCGCGAGTTCAAAGCCAGCCTCAGCAATAGCGAGGCACTAAGCAACTCAGTGAGACCCTGTCTCTACATAAAACACAAAATAGGGCTGGGGATGTGGCTCAGTGGTCCAGTGCCCCTGAGTTCAATCCCTGGTACCAAAAAAAAAAAACACTTCAAATACTTAACACTAAAAAAACACATAACCCAAACAACGAATGGGCAAATGACCAAAACAGAACTACTCCAAAGAAGTAAAAATGGTCTAAAATTATATGAAAAAGTATTCAACATTTTTAGCCATCAGGAAAATGCAAATCAAAAGTACAATGTGATTTCATCTAATCTCTATTATAATAATAAGCATCAAAAATATAAACAATAATAAATGCTGGTGGGTATGCCATGGAAAAGGAACTTCTCTTCCTGTTGGTGGAAAGTAAATTAGTACAGCCACTATGGAAATCAGCATATAGGTACCCCAAAAGACACCATATGACCTAGCTATATCATTCTTCCGTGTTTATTCAAAAAATTAAAAGTCAGCATGCCATAGCATACTAAGTTTATAGCAGCACAATTTATAATAGTCAAGTTATGAACCCAGCTTAAGTGTGCCTTGACAGATCAATGGATAATAAAAGTATGGTATATATACCCAACAGAGTTTTATGCAGCTATAAAGATCAAAATTATGTCATTTGCAAGACAATAGGTGGGACATGAGAGCATCGTGTTAAATGAAATAAGCTAAGTTCAGAAGGTCAGGGGTTGAATGTTTTCCCTCAGATGTGAAAGCTAGAGAGAAAAATGAGGGGAAAAGGGATCTCATGAAATAGAAGGAAGGCTAGTAGGGTAGTGGAAGGAGACTAGGTGAAGAGAGTAGGAGAGGGCAAGAGGAAGTATTGGAGAATGAAATTGATCGAATTACATTAGTGTATGTACAAATATGCCACAATGAAATACTCTTTTTAAAAAAAAAAATTTTAGTTGTTGATGGATCTTCATTTTATTCATTTATTATTTATATGTGGTGCTGAGGATCAAACCCAGTGCCTCATGCATGCTAGGCAAGCGCTCTACCACTGAGCTACAGCCCCAGCCCTGAAATATGCTTTTTGTAAAATTATTATGCACCAATAAAAAATTTTAAAAAACAAAGTTGAGTACCTTCCTCACACTATATACAAAACTTACTAAACCAAATTAAAGATTATATGAAAAAACTAGGTTATATATCAAAACCATAAAACTCTTGGATGAAAATGTAGGCATCAATCTTTGCGACTCAGATTGGCAATGCTTCCTTCATATGGCACCAAATGCACAAACAACAAAGAAAAAATAGGTAAATTGGACTTTATCAAGATTTAAAACTTGTGCTTTGAAGGACCTCACTAGAAAAGTAAAAAGATAACAGAATAAAAGAAAATATTGGAAATTCTACACATGATAAGAGACTTGTATCTAGAATGCATAATGAATGCTGAAAACTCAATAACATAGAAACAAATAACCTAATTAAAATGAGGAAAAGCTCTGAATAGACATCTGTCCAAATAAGATGTAAAAAATGACCAAGAAGCAGATGAAAAGATGCTCAACATCATTAGCCATCAGGAAAATGCAAATTGAAATTACAATGAGACACGACTTTGTATCCAGCAATAACAACTCTGTTGAGGTTGTGGAGAAATCGTTGCCCTGATGCACTACTGATAGGAATGTAAAAGTATTGAGCTATTGTAGAAAACAATTCCTCATAACATAGTTATCATGTGATATAGCCTTTCCACTCCAGTTACATATCAAGGAGAAATGAAAATATATGTTCACATAAAATGTATACATGAATATTCGTAGAAAAATTATTCATAATATCCCCAAAGGGAAAACAACCCAAAGGCCCATCAATTTATAAATGGATAAATAAAATGTGACATATCCATATGATAGAAGATGATTCAGCATCAAAAGAAATAAAGTACTGAAATCAGCTGCAAAATATGTGAAACCTGACAACATTATGCTAAATGAAGTAATAGAAAACCAAAAGTTGTATGAGTCTATTCATATGAAATGTCCAGGATAGGCAAATATATAGAAATAGAAAGTAGATTAGTGTTTTTCAGGACTAAGATATTGACAATGAGAATAAAGAACACTGCATTCAGAGTAAGGAGTTTTTTATTTTTGAGGTGAATAATAGGTTCTAAAATTGATTAAGGTAATACATAAACAATTATGTGATACTAAAAAATCATTGAATTATACATTATGGCATGGTGCTAAAATTATATCTTAATAAAGCTGTGACACCAGCAAAAGTGGCTGGTGGTGTGGTCTACCATGTTAATGACAATGGGAATAAATTCAGGGCATATTTAGAGAAATGGATTAGTTAGACTTCGATAAGAGGAAAAAGGTAGTGTGTTAGTTCAGATACTCTGAGAAGCAGAAGGAAGCACTGGATTAAACTGCAGAAGTTTCATTAAGTAGTGTACCTGTGTGAGAGAAAATAAAAGAGCTGAGTAAGGCTGGGAGAGCTGGCAGATCACCTTGCAAATCTGACTCCAAGCAAAGGAGTGAGAATATTAGGTGTAAGTTTCCTAGATTGCTGCACAGTCTAATAAATTTTCTACAAAGTTGTTTTCTAGGGAGTCTTCAAACTAGTTAACCATCTGAAAGGTTCCTTTCTCCATTAATGCTTCCACCGTGGGATCTCTGATGTGCTCCATCATTGGCTGTTGGAAATCATGGCCTCAGGACAAATGTGGGGATGGATTTCAAAATGCATTATCTATATTCAGTGATCTATGAGTCCATTCTCAAGGGCACCATGGATGGTATTGAGCTTGATTCCCAGGTTTTCACTTGAGCTTTGGAACAGTCACACCAACAGCAAATAGATAGGGAAAAGCTTATTCAGCCTCTGGGGAAATGCTTGGGGGATAAGAAGTTCAGGCTTGGATATGGCTAAGGCACATCTAAATAGACAATTTAGAATTAGGGTAGACATGTTAGACATAGGGATATGAAGCAAATGGAACACAAATGAGCAATGCTTAGTTGGAGATAAAGCTTTGTTCATTACAATCAGATAGTTGGTAACTATCTGAAGTGAGCTCTATGACACAGATGAGAAGAAGGCTAGGGCTGCTAGGGTTATGGATTTCCAGGGAGATGGTTCCTGAGCTTGAATGATACAAAGGAGTCAGCTGGGCAATGAAGATGGAGCAGAAGTACACAAGACAGTAGAATCATCCTGTGCAAATGTGTGCATTAGGCAAATGTATTATACTTTCAAGGCTCTGTAAGTAATTTCTTTTGGTGGAAGTGCATATGAAAAAAAAAAAAAAACAGACAGAAGTAAACTAGACAGCCAGGTGTGGTGGTGTACACCTCTGACTCTGGAGGCTAAGGCAGGAAGATCACAAGTTAGAGACTCACCTTTGCAACTTAGCAAGACTCTCTCAAAAAATAAAAAGGCTGGGGTTGTAATTCAGCAGTAAAGCACCCAGGTTTGCCAGTACAAAAAAAAAAAAAAAAAGGGAACTAGACAAGTAGGGAATGTGAGGTCATGGGAGGTCTCTAGTATCTTGTTGGAGATTGGATTTGAATGATTTTAAGTAGAAGAGTGACAAAGAGCATTTTAGAAGGTTGTACTGGCATTGTGAATATAACAACTATGTAAAGATTTGGTCATTCCAAAGAACTAGATAGGCCTGCTCATTCTAAGGGGCCAAAGTTTACCAAATATTATGACTTTTAAAGAAAAAAATGTACATCTAGATTTTTATGGGAAGTCTATTATAAACATTAAGGCAACTGACTCAAATTAAAGCCAGGTACATGGCTTTTGTGTGGGACAATTTTCTATGCCTTGTACATTGTGATTCTGATAGTATACAACCCACATATTTCCCCCCCCCCCCACTTTTCAGCCTCTGGAACCATAGTTTCAGGCATTGCAATTGCTCTGGTTTGTAGAGAGCTTTACACTAGCTGACTTCTCTCTCTTTATTAATGCAGTTAGCATCATGTCCTAGGCCCTCTGCATCTTCTCCTCCCACTTCCCAGCAATCCACATCCCCAGCAACATGGATCACTTCAATGCAGAAACACTTGTCCTTTTCTGAAGTTTTGTTCCCTGTTCCTTTTCCTCAGGATCTGATGTGTCTAAACTTCCCTTCATCCTCATTCTTCTGAGGCTTCTGATTTATGACCTTTTACTTCAAGCCCTGACACTGCTTCAGTCTGCCTTTCTAACTGCCTTCATCTTTTGTGTGCATTTCTCCTCCTCCTTCTTCTCCTCCTACTCCTCCTTCATTGTTGTCTTTTCAGTCTCTCAGTTATCTGAGTTTCTATGTTATCCACCTTATAATGGGAAGTGGCAATCATTACGAACCTTCCACAATTTCTGGTTGGTGAACAAAATATCCACAGTATATAAAAAGATAACCTTCATGTTTCTGCAGTCCACTTTTGTGTTGAAGAGATTAGAGCATGGTGTTTAAGAGTACATTCTCTGAAGTCAGGTGGCTTGAATTCCAATTCCATGCTAACCAATTTTGGTTGATTAACTTGCACATGTTTTTACTTAAATCATTTCAATTTCTTCTTTTGCAAAAATTGGGGATATTCCTAATAATGATCTTATAGGATCACTGTGAAGACCAAGAGAATTTTGTAAGGTATTTATAATAGTGCCTAGAATGGTGTAAACGTTCAATATAGATTGGTTTTCAATTTTATTATTAAGGATTTTTCCTCCTCCTTTCCAATTATTGTCGTATGTCTTCTCTTCCTCTCCCATTCTTTCTTTCTTTTTTAATTCAGAACCATTCCAGATGCTTTAAAAAGCATTGGAGCACTCTTTAGCATAAATCTGATTTTTCTTCTCATGTATTTTTTTATGGGAGGGATGTTGATGGAATTAATATGAACTTAAATTTTTTCTAGATCTACATAATAGTTATTTGTATTACAAACTGGTTTCCTAGTAAAATTGGATGTGGACTTTCTAGATCTTGAATTTAGCCATAAATATTTCTTGAGGAAAGGGGTGATGTCATAGAGAAATAGATTAGGAATCAAGAAATGGTGTTCATACAATGGTTGTTTTAGAATAACCATTTTATACCTGCTTGTATTAGTCAATTCTTATTTGATGTAGCTATGTCTAAGTAAAGATAGGACAAAACTATGCTTCCTAATAAGGGATGCCCATAGCACAAGACTTTGGGGTGCTATGACTATGGGAATTTGAGCAAGTCCATCCAATTATTGTGGTCACATCTTCTGCAGTACATTTCTTTTTAGTCAAAGACACATTATCTGAATAATAATAGTATATTATCAGATTTTAAAGTAAGATATGTGACTTCAAAGAAATTGGAATTGATATCTTTACTTCCTTGCACTAGTTCCTCAGAAATATTGGAATATGTTCCAAATCTTTATAAATACTTTTATGGAGGAAATTTGAGAAGTCCCAAGTCTCTGTGTCTAAAATTCTTTGATGTTACCGTGCCTATTTTTGATGACTATCTGCCTTAATACTTCCTTAATAATGTCTTTCATTGAAGAGTCCTGGTTCTCAAAAAATTAGTGTAATGTTAGCTATTGTCATTTATATTATATATTCTTTTAAAATGGTCTAGTGTAAGTTGCATTTTAAAAGGTGTAAAATAAAATAAATATTTAGGATATATAATTTATTTGCATTTTGCGTTTCAGGACAGAAAATATGATGGCAAATAGGCACATTCCTTTCTGTAAGATTTTTAAAAATCCAATTAAACAAAGTTTACCCATAAAACTATTAATTATCTTGATTATACCATTGTACTTTTTAATGATGAACTAGTATTCATTTTCCAGTGATGTGTCAGGGGAATAGTAGTGTCATTATATTTTATAATTGCAGCTTGAATTGTTGAGTTTTGCTTTAAGCTATTAATAAAACAGGATAGGTGAACAATTATAATTTCCGTCTTCAAAGAGTACTTGAATGTTTGTAGTCAAGTTTCAGGAAAACTCATTCAGGAGGAATTGTGGACTCTGATCTTATCAATCTACATTATTTTAATTACTTTTTGGATCAAAAGAAAAGTTCTAACAATTTCATGTAATGAATAACATTTTACTTTGTGTTATTTGTAAGTTGTCATATGAATTAATCTGTAGGCACATTAAACATCTATTATAACAATGTTCACTAAACCTTCTCTTTTTTCTCAAGTAAAAAAATATTAGGAAATGATGCTAGCATTAAAAACAGAACAACAAAACAGAACAGAACAAAACAGAACACTCAACATCTATGATAAAAGTTTTAAATGTAACAGTAAAACTTTTGTTTTCAAAGGGATAAGTCATTCAGTTAACTCATTTGTTTTATAAAAATATATAGTAGTATAGAAAGAACAAAATTCTAAGTCATTTCCCAGTGATCATTTTTATAACAGTGGTTGCTGTTAGTTTAGGAAAGATTGTTTTCTCACCACAAAACTTGTATTAGGCAATCATGTGATTTTGAAACAATCATGTTCTCCAAATATTATGCTACCATTTTGATCTGTCTATGTATATGCCATATGATGCTTGAATCTTCATATACAAAGTGCAATTTTGGATAATTTTGGATATTTCAGGTCTAAGAGTATTTTCTGAAATGTATAGATGGTTTCCACAAATTTCTGAATTTGCAACATTTGTTTGTTTTCTAGATTACCTCCTGCTAGATTATAACACATACCATTTTTTATGTGAAGATGAAATGAGAAAATGCATGTGAAGAGATTTGTAATCTGTTGGGTAAGCATATGGTTATTATTGCCTTATCTCTGCCCTGGGTCTTTGTGTGCCAATGGGCATTCAGGCATAGGCATTGAGATCTTAGAAATATGTCCTACAAAGCACATTAATTTTATCTTTATAAAATATGTGCTTAATTGCTAAAGAAATAATATATGTCACTTTCATTTATAAAGTGTCTTCCCTTTATGGTTAATAATTACATGATTTACAATGAGGAAAATACATTTATTCTTACCAGTACATTTTTCTGTGTGGCCTGGACCATTGAAAATGTTTCTATGTTGATATTTGAATAATTTGCCATTTGTCTAATAAATGTACCAGAACATTTTTGGTGGATAAACTGATTTCGCAAATATACTTATTCTCTCATCTCTCCACCTGGGATTTTGATTGTTAAAAGCACTAAAAGTTCATTTTCCAAAAAGGAATGTAGAGGGAATATCTATGTGTGTCAGGATTTTAATGGGTTGGTTACTGATTGTTGAATCAACTGTTTCAATCTGAAATATATTTAAAAGTAAGAAGATTAATTTTTACAAATAAGATAATATTCAGGCAGACAGAACCTGATTGGAGATAAAGGTCAGTAGCCATCTGTTCCTCAGTCTTATTTAGAAGAGCAGAAGGTGTGGTATGTCATGCCCAAGCTGTTTTCAAATGCATGATAACAAAAAATGTGAAAACATTTGGAAGGTGAATTCTTTGAAATTTCTCCTTGAAGAAAATTGCTTCCTAAGATAAACAAAATAATGTTTATTTTCTTCTCAAAAATTTCTCCTAAGAATTTGAATAGTTATGTAGCTCCCTAACACAGATGAATGTATTGAGACTTAGTCTTGGTCAACAAATTATAGCAAAGACAAATATTCAAAGATAGAAGTTTGAGCTCTGTACAGTAACCATTACACAGATTTGCTAATGATTGGTTTTTAACATACAAATTTTTCCTACCTGTTCATTAAATGACTTAATCGTTTCTTGTTTATTATTATTATTATCATCATTACTTACTAACTCTTGGTATATATGCATCTTTCTGGAATTTTTATGAGAACCCATGGGGGCCACACTTCTGAGCTCTGATATCAGGTGACAAGTCAAACTTATTGAGGGTTCTAGGTGAGTGAGGGTCCTAAAGCATGTAAACATGACAATTCTTTTTAGCTGCATCAACTCTTTTTGGTATTCCCACAGCCGATCTCAATTTTCTCTTTTTATAACAACTCAGTAAGGGGTTTTACCAGAGCAGACAAGCATGAAATTAATTTTCCATAGAAGTTTACTGATGCTAGGAAACTTGCTGGTCAGTAATATTGGTATAAATCCTGATGCTGGCTTGGCTTTTTCATTTTCTCTTTTTTAATTGCAGTGAATTTTATCAGCATCAGTTCTACAAAATACATACTATGCAAAAGCTTTAAGGGAAGAAATGCATTTTTTTATATTTAATCTCTTAATTTTGAGCAAGATTTATATTAGCACAACATTCACTCTGGTTTTTATTAGTAACAACACTAGTCCATGATTTGTCCTGGCACTTGTATCTTACATATAGAATGTTGGAAGGAAGAACTTACCCCAAGCCTCCATTGAGTATTGAAAAGGGCTGAGACTCCTCTTAAACTTCTGCAGTGACAAATTGGTTTTTAGAAATAGCAAAACTCGCATATATAAACTTAATTTGGATCATTTCTATCCTCTATATGGTTAAACTCTAAATGCTTCTTGTGTGTTGGAAAACTGTTGGATATAATTGTTTCTTCAAAGTCTTTAGAAATTACTTAGCACGTTTTTTAAAGATATTAATTTTTGTGTGTGTGTGGTGCTGGGGATTGAACACAGGGCCTTGTGCATGCAAGGCAAGCACTCTACCAACTGAGCTATATCCCCAGCCTAGGATATGAATTCTTAATAAACAGATGCAGTCATCCCTAATTTTATGGATCTAAGAATTTCCAGTCCTTAGCTCCTCTCATTCTAAGAGGAACTTACTTGTACAGTGTCACACCATCTGGGGGCTTGTGCTAAAGGAATGCTGTTCAGCAATCCTGGACTGGTTAGGGGCTCCTGGAGACTAGTCATCTGGCCTGCTCTTATACAGTGCTGCTCTTTAGGACACCTTCCTTATATTGTCACTGCCAGTTGTATTATTCGCTTGTCTTGAAAAGCTTGGTTTGGTCCTTCCCTTTGCGCCAGGGCTGTGAGCCCCTGCTGAGTTTCTCACTCCCTGCTGATAACATTTTAGGAAGAAAAAATACAAATACGTCCCTGAGCTCTTGAGATGAGTGTATGTTTTGTAAATGGTGTTTCTGAATACCTTCTGCAGAGTGATGGTTTTGCAGATGTATTGAATCTCCTGCTTGTCCACACCCCCAGAGAGATAAATGGGGTGTATTTTTTGATTTTTTGCTATTTAAATTTGGGAGCTAAGTGACTAAATGTGTAAGAATAGGAAGGTAACCTCCTGGGAAAGGTATGACACGTGGAGGGTAAGCTGAGAAAAGAAGGCTTTTTGATGTCTACCGTCATTACCCTTTCTTACTCAAGGACAGTTTGTTTATACCTTAACAACTATGTGTAGAACACTCATTAGGTGTGAGGCACAGTACTAAGTTAAGGGGCTACTGAACAAAATAAGAACAACAGCAACAAAAGGCTATACTTTTTAATCTTAGGAAGCTCACAGACTACTCAGAAAAAAGTACACAGACATTTGAACAACAACAACAAAAAAAGACAATGTGGAGTTATAATAGTAGCTAGGCATTTATTGAAGGTTTTAAAATGCCTATTACATGCTGATGACTATCTTGTATGGAAGGTGATTTTCTGGAAGATGAAGGGAGGTTGAGTAATTTGCCCAAGGAAGTGCAATTCTAAGCAGAGCTGGAATTAGAACCAA
>CM053413.1:32949720-32974710 GCA_028644305.1 Xerus rutilus
TTATTATAACTTTCTCTTTCATTTCCTATACATACTGAAGATAGGGCATTGTCTGGATAGTAAATGTTTTGCTCACTTAATGGTACCCTCTGATTTTATCACCACCCTCACCTCTCATTCTTGATATTTTATATCATATTTTCTCTTTTAAATATTTCACCAAAGACTTGACTCTGTAATATGATCAATTTCATGTACTTGGGAATAACTTTGAATTGACAAAATGCACGAATATGCCATTGGATGGCTTTATCCTTGACCTGTGTTCATACGTGTTGTATGTTCTCATCTCCTAAGGGATTAAGTTCTAACTGTTCCCTATCTATACATCAATCAAATTTTGGTATCTGAAGCCATTTCTTTATATTTCCTGAAATCTTAGCTATAAAAATGATTATTTGGGAAACAGAATTCTAGTGTAGAAGACCTGCTAGAATTTCATTAACATAGAGATTTCTATACCCAGGAGGAATAGGGTATAGAAGGAATGCCTTTGAGTTTGTCCTCTTTTCTCTTTGCCTCCCTTCTTCTTTTAGGCCTTCCCTCCCAATGTTTTGTTCTACTTCCAAGTACCCAGTATAAAACCCTTTCAGTGTGATACTGAAAGAGAAATCACACAAAGAGCACTCTTGAACCAACAACATAGGTAAAATTTTACCATATCTATCAAAATATACATTTTTGTGTGTTGCTGTTTCATGTATCAACCATTTCACACTCAATAGTAAGGGAAAACAGCATCAGTGATGTATCAACATAGATGCTTCAATTTTGTAGCATTTACTTAGTTTGGATTCTGGATTTTTGCATTCAGATAATCCCTATTACCCAAAGCAGTTAAATCTCAAGCTTGTTAAAAACATGAGCATGTGCTCACACAGACCAACACATAATATTCAAATGAATAGCTGTTTTTATTCCACATGTTTTTTTACATGCTTGACCTTGGTGAAAGAAGTTAGAAGTATTTTCAGCCTGTGTGCATAGAAGTGCTTAGAGAATAACACATGGGAATTTACTGAGTTATGTCTGTTTGCTCTAATGCAGTTTTTCAGGTCCTTTCTGTACTTTCATGATTTGAAGACATTTTTAATTATCAATAGGCTTAACTGTTAAATTCAGATGTGGTTATATTATGAATATGCTAAAAACACATCTTTAATTATTTCTTAGGTCAAAGGGAAATGAATGTTTTTCTTCTATAGGTTGTTCAAGGTCAAGAAGCATTTTAGTTTGCCTCATATTTCGTTATGATATTTTGGTGGGTTTAAAGATTTGTTTCCCTTTAACTTTTTTCTTTTGTTAATAGAGGAGCATTTTCTTCATCATCATGCTAACCTTGCCTGGCTTCTTACTTAGTTTCTTGGAATTTATTCTAGATCTTTTTTAAATCATTGTGGGTTTCACTGACTACTTGGTCTCATTGCTTTCCAGCTTTCTTTAATAGCTGCTACTCTGAAGTTGTATTTCATTTTTGTACACTCTTATTTTCCATTTTCATATCCCATGCTATCATATTTTTTTAGGAAATCTGGGTGTCATTTTACTAGAACATATAATAAGTAACTGTTAGAAAAGATGTGTGTGTGTATGAGAGAGAGAGAGAGAGAGAGAATATGTCTGAGTGTTTGCAAACAACTTGAAAGCATATATCAAGAACTTGAAAAACTTGTGTCCTTTGATTTAACAAATCAACTCCTAGGAATTTCTTCCACAATGTATTTTTAAATGAAAATATTTCAGTGCCCATGAAGATTTGATGATAATAAGCTTGTAGTTGCAACTTTTTTTGCAAGATGATAGACACTATATAAATGACCTTAAAATGCATCTCAGCAACATGGTTAGATATGTGATGTTGCAGAACATATCTATTGATGTTGAAATATACACACTACATTGTAAGTAGACACAAGAGTCCCAAACAAATGTATGGTAGATATCTAGTTCTTTGCAATTTTATAAATAATGTGTATAATAAAGGGCCTGGATAGTGCTGTGCAGTAAAACTTCCTGCAATAAAGGTATAGTACTCTA
The DNA here is from genome assembly GCA_028644305.1 of Xerus rutilus. NCBI lineage: Eukaryota > Metazoa > Chordata > Mammalia > Rodentia > Sciuridae > Xerus > Xerus rutilus. Next base: position 32,951,758 of record CM053413.1, read on the forward strand.
GATTTGAGTGTTCCAGTATAGTAGATACCAGTGATATGTGGATATTGATAATTCAAAATGTGATTATTGCAACCAAAGAAATGAATTTCAAATTTGGCTTAATTGAAATAACCCCAGTGCCATATTCTTCAGAGTGCTAATGGTGATTGTCTCTAGTAGGACTCATTGATTATAGATTTTTTGATGTTCTCTATTATTTTCTATACATTTTAAATGAAGTTACAATCAAAATGTTATTTTGAAGACATCCTGCCTGGTGGATATTGTAACACTATCAAAACAATGATATTCAAATCATTCCTAAAGGTTTTAATAATACATAAGCAAATTGTTTTCTTCACAGCAATATTTTTTATTATATTTCAGAGATAATTAAATTTGAGTTATTTGTGCCTCTTGGATTGAGTTTTTTTTTAAAAGAAACACATTTTTAAAAACATAATAAAAGCTGACATTTATTAAGACTCGCTATGTGCCAGGCACTACTTTACATGTATTAACTTACTAATCTTAACTGGGTCGATTTGAAATATGTCTGAAATAATGCTATTGTCTAAGTCTTCAATGTGAAGAAATGTGGATATGGGCAATTTGCATATCTTGTCTAAGATTTCTCAGATAGACAATAGAGGTGGGGAGGGAGGAAATGTGGCTTTCAGAAGGGTAATAGAAAAATGCAATAATCAGTGTTTCTCCTTCCATATTCAGCAGGGGGTGCTAGCAAGAAGCAGGTAAAGTATTAGACTGAACAGAACTTTGGTTTGACCAGGTAAGAAAGGAGACAAAGCAAGAAAAAAAAAAAAAAGGACTTGAGGGTGCATGTGTGTTAGTGATTGGAATGCTTATCCTCAGGATTTATATTGTACAAGAAGGAAAATGAGATCAGGGAAGGGAGGAACTTTAAAATGTGGTAGGGGTAGTGATAATAGTTCTAGTATTAAAACATGTACTCAGGAAAGTGCAGGAAGTTTGAAATTTTGGAAGGTGTAGATTTGTTTGTTGTTCTCATCTTCATGCCATGAAGATGTGTGGCTGAGGTAGGATGGAGGGTAAGTAAGGTCATCCTAGGTTGAAGGGGTGAGCAAACAGGGCTATAGAAGGGACATACGATTGCATGTTAAAATCACCATGAATTATGGTGGAAGTGGTTTGGGAGAGAGTAATTGTGAATCAGAATCTTAAAATCATGAAGTAGGTGGTCATAGAAGACTAGGACAAGGGAAGGGGGTGGTGCTGTCCAGTGACATATGACTGATCACTGTTTTCCATTGTTTGTTGTAATGCCAGGATCTGGTACATAGTTAGCAATTGTATCAGGATGCTGTGAGTTCAAATTGGGCATGTTTCCTGCACTTAACGGGGCAGGGCCTGCCAAATAGCACAGAGACTAGAACAAAAAATCAGGGAAGAGTGATTGTATCCGGTATGAAATTTTTCTGAGTCACTGACCTAGATGACAACCTGATGCTGCCGGAGCATGGATGTGGTCCAGGAGACGTGGTGGAATTCAGAGAGGGAGTGCCAAGGGCACAGCCTGTGTTTCTACTATTTGGCATGGCACAGACAAGGGAATGGCCTCATTTCCATGGCTAGAGGGCCATCCACTGCAGGAGTTTCCAGCAGCAAGAGACTGTGGCAGGACTGATGGACTTAGGTAGGATCAAACCTCCCACACCAGGGATTTGTTGAGTTGAGACAAGTGAGGAATAACAAATGTTGCCCTCTTATATGCTGCCCTCAGAGGAAATCAACAGAAGAAATCCATAAACACAGCAAGGGCTTGTGGGACTGTTGAAGGAACAAATAATAATCATTAGGAAAAGACAGCCAAATCTCCACTGACTGGCACAGCAGGAAACATCTTTTCTCCCTCATCATCCTTCCTCCCTCATCTCCAGTGGAATAAGACACCATCTGGAAAAAACGTTGTGCCATCAGATAGGGCCTCCTGGCCCTCCACGCAGAGCTCCAGAGTGGAGGCAAGGATGGGAGCTTCTAACCAAATAGGAGACTGAAGTTTCAACACAAGTATGAGTGACTCCTTCTAATTTGAAAAGGAGGGACCGATTTTACAATTAGACCAAAATGTGATTAATGAACTTAATGGGGCTTTAACATTTGGTGGTAGATTTTGGAAAACTGGGTCTTCCCTATATTGCCAGCTGAATGTTTGGGGAGTGAATGGACAGCTCAGACTTGCTTACAAGTCACTCTTGCTTGCTTAAGACCTGAGGACTTTTGTATATAGATCTTTAGTGACAGGAAGTTCTAGAGACCTAGATGGTGGCTATGTCCTCATCAGGTTCAGAGGAAGCTACTCTCAAAAAGATGTGTTAAGGATGAATGACGTTATAGGAATCAACTATCTGAAGAAATCTTTCAACTTGAAATCTAAGAATCTTAAGGCGAATCTTCTATCTGGGTTGTGAATCACAGGTCTCCTCAGAAAATGCAAACCTCAGTCACACGGTGTCATGTGCAAGGACAGAGTTCCTGTGTGAATGTGAAAACGTGGCTGTGCTCACCCAGATGGATGTGAACTCTGTCTAACCACCCAGCGCTGCCGGGGTTGAAACATGTTCACTAGCTAATTGGAGGAGGACTGGAAGGAACTACCATCAAAGATTCTTAAACAGGAAACTGGTACCTTTTGTCTTCATTCTTTTCTTCTTGGTTTTACTCTGATGTGTAGGAAAAAATAAGACTTGTGAACTACCTCCCATTTGGAGTTATTAAAGAATTCTCAGCATTGCAGAGTGGAAAAGTCTGTGATGTTCATCATGCTGTGGAATCATTTGGTCTTGTCTCTGTGTAAAGGTTTGTGGCCTGCTCAGATGAGGAAATATTGACATATTCCTTTTATGATGCCTATATGAACAATATGAGGCAATGATACAAAAGATATATGAAAGAGGGCCCCACTTAAGGGTCAGTGAGAGGAGCACAAGCAATTCTTTCTCTTCAGGTTGGCATTGTTTCCTTTCTATATTTGGAAAGAAAGTTAGCTTAAGTTCACCACTCATACTTAACTTGATTTTTTAATTTTTTTTTTCTTGGCAGGGAGGGAAAAACTTCAGATTTTCTGACTATGAATTCTGTGCAAGTATAATTGTGCTATTACTTGGAATCCATTTTGAAGATATATGGGTTAATTTTAAATGTGCTTTGTGCTGATGGGCATGGACTTGATATCTGTATACATTACTGGCTTGTTTGCAATGGTTTTCACTTACACTCATTATATGAAGTTCTTGGATATATTTGTGTTTTCAGTAATTTAGTTATGGCAACAATACTGCTTATACTACAGTTTGGTGTATAACAAATTGGATTCAGATTTATGGTTGCTAGAGTTAGGAAAACAACTCTCCAAGTATTTATCTGGTTTGGCCAGGTTACTACAATACGATAATTGTGCTTATTAATTTTTAGTAATTGTGTTTTTTGAGCATGCCTTATCTGTACAAACTGCTCATTTCTGAAACAAACTGCTTGCTTTCAGAAGATTCTGGAAAAAAAGGTCTAAGGACAAAAATAGGTGAATATTATATTGCATTGCATTTCAGGGAAGGGTTTTGAGAGAGTCTTGGTGACTTTAGAATGCAGTGTATTCATTTAGCTAACCTAAAGTTGTTTTGTGGCAGACACAAACACTTTTGGCTACTTTGCATTTGTTTCACAACTTGAGTGGTTATTTTATTAGGCTATTTACTTTTTTAAGTTAACATTTTTATTTTGAGTTGAAAGAATTAATACGGATTGCTTTTTGCTGATACCAGTGTAGAATTGTGGGTAAGAGTGGCACTAAGCCACAAGGAAGCAGTCAGCTGAATTTTCTTTGACACGTCATAGTTCTGGGACATTAGGTAAGTTGTGCAGGTTTACAAAGATTGAGTTTCTTTAGTAATGTAATATGAAAAATAAGACCTCCCAGGATGATTTTTGGATGTGCCTAGGTAGAGGGTGTACCTTATTACTCAATAAGCAGTTGTCGTTATTAACAATATTGCTAAAATATTTAATGAATACTGACTGCCATTTTATTACCATGGATGGATGAGCACATCTCTTTCATGTCAGAATGCAAGGGAAAATATTAGCTAGTGTTCAATTCAGCATGGGCACTCTCTCAACAAATTGATTCCAGAAAAAAGTTATAATTGCATATGGAAAAATAATTTTAACATGTCTTATTTTCAAAATATATTATCTCCTTAGAGTGTCATTGCTTGAGTATATGTTTATCTTCAGAAAACTGTAGGTCTTACAAGAAAATGGTTAAGCAGAATTTGGTAAACCATGTGTTCTCAACAAACACTGGTTAAGTTATTCTTGTGTCAAGGATTGCCAAGCCCCAACTCACAAAATATCTTGGTCTATTGCTTTGAATGCTCAGTTTGAACTTTGATCATGAATCATGGGGAATATTTTTCATAGGAAACGTTTTATTAAGCCATAATCTCAAATTTGAGCTCAAGAATGAATACTTAAATACATGAGAAATGCCAATCTAAAGGGTCTGCTGCACTAAGAAACTTTTACTAAGATATTTCCCAATCTCACATCTTTTTCATTTTTATAAATATATTGAAGTCTCAGGGAAAATAAAATAATGCAAAGTGGAGATATAAACAACATGCTGAAATCATTTTTTTTCTAGTGTAAACCACAAGTAGGGTAAACTAATTTGTATGTAAAATACTGGGTCTGGAGTCATGGCTAAACAGTATAGATGTATTGGACATTGGCAATTTGCAGGACAGGAGAGAGCTCTAGAAAGTTCTGCCAAATATTTTGTGATTGTATCCTGATCAATTGAGCTAAAGCATATGCACAGTTACTTACAACACAACCAAGCTTTAGTTCACATTTTACATAATTGTATTATTGTTTTTCACCATTATTTGATATTCTTCAGCTTATATCGTAGTTTCATGGGTGATTGTGTCATACATTAACTGGTCAATATCATGTTCTATAGTTCAGAACATTGAAATAAAAATAATAGCAATGCCTGAAAAATCATAGAAACTAATGGTCATCAATACACTTTTGAATCCTCATTTCATTCTTGCAGTAAGTGTGGTTGGATCTATACCATAAATATTGCCTTAGAAATTACATGAGAGCTCAGGTGTCCTCTTGATTTATGGTCTACTATGTTCATTATCTTTCACCTATCCTTGATCATACATGCCTTCCAGTTTTTATGAAGAAGAATTGCCAGAAACAGTAAAATGTTGGGTTTGGTCCCAGAAATGTCACATCTCATAAAATATGTTTCACAAAATATGCTCAATTGCATTATCTTGTTTGTTTCTCATCCTTGAAAAGTGAATGTTCAGTACATGTGAGGTAGGGAAAGCTACTATCACCAGTGGGGCTTGATGCAGGAGAGTGGGGAGGTAACAGAGGGTGGCACTAACATTGGAACTCCTCACTTCTCACTCCACATCCTACCATCTTTATACAAAACCAATTTTTCAAAACAGGGCCCTGAAGACCAATATCAACGCACACCATGACAGTCAACATGGTGTATGAGTGTCTCATATTGTAATCATCCATGGTCAACTTGATGTTCTTCTGTTCAGCCAAACGTGTTCAGTTGTGTACCACATCATAGGTTAATTTCGTTCTTACAGCACTGGGTGTCTTCCAGGTGCTCTGTATATAAAATTTAACAAATAGTAGTTTTTAACCCTTGAGAAGTAGACAGAATAGAGAAAAAAGCAGGCTTAATGATTTTAAGAAAATATTAACATGAAGTGTTAATGTGTGTTCACATGGTTTCTGCTTCAGAGGTTTCTGTGTTCTCATTCACTCTTATAAGAATAGCATATAAGGATAAGGCTCGACATGATTACCTCATTTCAACTGAGTTACCTCATTCAAGATTCTTCCTCCTAAAATAGTCACATCTGAGATAATGGGTTGGGTACATAGGAATTTCAGGGAAACAAAACTCAGCCCATAACTCTGCTTTTTTTTTTTTTTTAACAATAGGCTTATATTACTTTTTTAAAAGCCCATTAAACAACTGGTTCCTTAACTGTTGTCTCCTATTAATATAGTCTCTATAAGAGACATGGATCAGGTGAAGAACATAGATGACTATTTTTACTCTAAGCATCTACCTTATTTAGATTTTATACATGTTGTAATTATCACAGAATTCCAGAAATGGAGGTAATACAGTTGCTGCTGGAATTTGTATTTCAAATGAAAGATGCCAAAGCAATCACATTGAAGGCCAATTTGTAGATACTGTACATTCCATTTTATCCAATGCTATTTGGTGCATTTTTTTAAACTGAGATCTTGGAATTTTATGCATATGCAAAATTGAAGTTTATCTTTGAGATACTGTATAGTCTAGTATGAATGTAGTTCTGAAAAATTTTTCCAGTTTCAAAGCTGAGAGTTTTTTCCAATCTCATCCTTTTGTGAATCTTGTCTTATTATGGCACATACAAAACTAAGCAGTCATGCCATTTTCTAATCTTACAATTTATCCTAACCTTTCTAATGATACTGCCAAGTGATAGAATCTATTTTAAGATTCTCAAATTTTGAATCTGTTGAGCAGTAAATGGTCCTAAGCTTTTACTGCTATGTCTGTTGTGAAACTGCATAATTTCCCCCATATTAGCTAGCTTTTCTTAAAATTGACTCAGCATCAACTTTGTTTTCTCTTCCTTGGGGGCTGTGGATTAAGTACAGTTTACTACGATGATTCTCAGAGACTTTTTGACATTGGTTTAGAACTATATAGATCAAACCTCACAAAAGAAATATTTCTTTCCTGCTGTGGTTTGACCTGAAATAACTGTTTCAATCTTAACAGTAATAAATTTTCTTGTAAACTGTAGTTTTTTTCCAAAGATATTTTAAAATGTCCATGATAAATTCAATTAAGGTCATTGCTTGAATGAAACATTTAGAATATGATCAGCTATGTTATGACCAAACTACATGCTTTCAGACTGTAGCCAAAAATGAAATGCATTATGGAAGGAAAAATGAAAAAATATGACATGGCACAAAATAGGGTGTTTCTCTCTCCTTATGTCACTTTCCTTTTTGCAGCGTCTTAATATTTGAAATCTTGCTCCTCCTTTCAACACTGTATGGGTTGGCAGTTTTAATAGTTTACATTGAAAGTCCCAAGCAGTCAGCTCCTCAGGTAGATTCTTGGCTTTGTGTTGTCCCGCTGGAATATTAACAACATCTGACTACTCATAAATCAGAACAGAATAAAAGAGACCATAAAAGAGTCAGAGTGGATTGTGCTACTTTTGGAAAAAAGGAGAAATTACCTTTTAAAAGTAGGTGAAAGTGGCAGATAGTATTTGGAATGTACACATTTGAAAACTGCTTTCTTGTCTTTATTTTCACGACTACAATAAGGTGCACTGGATTCCTTTTAGGATGAGATGAAAGTGAGATTTAAAAAAATAAATACATAATCTTTATGATAGTTTCCAAATGGTATAAAAGGCAAATGCTGATTAAGGGTTAGGTACCTACTGCCTATGTTTAAATAAAAATTTTGTTACCTTCTGGATTTGGGTTGTTGGACATGTTTATTTACACCCTTTAAACCTCAGTTTTCTTCTTGCTATAATGGGATAATAATTTGTAAACCTATAAAGTCACTCTTAGGATAAAATGAAATAAGTGTTAGAGCATTTCACATAATAGACATGGCAAATATTATGTAAATGTAGCTAAGTGGTATGAAGACACTTTGGGTAGAATGAGGAAGATTTCCTAGTACAGTGTCTTACATAACCCAGATTCCCTTTTCTTTTCAAAACAGATATCATTATTTGTATTTCAGGAAAATATTTTTAAAGAAGAAACAAATATTTACAGCAAGTCTGTAGTCTATCCTATTTTTTTTTCCATAGAAGTGGTAGGCATGGATTTATAGAGAGCCTGGCTTATAAATTAAGTCATTCTATAAGCATAAAGGCTAACAGGAATAGGGAGTATGAAGTGAATTCTAGTAGAGGAGGCTGGAATAGTCAAGAAAACATTCAATTTCCATTTCCAGCCCATTGCAGTTGGATTCCAAGACTCTAGGAGATGAGTGTGCAAGTTTATGGAGGAACAAAATTTTGGAGGAAGAGAAGAAGGAATTGTGAGAATGCAGGATGAATTATGATGTAATCACAGAAGGGTTCAGCAAACCATGGGGAACTCTAGAACTTGTAGGGGGAGTTGTCCCAAGTTGGGGAAAGAATCCACCTTTATATCCTCCCAGTCACTGGATTCAGGTGCTCTGGGATAGTGCTGTGATCTTGGGCCAGGGGGCTCTTTTCATGAGAAAGAAAAAAACTTTGATTGCCTATCAAATTACAGCACTTTGAGAAGCTGGGAGATTGTCATTTCGACCTGGACTCTAGGGGATTTTGGTGCAGCCAGCACCCTGAACATAGCCACTCTCCTGTACATAGCTGCTTTGTTTACTCTCTTTTATTATCTGTTTGTTTAATTTGCTGTTGTATGTCTTTCCACCAGAATGAAATCTGCCTGACAGCAGAGAATATGCCTGTCTTACCTATCTCCACTGCCTAAAATAGTGCTTAGGACACGGTGATCACTTTATGCTATAAAAAATATGGAAAATATTTATCTTTAATAAAATATTTTGAAGAATTTGTTTTGTAAACAAAACAATTTTACTTCATGTGTAAAGAAAGGGGTAATTGCATAGCTTTTAATCGTGTGACATATGGAGTCTTTTATTTCTGAAGTCCAAATAAGGCATTTATTGTTAAGTCATATCCAGAAGTTGGAAACTCTCTTCCATATGGGATATGGAATATTATAAATAATATTATCTAGTAATATGTGGACAGTAAAATAATTGGGTTAGTGAAGAGCCACTATAAATACAATCCACAATAAAAATAATATTGCCATACAACTATTAGTATGATTTGTATTAACTACTATTAATATTATGGCTTTAATTACAATTAAGCTTAATTACAATTAAATTGTAAATACTTAATTGTAATTAAAGCCATAATATTAATGCAACTTCTTAGCAGCTTCTTAGAAATGCAGAATCTCAGTCCCCACCTCAGATCTGTTGAATCAGAATCTGCCTTTTATCAGTACCTCTGGTGATCTTATGTACATTAAAATTGGAGAAAAACAACCTGGAGGAGAGTCAGGGTCTGTTGCTGCTATAATAGATAGTATAAGTAGATTAAGTCAATAAACCTACAGAAGGGCCAGACTGTGAAGTATCTCCACTTTAAGACATTAAGTTTTTAATTGTCCAATACCCTATCAAAATCTTAAAACAACTGTCACCACAAGTTAGAATAGGAAAAAAAATCCTGTTGAGAAGACCATTTAAAGGAAGCCCTCTAGGTGATTTTGAAGCTCATGGAAGTGTGAGAACCACTGAACTAAGGGCACTGAAGTGATCTTGTTTCCTGATTTTATAAGAAGTGCTTAATATTCCTACTTGCTAACAATAGAAACTCATTTTAGTTAATTTAGCAGAATGGAAATTTATTAGAGAATTGGAAAGCATACAAAATCAATGAGATTACTAGGGAGAAAGGGAAAGGAAAGGGGCAGGAATCAAGGATATCAGATTATCAGAGAATGTGGCCAAGGTCAAGCACAGGTACTGAGGCTGCTACCACTAGAAGCGTTCGGCTCCAGGCAGGGTGAGGTGTGTAGTGCTCTGTCCCTCCATTTCCAAAGCTCTTAGGAGTCTCCTCTTGACTGAGTTGAAGTCACATGTGTACCTCTAGCTAGATATCAAGGGAATAGAGAGAAGGCATGGCTATACACGTATGGCTTCCACACTGGAAAATTCCCTAATAAGGGACCATAAATCTGTTGTTTTTGTCTTGTGAATGGTTTTAAAGATACTACTGATTTGAATTATGAGTCTTTAAATCCACTTTTATACTAACGTTGTCAAATAGAAATACAATGCAAATTATATATTCTAGCACACGGGCACAGTGGCACAAGCCTGTAATCCCAGCACTTACGGAGGCTCAGACAGGAGCATCGTGAGTTCAAAGCCAGCCTCAGCAATGGCGAGGCGCTAAGCAACTCAGACCCTGTCTCTACATAAAACACAAAATAGGGCTGGGGATGTGGCTCAGTGGTTGAGTGCCTCTGAGTTCAATCTCCAGTACCAAAAAAAAAAAAAAAAGAAAAAATAGATGGTAAAATGTTAAAAATTTAATCTCATTAACCTATAATCAATATAAAAATTATTAGTAAACTATTTGGTATAAATTTTGATTATCTGAAATCAGTAATGTTTATTTGCATTTAACAGCACATCTGAATTTGCACTAGTCATATTTTATGTGCTCAATAGTTACTTGGAGCTAATGGATACTACTATTGGACAAGGAAGCTTTAAATTATTTTTAATTGCAATTTGGAATACTGAGGGGGCTTTGGACATAGAGGTCTCTTGAACAAGTTATTTTCGAAATGATTTAAGGTACATGCCCCACTGAAGACATTTCTATAAGACTGGAGTATTATGTCCTATATTCTTTGCTGTTGGGTGACTTAATTCATAGGAAATCATTCTGAAGAATGCAAGGGAATCAATAATTCAGAGTTTCATTTGTTTTCCCTTTCTTATAAAGCTCCAGCAGCTGTCTATGACATGTAGTTTGAAGTCTAACTTTATACAGAGATCTGTTCTTGAAGCAGGTGTCATTGAATAATGTCACAAAGTGTTGCAGAAATCACGGGATGTACACAAGTCTGATGGACTTGTTCAGGTAGAAGGAAAAGGAGATTATTAATGCAGGAAGAAAAGCGAAGATTCAGATTCATACAGTTCACAAATAAAAAAAAACAGAACATGCTTGTAGTTCTAAAGGAGACATTGGTTACACAGGTAGAGCCAAAGATTTGACCTGAGTAACTGGTAAAATGAATTTACAATTGGTAGTAACTCATTCAATCTTGTAATTCATTCATCAATTAAAGATTTATTAAGTGTCTACTGTGTATTGGCAGTTTTCTAGAAGCTGGGGATATTGTCATAATTAAGAGCAATATGTCAAATTTATGAAGCAGTTCCTGTGTGTCTGGCACTGATGTGTTATACAAGAAGTAGGCTTGTTTTAATGATTGTGATGTATTAATACCTTAGGATCATAGTGAATGATTAGTATAAGAGCTGAGAGTTTAATTTGATTCTACAGGCAGTGACGACTTTGATCCTTACAGCTACTAGGTTTCATAGCCACAGGATTGTCACCCATGTGTGAGGCTGATTTTGGTGGCACTTGCCTTCTGTAATGGAGGAGGCAGGAATGAATGCCCCTTTGCCACCCGTGTAGTGAATACATACTTTTTGGTTCATTTTGGACTCATGGTATTGGTGGCACATCCAAATGTTACATACCACAATCAGCTGAAGATAGGAGAACAACTTCTGGAGACATGAGAAGAAAATGTATGGACTTCTTTGATGAGCAAACTTTTTAGGTAGGGGCCAGATAGCAAATATTTTAGGCTTTCTGGATGTGCCATATGTCAAAACTATTCAATTTAGTCCTTGCGCGGAAAGCAGCCTCAAGGAGATGTGATTGTGTTCCAAAACAATTTGCAAAAGGAGGTGGAAGGTCAGATTTTGTCGGTAGGCTCTAATTTGTGAATTCCTGATATGTATAAAAGTATTAGGATAATCTTACAAAGTTTAAAGAGGAATCAGTTATGTGGTTTAATTTCAGTTTTGTAAGTGGTAAGAAAATGGAAGTACAGGGAAAACAAAAGACTTCTCAAGGTCATTGATGTTGCAAGAACTTGGATAAGAAGGCAGGTTTCTGTGATTTATTAATCTCAGTCTCTACCCACAACACCTCTGTTTTGGAAGACTTTGTTACCTTAATGCTGAGAGAGTCATCCTTTGTGGCATTCCATGACCTGGACCACCACTGACCTAAAAAACAGGAGATGAAGTAGAAAATGGGAGAGAAATATGTCACTGTAGCGCAGCAAAGAATTCCCTTATGTGCTGATAAATGGACATGAGAGGTGGTAGGGCTCCTCTGTTAGCCTGCTGCCACAAAAGGTAGTGAGCCTGTGACCTTGGATTCCTTTATACTGGCAGATTCCTGACTCCATGTGGGTGCAGGCAGTTGCTCCTGTTGTGGCACATTCATGTAGAGGTAGGAGACATTGTTATGGCGAGATAGCAATAAATCACTGGGTTGATCTTAAAGCAGGAGACAGAGCCTTTATTCACCAGCCAGCACTCCAGATCCAACAGCTGGCAGGCCAAGGGGCAGGCTGCAAGTCTACACCCTTCAACCCCCTCCCGGGATTTGAGTCTACCTTTTATAGTCCAAAACCATATTAATCATAAATGGCTGTTGGTATGATTCAAAACCATAAACAAATATCCTGAGATCTAAAATCATAAGCCAAAGGGGAAGGGGTCAAAATGACTATACTTGAGTCTAAGTTAAAGAATATTTACTAAGGTCTAAACAATCTCTGAGAGAGGGTGTATTGTCTGAGAAAAATGGGAACCAAAGAGAGATAAATTTCTACGTTGTATAAGAATTGCCATTTTCTGTTGCCAAACATGCTGTGCTAAACAACTATTGATGGGTACAGAGACAGGGTATTCCCATGGGAGAGGCATTTCTTACGTGACATGGAATCTCAGGGCAAAATGGAGTCTGTTTGGTCATTTCCCATATGAGGAATGAGGGTCCCATCTCACCCTATGTCTGACTCTTATGTCCTATTCACATCTTATTTTTGTTTAAGTGGAAAAGGAAAACAACATGGTCATAAATTTGATCTGGGCCAAGCCTTTATTTGTTTCCATGTTGAGAGCTCAGAATTGTCCTTCATAGTCTCTCATAGCTGAAATATTTGTTGATAAAGTGGCAACTTCCCAGGTGTGTTTGTAAGTTATACTTCATGTGAAATCCATCTTTCTTAGCAATTATCTTGAGATGACCAAAGTCCTGAATTTTTTACTGAAAAAGTAGTAGTTGCTTTCCATTCATGAATGACATTTAATATAGTTTACTTTTTTTAAAATTATTTTTTATTTATTTTGTTGTAGGTGGACAGAATATCTTTATTTTTTTTAATGTGCTGAGGCTCGAACCCAGTGCCTCATGTGTGCTAGGCAAGCATGCTACCACTAAGCCGTAACCCCAGCCCCTATAGTTTACTTTTTTAAATGAAAACTTTCATTGAATCTAGGAAAACATCTGACTTCTCTGATGCAGAGAGGGGAATGGGTATGATTCATGTGAATGACTGTGAAGTGACATAGAACAGTATTTCCAGAAAGGAGATAGAAAATAACCAGTGGCTCAGAGAGCTGGGAGGAGATGCTGACTAAGAGGACCAGAGGTTCAGAGGAAAGGGTTTGAAAAATCGGTGAATATTGAACAGTATCAAAAGCTTAGAGAAGCTAGATGTGGTGGTACATTCCTGTAACAACTTGATACAGGAAACTTGCCTAATTTGAGGCCAGCCTCAGCAACTTGTTGGGGTCCTAAGAAATATTTAGCTGTTCACCATCTAGCTTAAGTATGTGGCATGTGGTATACATTTGAAAAATATTAGTTGAATGGAAAAGACCAGATCCTCTTCACAAAGGAAATGGGAAAATTACAGGGATGATAGTGAGCTATACCAATATAACTACAAGTAGTTCCTAAATAGTTTAACTATGTACTTGTTATGCAACTTCAATTTCTTTTAATTGTTTTGCATTATCAAGCTTTTATAGTGTTTAGTTATTGGGACTCAGCAAAAAACTATTAAGCCTATTTTAAGCTGTGACAAAATGAGCAGGAGTAAGGCAACATGCAGGAGTACACACTCTAAAACATGTATTCATACATAATGTACATGTGTGTGAAGGTATGTGCATATATGTATACATACATGTTTATACATCTTAGATATCCAATGTTTTTTTAAAGCCAGATAAATATTTTGGTGCACACTATATTTGCTTCCATTTTGAATGAATACAAAATGAATTTCAAAATGGAAAATCTTGTTACCTTCTGTGCTCTGAAAGCAACTCAGCTGAAAAGAGAAGTTTCTTGATCTATTTATCATACTTATTCCTGAGTCAGCTTCAATGTCTATTCAATCTGCATTGATATTTCTATAATTTCAGTGTTTATCCATCATAAGTATACCTTCATGCTTTAGCAGAAGTGCAGTCTACATCTATATAGGGCTCAATTACTGAACTGTTATGGAATTCCATGTTGTTAGAACTCAGGCATTTTTCTCTCACTTGTTTTCATCTCTCCTGAATCATTAAAATAGAAATTCATGCAGAAATCACATATTCACCAATTTTGTTGGAAAATGGATTTTTCAAAGTATCACTTGCTTTAGTCAAGTTTTGTACTGTCTACAAAATTAAGCATGCCCTGATTGGTAAGGAAAATGTTAAGATAATTACCTAAAAGAGACTTAACGCAATTCTCTCTAGTATTAATAGTCACTTTTTTCCTAGCTTCTCTTTGTGTTTCTCAACTTATTAGAAAAATATTTCAACCAAACTTCAGGAAGTGAGAAGTTTGTACTTTCAACACTGCATTAAGTGCTCTGAGACAAAGAACATGTGAACATGGGGATGAGACTGAAAGTCCTGCCTGCAATGACATAAACCACAGGTGGGAAATAGGCTCTGCCTTTGTTCAGTCAGCTTAGTATACAAAAAGGCAGTGGTTGAAAAGTCAAAAGGTCCACTCTCTTCACTGTTTAAAGGCTTAGGTTGCCTTCCAGTCAACCAAAGCAGGCAGTGATAGCAGTAGGTTCTGGTCCTCTCCTCTCGCCTTGCAGGTATAACACTAATATAGTCCACTCATTTCCTGTCCCTTTGAAATGCTCTGAATTCATACAGACAGAAAGGAAAAAGTTAAAAAAAGGTTGAGAAATGCAGTGAATTGTTTTTGCTGTTTAATTTCCATTACCATCAAACATTCCTAAAGTCCATCTCAAATCTCTACTTTTCTATGACTACAATTTTAGCTCTTTCACTGCTGTGACCAAAAGATCTGTTAAGAACAATTTTAGAGGAGGAAAAGTTTATTTGGTGCTCATGGTTTCAGAGGTCTCAGTCCATAGATGTCTGACTGCCTTGTTCTGGGCAAAAGGAACAAAATATAAGCCCCAAAGACACGCTCCCAGTTACCTATCTCCTTCAGCCACACCCTATCTGCCTACACTTACCATCCAGCTGGGTAAAAGCACTCATAACCCAATCATTTCACCTCTAAACTTTCTTGTATTGTCTCTCACATGAGCTTTTGGGGGGCACCTCATATCTAAACCATAACAACTAATGTAGTTGGGAATTTGGGGTACCAAAGTTGGGGTACCAGTACCAAGTGGATATCTTAAATTTATTTTGATAAAACATGGAACTAGTAATTCTTGTAATGTAGGAGTAAAGAGTTATGGAAAAAATTAAGTTCTATTTCCAAATTTTGAAGTAGTTCATAAAGCACCATTAGAATGATTTACAAAGTATTACTAAATGTGTAATTCTTAATAACTTTCTACTCTTTGGCATAAGGTAAATGAAGGGGCTTTTATGACTCTAATGGTAGGTAAGGAAAGCTACTAGAGGTGTTCATTAAAGGTACATAAAATTTTCCTTTCTTACTAATGATGTTTTTTTTTTCCATAGCAAAAAATAAAGCAGTCTTTCCACAATGATTTCAAGAATGTCATACAATCCCATTATATCTGTAATAAACATTTAAAGCATGGGTGGCATTTCCCTCACACATTCTGGTCCTATATATTAAAGCTTAGTGTTTCAAGATTACTAATACATCATGCTAAAATTTGATGTAAAATATGGTTTTGTTTTTAAGAATGCTATAATTATGTATTTTTTTAAATAATAGGAACAATATAGAAACAATTTTGGTATAATTTGGTTTAATTTTATCATTCACAAATGTGAAAAATTGATGTTTAGTGAAAGACTTGATAAGATGCTGTAGAAAATAGCCATCATGTGTGACAAGATAAAAATAGACAATTTCCTCTGTAGATCACCAGCTTAACTTTTGAAAACAATAATTTGTATTTCTTCAGTGGAAGTAATAGGGAATGAATAAATAGCCTGTTCCATTTATGATTTAAAAATTTAGAAAGCACAAAGTAATTTAGAGTTGTTGCTGTATAAAGTCAGTTCCATAAAACTATTTCTAATATGATTTAATATTATTAAACTCCAGCAAATAAATTAAGTTTTGATTATTTTTATCTTTTAATACCATTGTATGTATCACTTTAGAATATAGCTGTGCTTTAAGTATTTTAGCTAAAGTTTAACATTAGAGCCTGATGGAATATATCTTTGTTTATATGTTAAAAATTTCTGGATTTCATCACTTACAGTATCTTTTCACTTTTAAGTCAACTATTTTAATCATTTGTCTTGAGAAGATAAACACATTGTGTTTCTCTGAAAGTGAGAATGAGTCGTAATCTTTCAGGTTACTGAATCTATACAATAATTTAGTGGATTTAATCCACAACATGGGGCCTAGGCAGGTTTTTTTTTTTTTTTTAAGTTGAATTGCTTTCTTTTAATGCACTCTGGATAGTGAGTACATTTACATTTTAGAAAAATTAGAAAATGCATAAAGACAAAACATGAAAATATGAATCGCCCAAAGCCAAACATTTAGATACACTTAACATTTGCATTTTGGCAGACAACAACAAGGTCACCACATATGATAAGATATCTTATGCAATATACACATTTACAAAAAGGCTAATAAATATTCACAAATCATAATTTAAATATGTGTTTAATAGAAATATGGAAAGTAAAAGAAGGAAAATATTCCTCAAATACCTATGATAAACCTTCTACTTAGTATCTTGGTGTTTTTGCTTCCACACACATAAACATATATGTCAGTGCCCTTTAAAGACCACCCAAAATACAACTGGCATTGAACAAGCAGGTTTTATTAGCAGTTGCAGCTGGGGATCACATATAACATGGGTGGGGGAGTCTTTGAGCATCTCTGTAAGAGGGTATTCAAAAGAACTGATTATAGGATTTAGGCTGTTGCTAGGTGATTTGAGGGAAGGTTTAAGGAACCTTAAATGCTGCAGATTGGATGGTGTCAGGAGGTAGGGCTAATTCTATGAGTATCTCAATCTATTTAGAAGAAAGTCAACTAGAACAAAGCTAATGTAATTGAGGAAGCAGAAGTCGCTCACATTAGCAAGGGTAGTGAATGAAATGTCTGGTCACTTGGGTACACTAATAATGTCCATGGTTTTTCCTCAGTTCAGACCATCATTAGCACAGAGTGGTCTTGTCTGGTGTTGACACTGTTCAGGTTCAGCGAGGGATCATATTCTCCAAGATCTACCTATGAGTGTGCCAGGTGCACTATCAGAAACATGGCCTTGCTCATAGATGATGGGCTACTTTTCTCCTCACACGTTACCAGTCCTAACTTATATTCACTTTTAGTTATCCTAATACTCTTTGAGAGCAGAATTTTTGAAGCATTCATTGTTGATCTTTCCAGGAAAATATAAGCCATAGAAGAACTGCTAAAAATATGAATAGAAAATCTTCAAAGTAGCCAGAGTGAAAAACTGACTTTTCAACAAAAACAATGAAATCTGAAAACAGTGGAATGACATCTTCAAAGTTCTGAAATAAAATGGAATTCTGTACATAAGAGAATGTTTTTGAAATATTCTGGTTACATAATGAAATTTTTAGACAAATAATAGAAATCAGCAGCAACATATCCATGTCAAAGAATAGATTAGAGGGTGTTCATGCAGAAGAATGATAATACTAGATATGGGCACAGAAATATGGGAAAAATGAATAGCAACTATAAAATGTATAGGTTAAATTTATGAAATTTTAGGATTTAAAATATAGATAAAATTTAAAAATACATTAGAAGGGTAAATGGAGTCAAAGTATTCTAAAGTCCTTTCATTTGAGGCTTTGATAAGTCAGTAATTATCAAAGCTTTGAGGCTTTAATAAGTCAGTAATTATCTTTTTTTGGGGGGAAGACTTAATCCAACAGCACTTTACTGAGTCACAACCACAGCCCTTTTATAAATTTTGAAATAGGGTCTCACCAAATTGCTGAGCATGGCCTTGAACTTGTGATCCTTCTGCCTGAGTCTCTCCAGCTGCTGGGATTGCATGTGTGTACCGTCACATCACACTCAGCTCTTCCCTTATCTTTATGGTAGTCATCAAACACATAATAAACAAGTGAATGATAAATCTAAAAGAAGTGAAAAATTAAGAAAAGGAGGTAATACTAAAATAGGAGAAGTAACCTAGAATGTCAACATATAAAAATTAAGAGAATTGAGCTAATAGCTGCTTAAAAGCCAAATAGTGATAACAATAAATGCATGAGAACTGCTACAATAAGTAAAGATTGTCTGGATTAATAAGGGATACACCTTAAGTATATGAATGTACAAGATTTAAAAACAAATACGTAAGAGTTTCTATTCCAGGTAAGAGGAGATAAGTGGAAGAGAACCTTCTCTTTTCTGCTGAATATAGCTATAAATCCCAAAGAGAATGTTGGGAACTACTATTTGAAGTCTTGGAAAGTAAATAGCAGTGCCAACATTAAAAAAGGCTGGAATTTATAGTGCCATCCAATTTACCTTCTTTTTCAACCAGCCTATACTCGCCAACATCACTGAACCCAGTGTGCCATTCACCAGCACGGGTGGAGGATAGCTCCAAGAGAAACATCTTGTTCACCATTGAGGACTGAAAAAGGGGTTTTATTTCAGGGACAGCAGTTGCAATGCATACGGATGAAAACTAGTGAAGTGAATGGAAAATTTCATGAAAGAAAGGGAATACATACAGAAGAACCAAACAGGAAATTTTAGGACTGAAAAATAACCATATAAACTCTCTGAATGAACTAAATGTCAGAATGGTAATAATAGAAGAAAAAATCGATAAAATTGGAGATAGGTCAATAATAATTATCCAATCTGGATAACAAAAAGAAAATGAAAAAAATAGAGCATTAGCGGCTTACTAGACTTGGGGATTGTCCAATTTATGTCATAAACCACCAGAAGAAAAGGAGAGTACAGTGAAATCTGTGTGTGAAGAAATACTGGTAGAAAATTCCTAATATTTGGAGAATGGCTTATACCTACATAATGAAGCATCTGGATAAAGACCAAAACAAAATAAATCCAAAAAAATTGTGCCTAGGCATACAGACTTCCAAAAACTAAAGAAAGAAAACCTTGAAAACAGCTGGAGGAAAAAAACTGATATGAGGACAACAATTTGAAGTACAGTAATTTTGTTTTTCAGAAATCATGGAGATCAAACTAAATACAATATTTTTAAAGCATGGGAAAGAGAAGAACTTGCAACCTGTCACTGTATTTCCACCAAAAAGGTCATTGAAATGAAGGTGAAGATAATTCTGTGATGAATACAAAGGCATCTGTTTGCAGCAGACCTGCTTTAAAAGAATTAAAGGGAGTTATGCAAACAGATGGGACATGTTACCAGAAGAAAACTTATAAGGAGAAAAGCAAAACAAATAGTAAATTCTGGATAAGCCAAATAGACTAGTTCATTTAACCAGATATGGTGGACTGTACGTCAATAGATGTGTTTATTTCCAGAAAGTCTTGGTCTCACATCTTTAGTTACTCCTTTATAGTATAATGATTTGCATTCCATAGCCATTTGAGTCCACATCCTGAAACAAATTCCCATGTTATTTTTTCATATGATTTAAATTCATAATATGCAAAATTAATTTCTATCTTACCTCCAATTCACTGCTATTGCAGTTTTTCTCTGTAAGCCATTCAAATTACTCTTCAGTTTTTAGTCTCATGCCGTTGACTTATAAACTATTTTTCCCTTGTTTTCAACACATACTTGACAGCTTCCATAGCTGCTTCTGCCTTTCATAGTACCAAAAGGTCTCCCAAATATTTCCATAGAAACCATTTTCTTAAATCATTTTGTCGATGTTCAAACTGTGTTCAGAATAAAATGTTCACTATGTCCATACTAGATGAAAACCTGTTTCTAGGAATGACAGCACTTGATTTATAAGCAGCCTGTGATAAAGTTGTAATTATGAAATGGAATTTTATTAGCCCTCAGGTGAACTTATAGAGGTAGAGGTAGTTGGAATGATAACTGGGAGAAGGTCAAAAATAACATGTTCTGAACATACATGTAATAAGTCATGCCTCTGCTCTTAGTCAATGATGGGTAGATAGAACATTAAAATTTTAGGACAAGATACATTTAGAAGTAATAGGAATATTAGCTTGATGACTAGTAAGATGTTAACTTCTTGAGTTTTATATTTTCTGCAATTTGAGAAACTTTCAAACTAATGAGCTTCAAATAAAATAGAATAAGTGGTATTTGGAACAATGAGATCACCAATTTTAAATCAAGGGCATGTACCAAGAATTCACATAAATCAGTTTTCTGAACATTACTAAAGAAATTACCTCAACTCAAATATGGTGATTACAAACTCAGTCATTAGATCACTATATTAATGATGTCCTCCCACTGAGCAGAATTTTGAAAAATGGATAAATCAACAGATTCTCAATAATTTCCTGATACACATGGAGAAGTAATCTGTAACTGATACAAATTTCATTTTGGGTTCTAAGAGTACCTTGCAAAAAGTCTATTCATTATACAGAAGTTCTGCATTGAATAGACCATTTTCTATTTTGGAAAACTAAATTTTTGTTGTGTGAAAATAGCGTGGTTATTAATAACAAAATTGTTTATAAATATACATTGGATAATTTCATGAAATGACAAGCTCTCATTAAGGTGATAGTTATATATAATTACTAAATAAAAACATCTTCCTTTGGCTTCATTGTATTGCTACATATAAAAGTTGTCAGTGTTTCTATAATTGTTTAGAAATATAAAAGTAATGTTTAGAAAAATAGACTTCTTGTAATTCTAATTGATAGGTTTGCACGGGCAGTGTGACACTTTCAGGGATTTAGTGCCACTCATACTGCATAATCTAAGTGAAACCTTTTCATCATAAAGAATGACATGAAGTAAAATATAATAAATGGCTAGCATTACTGATGTCCAGAAAAAAAGGCAGTAATGCATTTGTCATAGGAATACTTAATGAATAGTCAGCTCTCTTTTTAAAAAATATTTTTAAGATGTCCACGGACCTTTATTGTGTTCATTGATTTATATGTGGTGCTGAGAATCGAACCCAGTGCCTCACACATGCTAGGCAAGCACATTACCACTGAGCCACAACCCCAGCCTCAAATAGTCAGCTCTTAAAGCAAATTATGCTAAAGTTGGTTCAGGAAATTTAAGCTTCAATAAATCTTCTCTCCTGCAAACAATGCAATGAGTTGCATTTTGTGTGCACAGGTGTGTATAAATGTATGTAAGTACATATAATTTAAAAATTAGGAGCAAAAGTCAGGTACATGCATGTACAAATGTATATTAATGATTATATAATTTTATTTAAACATTTGTAAGAGCAAAATGATTGTGTAGCAACCCAATAGGGTGAACCTACTCACAACCCGGTAAAGAGACACATTCTAAGCCAAAATTTGGTTGATGGTCGCAGGCCTTCCAACCTCAGGTATTAAATCGGGAAAGTGGTGGTTGAGCATTTCAAACCTGTGGGGTTTACAGGAACAAAGTACAAAGCAAAGCCAGGCTCATTT
Source organism: Xerus rutilus (assembly GCA_028644305.1). Lineage (NCBI taxonomy): Eukaryota > Metazoa > Chordata > Mammalia > Rodentia > Sciuridae > Xerus > Xerus rutilus. Next base: position 32,973,534 of record CM053413.1, read on the forward strand.
TCTAAAGCAAGACTTTGATAGAATTCTCCATTTATTCAGTGATTCATTCAACAGATACTCAGTATCTGTTGACTAGTGCTGACTCCATTTTTGTGTATGCACAAATCCCAGCTTGCATGAAGCTTGCACTGTATGCAGAGGATCTCATGGAGTAGCTAGAAGAACCGGGGTGAGAAAGACAGAAGAGAACATCTTGAAAAGAATCTGGGGACATTTGACAGGTAACCTACTATAGCACAGCAGAAGGGGACCTGAAATACCACTGGGAGACTTGATTTTCAAATGCGATCCCAGGGATGCAAATATCCACAAAAATAATACTGCATAAGATAAACTCCTACCTAAATGATTTTGCACATGTAAATTCAAAAACATTTGAATAATGCTGCCTGTAGGAAAGACAATAAAACCAAAAACCAAACCCCAGCAGTCAATACAGGAATTTATTCCAGATAAAATTGGTTTTATGGGACAGTTTGACAAAGGTTTAAAGTAAGAATTTTTAGAGTGCTTAAATGATTACATACAGGCTTAATTTCCCTTGAAAGTTAAAAATGAGAGTATGAAATAAATGCAGTCAAAGTGGGACAAAAATAGTTCCTGTGAAAATACATCAATTAGACATTGTGGAAGTAAAATATGCAGTCATAGATATAAAAAGTTCAGGAGATGGACAAATACTGAACTGGCCTCAGTTTAAAGAATAAGCAAATTTGCCACACAGATCAGAAAAACATACAAGAAAGCAATTAAGAGATAGTAGTTTTGTGGTTTATAACCTGTGCTTTACAATATAACTGCTAACCAGCAGTGTGACCAGTGAGCATTTGAAATGGAGGTTGTTTAAACTGAGACATGCTGTAGGTACAAAATACATAAGATTTCAAGGACTTGATTCAAAAAAAGTTATCTCTTAGATTTTACATTGATTATACACCTAAAAGCTAATGTTTTGGATATATTGGATTTAATTAAAATATATTACAATTAACACCACCTGTTTCTTTTTACTTGTAGTTACATAAGAAATTCCTAAATTGCGTATGTGGCGTGTGTTAGATTTTTAGTGTACAGTTTCGGGTTTATTTAATACTTACTCTGTAAGAGTTTCAGTAAATAATATGAGAGCATGTGGTGGAGAAAAAAATAATTGAAAGGATATGAGTGTAATTTTTTT